>CM060323.1:32652107-32662107 GCA_030674155.1 Stramonita haemastoma | reverse complement strand
TTTGATAATGTTGTTATTGTTGTTAATGTTGTTATTGTTTTTGTTAATGTTGTTGTTGTTGACATCTTTGCACCCTGTATGAGGTGTCGGAAAAAGATTGATGATAGACTATGTCCATTTTTCAATTTCTCTGCTGTCAACTCTGAACTGAAATACCGTGAATTCATTTTTTTTACAATTGACTTATAGGCCATGCTTATAGGTCTTTTCTTGTTGTTGTTGTTGTTGTTGTTGTTGTTCTTCTTCTTCTTCTTCTTCTTCTTCTTCTTCTTCTTCTTCTTCTTCTTCTTCTTCTTCTTCTTCTTCTTCTTCTTCTTCTTCTTCGTCTTCAAATACTTTGTGCAAAGCATCACCAATTTTCACTGATAAGATGTTGGGCAGTGTGTGCATGTTTGTCTATGCACTGCGCTTGCGTACGTGCGCGACTGTGTGTGTGTGCAGTGTGTGTGTGTGTGTGTGTGTGTGTGTGTGTGTGTGTGTGTGTGTGTGTGTGTGTGTGTGTGTGTGTGTGTGTGTGTGTGTACGTGTGTTATTATATTTTTTATTTATATTCATTCTTTTATATCGAGGATAATGGAATAAGCATTCATGTGCTTTTTTCATCCAGTCCCCGTGTGTATGCAGTTGTGTAAATACTGTCATCTGTTCCCACCGGAACACGATGGCCTACTCTTACGAAAAGCGGAACAGGATTTAACGTGTGCGCAAGATGTTCTGCGTGCGTTCGCACACGGGGCCTCGGTTTAAAGACTCATCCAAGGACTTTGGGGGAGAGTGTGTGTGTGTGTGTGTGTGTGTGTGTGTGTGTGTGTGTGTGTGTGTGTGTGTGTGTGTATGTGTGTGTATGTGTGTATGTGTGTGTATGTGTGTGTGTGTGTGTATGTGTGTGTGTATGTGTGTGTGTGTGTGTGTGTGTGTGTGGTGTGTGTGTGTGTGTGTGTGTGTGTGTGTGTGTGTGTGTGTGTGTGTGTGTGTGTGTGGTGTAGCTAGCCTACATAATATTATACATGTATATGTGTGTGCGTGCGTACGTGCATGCAAACAAGCACATGTGCAGAGGTATGCTTGTGTGTGTGTGTGTGTGTGTGTGTTCAGCACACATACATGCACACAGGTGTGCGTGCGTGTATGTGTATGTGTATGTATGTGCACAATGAAACATTCTCAAACACCCCTTTGTTGGTAAGGATCCATTCACATGCAGATCATTGAATTATGACTAGAAGGCAACACGTGGGTGCAGTTTGAAATAATCATGTCACTTTCTAAATCGGGAATTTCTGTCAGGACGTACAGGCAATAATACCAACAACATTACAGTATTTGTCATGTAGTTGTGATTGTGTGTGAACTGCTGTGCAGGGCCCATTAGCTCAGTTGGTTAGAGCGCCGTGCTGATAACGCGGAGGTCGTGGGTTCGACCCCCATGTGGGCCACGCAGATTTTTTTTTTCGGGTTTACCAAAGGTGACATTTTGCGTTATAATTATCACCATTATATATATTAATACTCACCATAAAGGTAGCTCCATTCTGACTTCATGGAAAAAAAAATTTTCAACTTTCGAATTTTCTTGATAAGTGTGTATGTGTGTGTTGGAAGGGTGGGAGGGGGGAGGTTGCAAAAAATCATTCATATCTGTAAAAAAAAAATAAAAAAAAGAATGTATTCAAGAAACCTTCATTCAACAAGATTTTTTTTGAGAAATAGGCTATGGCATTCTAAAATCATGTCCTTCCCAATATAAATATAACACTACACAAGACAATCCATCTGGTACAAAACCATCAAGAGGGAGGGAGGAGAGGGGTGTTGACTACTCTTTTCCTCAGTGTCAATGTTGAGGTGTGTCAGGCGTTTCGCAGAACTGTAGAAAAATCAGTGCTCCTTTTTCTTTTGTTTTGGTGTATGGTTTTTGCTGTTGTTGTTGTTTCTTTTCAATTGTTTTGTTTTAGTTTATTTTGTCTGGTAAGTACATCCTAATTATATTTTTCAAACAATAGCATGATACAGATTTTGCGCGCATGCACGTGCATACTCTGTCTGTCTGTCTGTCTGTCTGTCTGTCTGTCTGTCTGTCTGTCTGTCTGTCTGTCTGTCTGTCTGTCTGTCCGTCTGTCCGTCTGCCTGTCTGTCTGTCTGCCTGCCTGTCTGCCTGCCTCTCTGTCTGTCTGTCTGTCTGTCTGTCTCTCTGTGAGCATGAAAACAGAAACTTTTTTTTCTTCAACTGAGTTTAGTCTTTTATTGATGGTGTTGTTGTTATTGTTGTTAATGTTGATAATGCTGATATTGTTGTTACTGTTGATAATGTTGTTATTGTTGTTGTTACTTTTGATAATGTTCCTTTTGTTGTTAATGTTGTTATTGTTTTTATTAATGTTGTTGTTGTTGACAGTTTTGCACCCTGTATGTGGTGTGGGAAAAAGATTAATGATAGACTATGTCCATTTTTCCATTTCTCTGCTGTCAACACTGAACTGAAATACCGTTAATTCATTTTTTTACAGTTGACTTATAGGTCTTTTCTTCCTGTTGTTGTTGTTGTTGTTGTTCTTCTTCTTCTTCTTCTTCTTCTTCTTCTTCTTCTTCTTCTTCTTCTTCTTCTTCTTCTTCTTCTTCTTCTTCTTCTTCTTCTTCTTTGCAATTCTTCTTCTTCTTCTTCGCAATTCTTCTTCTTCGCAATTCTTCTTCTTCGCAATTCTTCTTATTCTTCTTGTTCTTGTTCTTGTTCTTGTTCTTGTTCTTGTTCTTGTTCTTCTTCTTCTTCTTCTTGTTGTTGTTGTTGTTGTTGTCTTCTTCTTCTCTTCTTTCTTCTTCTTCTTCTTCTTCTTCTTCTTCTTCTTCTTCTTCTTCTTCTTCTTCTTCTTCTTCTTCTTCTTCTTCTTCTTCAAATACTTTGTACAAAGCATCACCAATTTTCACTAATGAGATGTTGGGCAGTGTGTGCATGTTTGTCTATGCACTGCGCTTGCGTACGTGCGCGACCGTGTGTTGTGTTCAGTGTGTGTGTGTGTGTGTGTGTGTGTGTGTGTGTGTGTGTGTGTATGTGTGTGTGTGTGTACGTGTGTGTCTGTCTGTGTGTGTGTGTGTGTGTGTGTGTAGCTAGCCAACATAATATATACATGTATATGTGTGTGCGCGTGCGTACGTGTGTGCGTGCGTGCGTGCGTGCGTGCAAACAAGCACATGTGCAGAGGTATGCTTGTGTGTATGTGTGTCCAGCACACATACATGCACATAGGTGTGCGTGCGTGTATGTGTATGTGTATGTGTATGTGTATGTATGTGCACAATGAAACATTCTCAAACACTCTTGTTGGTAAGGATCCATACACATGCAGATCAATGAATTATGACTAGAAGGCAACACGTGGGTGCAGTTTGAAAGAATCATGTCACTTTCGAAATCGGGAATTTCTGTGGGGACGTAAAGGCAATAATATCAACAACATTACAGTATTTGTCATGTAGTTGTGATTGTGTGTGAACTGCTGTGCAGGGCCCATTAGCTCAGTTGGTTAGAGCGCCGTGCTGATAACGCGGAGGTCGTGGGTTCGACCCCCATGTGGGCCACGTAGATTTTTTTGTTTTCGAGTTTATTACCACAGGTGACATTTTGCGTTATAATTATCACCAATAATACTCACCATAAAGTAGCTGCATTCTGACTTCAGGAAAACCTTTTTTTTTCAAATTCCGAATTTTCTTGATTTTTTTATCTTTTAATCGAGGATAATGGGATAAGCACTCATGTGGGTTTTTTTTTTTTTAATCCTGTCCCCTGAGTAGCAGTGTGTAAATATTGTCATCTGTTCCCACATGCACACACATTGGCCGTACTCTTGATTGAAAAGCGGAACAGGATCTTAACGTGTACGCAGATGTTTACTGCGTGCGTTCGACACCGGGGCTCGGCTTACAGCTCATCCCAAAGACTTTTTGGGAGTGGGTCACACTAGATGTTACTCCTGTGGAAAAATCCCTTCCAATGGTAATCGAACTCGAGTCGTCAAATTGCTAGTCGCAATGTTCTGAACCACTAGGCTATCCGTCACTCGCAAACTATAGTAATGTGTGTGTGTGGGGGGGGGGGGGAGGTGCAAAAATCATTACATCTAATAAAGAAATGTGTTAAACAAACCTTCATTCAACAAGATTTTTTTGAGAAATAGGCTACGGCATTCTAAAATCCATTCTTTTTTCCCAATAAAAAACACAACACAACACAAGCAATACATCTGATACAAAATCATCAAGAGGCAGGGAGGAGGGGTGTTGACTGCTCTTTTCCTCAGTGTCAATGTTGAGGTGTGTCAGGCGTTTCGCAGAACTGTAGAAAAAATCAGCGCTCCTTTTTCTTTTGTTTTGGTGTATGGTTTGTTATTGTGTTTGTTGTTGTTTCTGTTTTCATTGTTTTGTTTTAGTTTATTTTGTCTGGTAAGTACATCCTAATTATATTTTTCAAACAATAGCATGATACAGATTTTGCGCGCATGCACGTGCATACCTCTTCTGTCTGTCTGTCTGTCCAGTCTGTCCGTCTGTCTGTCTGTCTGTCTTCGTCCGTCCGTCTGCCTGTCTGTCTGCCTGCCTGTCTGCCTGCCTCCTGTCTGTCTGTCTGTCTGTCTGTCTCTCTGTGAGCATGAAAACAGAAATTTTTTTTTTCAACTGAGTTTAGTCTTTTATTGATGGTGTTGTTGTTATTGTTGTTAATGTTGATAATGCTGATATTGTTGTTACTGTTGATAATGTTGTTATTGTTGTTGTTACTTTTGATAATGTTGTTTTGTTGTTAATGTTGTTATTGTTTTTATTAATGTTGTTGTTGTTGACAGTTTTGCACCCTGTATTGGTGTGTGGAAAAAGATTAATGATAGACTATGTCCATTTTTCCATTTCTCTGCTGTCAACACTGAACTGAAATACCGTTAATTCATTTTTTTACAGTTGACTTATAGGTCTTTTCTTCCTGTTGTTGTTGTTGTTGTTGTTCTTCTTCTTCTTCTCTTCTTCTTCTTCTTCTTCTTCTTCTTCTTCTTCTTCTTCTTCTTCTTCTTCTTCTTCTTCTTCTTCTTCTTTGCAATTCTTCTTCTTCTTCTTCGCAATTCTTCTTCTTCGCAATTCTTCTTCTTCGCAATTCTTCTTATTCTTCTTGTTCTTGTTCTTGTTCTTGTTCTTGTTCTTGTTCTTGTTCTTCTTCTTCTTCTTCTTGTTGTTGTTGTTGTTGTTGTTCTTCTTCTTCTTCTTCTTCTTCTTCTTCTTCTTCTTCTTCTTCTTCTTCTTCTTCTTCTTCTTCTTCTTCTTTCTTCTTTCTTCTTCTTCTTCTTCAAATACTTTGTACAAAGCATCACCAATTTTCACTAATGAGATGTTGGGCAGTGTGTGCATGTTTGTCTATGCACTGCGCTTGCGTACGTGCGCGACCGTGTGTGTGTTCAGTGTGTGTGTGTGTGTGTGTGTGTGTGTGTGTGTGTGGTGTGTTATGTGTGTGTGTGTGTACGTGTGTGTCTGTCTGTGTGTGTGTGTGTGTGTGTGTGTAGCTAGCCAACATAATATATACATGTATATGTGTGTGCGCGTGCGTACGTGTGTGCGTGCGTGCGTGCGTGCGTGCAAACAAGCACATGTGCAGAGGTATGCTTGTGTGTATGTGTGTCCAGCACACATACATGCACATAGGTGTGCGTGCGTGTATGTGTATGTGTATGTGTATGTGTATGTATGTGCACAATGAAACATTCTCAAACACTCTTGTTGGTAAGGATCCATACACATGCAGATCAATGAATTATGACTAGAAGGCAACACGTGGGTGCAGTTTGAAAGAATCATGTCACTTTCTAAATCGGGATTTTCTGTCAGGACATAAAGGCAATAATATCAACAACATTACAGTATTTGTCATGTAGTTGCGATTGTGTGTGAAATGTTGTGCAGGGCCCATTAGCTCAGTTGGTTAGAGCGCCGTGCTGATAACGCGGAGGTCGTGGGTTCGACCCCCATGTGGGCCACGCAGATTTTTTTTTTTTCGGGTTTATTACCACAGGTGACATTTTGCGGTATAATTATCACCAATAATACTCACCATAAAGGTACCTGCATTCTGACTTCATGGAAAACCTTTTTTTTCAACTTCCGAATTTTCTTGATTTTTTTTTTCTTTATATCGAGGATAATGGGATAAGCACTCATGTGGGTTTTTTTTTTTTATCCTGTCCCCGTGTGTATGCAGTTGTGTGAATATTGTCATCTGTTCCCACCGGCACACAATGGCCTACTCTTACGAAAAGCGGAACAGGATTTAACGTGTACGCAAGATGGTCTGCGTGCGTTCGCACACGGGGCCTCGGTTTACAGTCTCATCCCAAAGACTTTTGGGGAGAGTGGAGTCAGCACTGATGTTACTCCTGGGGAAAAAATCCCTTCCAATGGGAATCGAACTCGAGTCGTCAAATTGCCAGCGCAATGTTCTGACCACTAGGCTATCCCGTCACCCAAACTATGGTAAATGTGTGTGTGTGTGGGGGGGGGGGGGGGGGGGGGGGATGCAGAAATCATTCACATCTATAAAGAAATGTGTTAAACAAACCTTCATTCAACAAGATTTTTTGAGAAATAGGCTACCGCATTCTGAAAACCTTTTTTTTTCCCAATACAAAAATACAACACAACACAATGCAATACATCTGATACAAAACCATCAAGAGGGAGGGAGGAGGGGTGTTGACTGCTCTTTTCCTCCAGTGTCAATGTTGAGGTGTGTCAGGCGTTTCGCAGAACTGTAGAAAAATCAGTGCTCCTTTTTGTTTTGTTTTGGTGTGTGGTTTTTGTTGTTGTTGTTGTTGTTGTTATTGTTGTTGTTGTTGTTGTTGTCGTCGTTGTTGTTGTTGTTATTGTTGTTGTTGTTGTTGTTGTTGTTTCATTCCATTTGTTTTTGTTTTAGTTTATTTTGTCTGGTAAGTACATCGTAATTATATTTTTTCAAAACAATAGCATGATACAGATTTTGCGCGCATGCACGTGCATACTCCGTCTGTCCTGTCTGTCTGTCTGTCTGTCTGTCCGTCTGTCTGTCCGTCTGTCCGTCCGTCCGTCCGTCCGTCCGTCCGTCCGTCCGTCCGCCTGTCTGTCTGCCTGCCTGTCTGCCTGTCTGTCTGTCTGTCTGTCTGTCTGTCTGTCTGTCTGTCTGTCTGTCTGTCTGTCCGTCTGTCTGTCTGTGAGCATGAAAAACAGAAACTTTTTTTTCTTCAACTGAGTTTAGTCTTTTATTGATGCTGTTGTTGTTATTGTTGTTAATGTTGATAATGCTGTTATTGTTGTTACTGTTGATAATCTTGTTATTGTTTGTTGTTACTTTTGGTGATGTTGTTATTGTTGTTAATGTTGTTATTGTTTTTATTAATGTTGTTGTTGTTGACAGTTTTTGCACCCTGTATGTGGTGGGGAAAAAGATTAATGATAGACTATGTCCATTTTTCCATTTCTCTGCTGTCAACACTGAACTGAAAATACCGTGAATTCATTTTTTTACAGTTGACTTATAGGTCTTTTCTTCCTGTTCTTGTTGTTGTTGTCGCAATTCTTTGTACAAAGCACCGGGCTTATCAGTGATGAATTGTTACTCTGTATGTGGATGTTGGGTTTTTCTCTGTATGTGTATATTTGCGTATGCACTGCACACGCGCGCGCGCACGTGCGTGCCTGTGAGTGGTGTCTGTGTGTGTGTGTGTGGTGCGTGTGGTGTGTGTGTGTGTGTGTGTGTGTGTGTGTGTGTGTTGTGTGTGTGTTATTTTAAGTAGTATAGTCCTCTGTCAGTCGGTGTCGACTATGGAAACTCGCTCCAAAAAAAAAGGTCATTTGTTCAGCGTTACTGTCAGCAGGGCCATTAGCTCAGTTGGTTAGAGCGCCGTGCTGATAACGCGGAGGTCGTGGGTTTCGACCCCCATGTGGGCCACGCAGATTTTTTTTTTTTTCTTTATTTTATCAGGGATATTTTACAGGTTTTCCTGTTTAGGGATGTTTTTTTGGTGGTTTTTTTTTTTATCTGTTTTTATTGCATTTTGTAACACATTTTTGACCCTTTTTTTCTTCATTCCTCACTCAGCTAAAGTTCCGATGTTTACCAATGGTGAGATTTTTGCATTAATGTGACCATTAATATTCACCATTAAGGTAGCTGCTTTCTGACTTCGGGAAAGACGGGGTTTTTGTTCTTTTTTTTTCTTAACTTCGAATTTCCTGGATAAATAGGGGTAGGAGGGGGTTGCAGAGATGAGACATATAATTATCTGTAAAGAAATGTATTAAGCTTTCTTTTAACAAAACTTTTGAGTGATAATACATTCTAAAACCTTTTTTTTCAGCACAATACAACACAACTCAATACATCTGGTACAAAAATCGTCAAGAGGTATACTTTCCTCTGTGTCAATGTATGGGGCGGGATAGCTCAGTGGTCAGAGTACTTGCTTTTCGCCCAGTCAAGTTAATTTAAGCAGCGTCTAGCGTGGTTACCATTGTGAATGGGTGACCGTTTGTGCGCCTTGGCTTCAGTACAGTCCCCCAGTTCACCCAGCTGTCAATGGGTACCTGCCCTCCTTAGGGTCAGGGAAGGTAAACAGTGAGGAGAGGAGATAGACGCTGCCCTCAACATGCTAGCAGGCCCCTAAGAGGCTGAGGTTTCTGTCGCCTCGCCCCTCCCCCCTAAGAACCACATGGGTTATGGACACCTATACCTTTAAACAGTTTTAGGTTTTTAGGTTATGGGATATCTTTACCTTTTTTTTCTGTTTTAAAAAAATGTCAGGTAGTACATCGAAATCCTATTTTTTCAAAAAAATAACATGATACAGAATTTGCGCGGTTTCGCGTGCATACTCCGTCTGTCTGTCTGTCTGTCTGTCCTGTCCTGTCTGTCTGTCTGTCGTCGTCTGTCTGTCTGTCTGTCTGTCTGGGTTTTCTTTGTCTGTCTGGTCTGTCCGGGGAGCTGAAACAAAACTTTTTTTTTCTGGGAATGAGTTTAGTCTTTTATTGATGCGTTTTGTTATTGTTTTTTTGTTGATAATGCTGTTATTGTTGTTACTGTTGATAATTTTTGTTATTGTTGTTGTTTTTCTTTTTGATAATGTTTTCTTATTGTTTTTTAATGTTATTATTGTTTTTGTTAAGGTTTTGTTGTTTTGGGCAGCTTTGAAACCCTGTATGTGGTGTTGGAAAAAGATTAATGATAGCAAGTCCATTTTCAATTCTCTGGGTGTCAACCACGAAATGAAAAATACCGGAATTCATTTTTTTTTACAATTGACTTTATAGGCCTGCTTATAGGTCTTTTTTTTGTTGTTGTTGTTTTTTGTTTCTTCTTATTGTTCTTTTGGGTTTCTTTCTTCTTTTTCTTCTTGTTCTTTTCTTCTTCTTCTTCTTCTTCTTTCTTCGTCTTCGTCTTCCGGCTTCTCTTCAAATACCCTTTTGCAAAGCATCACCAATTTTTTACTGATAAAAATTTGGGCAGTGGGGGCATTTGTCTATGCAATGCGCTTGCGTTTGCGCGACTGTGTGTGTGTGGGTGCGGTGGTTTTGGTGTGGGGTGGTGTTTTGTGTGTGTGTGTTTTGTGTGTGTGTGGGGGTTTTGTGTGTGGTTGGTGTTTTTTTTTTTTTTTGTGTGGTGGGGTGTGTGTGTTTGGGGTTGTGGTTGGTGGTGTGTGGTGTTTTGTGGGTGTGGGGTTTTTTTGGGATTTTTTATTTATATTCCCTTCTTTTATATCGAGGATAATGGAATAAGCATTCATATCTTTTTTCCCTCCAGTCCCCTGTGTGTATGCAGTTTTTGAAAAACTTTTCATCTGTTCCCACCCGGAACACGAGGCCTACTCTTAGAAAAGCGGAAAAAGGAATTTAAGTGTGCCCCAAGATTTGTTCTGCGTACGTTCGCACACGGGGCCCGGTTTAAAGATCCCTCCAAGGACTTTGGGGGAGTTTTGTGGTGTGTGTGTGTGTGGTGTGG
>CM060323.1:32581034-32652007 GCA_030674155.1 Stramonita haemastoma | reverse complement strand
GGTTTGATGGAAAATGATGTTTAGGGGTGTCAGTCATCATCAAGCCATTCAAGGCTCCTGCTATCTGCGAATAGCGGGTAAAAGATCGTCACCCTGATGGAAACCTTTCGTACGCTTTTTACATTCTGAAAATCGTGTATCATTTTGATAATAGTGCTGCTTTATCTCCCACATACTAACCACTAGTATTAAAACAGCGTATGACAAAATTCAAAGGATTTTAAGCAGACGAATTATTTCTTTACAGTATTGAAAGCCTTTTCGTAGTCAAGATAACTTCATATGCAGGATTTTGTGTGCCTATTCTGACCCATTCCTTCTATAGTTGATGAGGATGTGTTGGGGAAAACTCTACAGTACGCTTTCAGAAACTGCTCAGTCAGCATTGAAGGAAGTCTGGTGGTGTTGATAGCTAAGCTAGGTGGCTTGTTTTAACACGCGAGCTGTTGCGAAAGCTGATATGGGTAGCCGGTGGGCCGGCTAGTGTCAGTGCGCTTTTCTGTTCAGCGTTAAATCCAGATCATTATTTTGTGTTCGTTATTATTCTGTCTCAATGCGTTTTGTCGTTTCCTAACGTGGGGTGGTTGTATTGAGCCATGCAGTAATGTTCCATGTGTGTGTGTGTGTGTGTGTGTGTGTGTGTGTGTGTGTGTGTGTGTGTGTGTCTCTCTCTCTCTCCCTCTCTCTCTCTCTCGCTCTCTCGCTCTCGCTCTCTCTCTCGTTTTATGATTATATATTCTTTACTCTTATGACGCAAATCTTAATGGAGGGCGAGGAATGGATGTTGAAATGTAATAGCTGATGAGATAGCCAGACATCGAAATATTTTTTCCTGCCTTCTTCTTTTTCTTCTTCTTGCCCCCCCCCCCCTCTCTCTCCCCCTCTCTCTCTCCTCTCTCTCTCTCTCTCTCTCTCTCTCTCTCTCTCTCTCTCTCTCTCTCTCTCTCTCTCCTCTCTCTCTCTCTCTCTTCTCTCCCCCCCCTCTCTCTCTCTCCCCCCCTCTCTCTCTCCCTTCTCCTCCTCATCTTTCCTGTATGTGCACGTGCTCATGAACCTGACTTAGTTTGCACACACCTGTCTGACTGACTGACCGATCTCTT
This sequence comes from Stramonita haemastoma, assembly GCA_030674155.1. Taxonomy (NCBI): domain Eukaryota; kingdom Metazoa; phylum Mollusca; class Gastropoda; order Neogastropoda; family Muricidae; genus Stramonita; species Stramonita haemastoma. Next base: position 32,650,907 of record CM060323.1, on the reverse strand, counting down.
CTTTGTCCCTCTGTCTCTCCTTTTCCCTAGCACCCTCTCTCGTTTTCTTTTGTCATCTCTTCCCCCTTCCACACACACACACACACACACACACACACACACACACACACACACACACACACATATGCACCTCTCCCTCCTTTCCTTTCTCTGTCATCTCCATCGCTTTCTGTTTTTAACTACCCCCCCCTCCTCTCTCTCTCTCTCTCTCTTTCCTCTCTCATCTCTCTCTCTCCTCTCTTCTCTCTCTCTCTCTCTCTCTCTCTCTCCTCTCTCCTCTCTCTGCCCGATATGTCAATCAGAGGTAGTAGTGGTAGTAGTAGTATTGATTTCTTCACTTGTGTTGATTGGTATTGGCCTGGAGTTCAGTTTGTGCATACTTCTGTAATACCTGTCTTATTTGATGTTAATATTCAGCCTGTGGTATACTTAAGCGAACAGGTGTGTTTTGGGTTGACCCCGTCTCAAACACACATGCACCAACCCACCCTTACCGTTACCATTGCCTGTCTGTCTTCTCTGTAATGGACCTCGAATTATTTTTTTCCTCTCTTCTTCTTCTTCTTCTTCTTCTTCTTTCTTCTTCTTCTTTCTTTCTTTCTTTCTTCTTCTTCTTCTTCTTCTTCTTCTTCTTCTTCTTCTTCTTCTTCTTCTTCTTCTTCTTCTTTCCCTCCTCCTCCTCCTTCCTCCTCCCCCTCCTCCTCCCCCTCCTCCTCTCCTCTCTCTCTGTCTCTCTGTCTGTCTGTCTGTCTTCTGTCTGTCTCGTCTCTCTCTCTCTCTCTCTTCTCTCTCTCTCTCTCTCTCTCTCTCTCTCTCTCTGTCTCTCTCTCTCTCTCTCTCTCTCCTCTCCTCTTCTCTCCTCTCTCTCTCTCTCTCTCTCTCTCTCTCTCTCTCTCTCTCTCTCTCTCTCTCTCTCTCTCTCTCTCTCTCTCTCTCTCTCTCTCTCTCTCTCTCTCTGGCTGTCGCTAGATGTTAAAAAAAAAAAAAAAGGTCTTGGACTTATTCTATTATCCTAGAAAAAAAATTTCGTTTTTGTTATCGTTATCTCTGTTTGACTCTGTCTGTCTTTTTCTGTTTATCTGTTTTCCTCTCTCTCTCTCCTCTCTCTCTCTCTCTCTCTCTCTCCCCCTCTCTCTCTCTCTCTCTCTCTCTCTCTCTCCCTCTCTCTCTCTCTCTCTCTCTCTCTCTCTCTCTCAATAAGAATATGCACACTCATTATTCTCTCTTCCTCCCTGTCTCTGACGTGTATTTCCCTTCCTAGTATCATCTTGATATCACATAATGTGAAAAGACATTAAAATGAAAAACAACACACCGTGACCACATGTAAACTTGCGTTTTTGCGCTGCAGACACAAACGCACGCACGCACGTGCGCGCGCATGCACTCACGTACATACACAACCACCACCACCGTCACCTTTTTTTGTGTTTTGTTTTCTTTTTAGTCATTATCAGATTACTTTGAATTTGTATCTCCCCTCACTCCTCTCTCTCTCTCTCTCTCTCCTCTTCTCTCTCTCTCTCTCTCTCTCTCTCTCTCTTTCTCCTCCCTCTCTCTCTCTCTCCCTCCCCTCTCTCCCCCTCTCCCTCTCTCCCTCGTCCCCCCTTCCTCTCCCTCTCTCATTCTATGTGCATGTATTTTTCGTGGAAGTAAGAGAATCACTCTTACAAACACTAGGGGGCAATACAAGAAAAGAAGTGGACAAGTGCCCCTCCAAAAGTGAAGTGAAGTAGTGCTGAGCTCGACAGGGGGGTCCCTGAGACCTTGTAAGGGCTATCCGGAGGTTGGTCAGCACACGTAATCCGCTCTAATCTACTGTACTCTTTCCCTTGTGGTCACACACTACTGTCTTTTTTTTTTCACTGGTGTGGTCAGTCAGCTTTTTTTCCTCTGTACTGTTCTGGGAGTGGTCAGGTTCTGAAGGTTTTTTCCCACCCTTAACTGACCCTCATCCCCCCCCCCCTCCGTCCTTTTTCCACCCCTCTCCTCTCTCCCCTACCCCAAAATCTTTTCTACCACTTGTATTTTGGTTCGTGGGTGTGTGTGTTGTGTGTGTGTGTGTGTGTGTGAGGGAGAGAGAAGAGAGAGAGAAGAAGAGAGAGAGAAGAGAGAGAGACTGTGTGTGACAGAGGCAGAGCACCAGTTCTCACACACACTGTTTTCTTAGCAAATTACATCATACATTTGTGTCCGCGTGGTTTGTTGTAAAAAACGTTGAATCGAAAGCATTGTTAAAACAAACCTCGCAAACATTAGTGGTTTGGTTTTAGCATTCATTATTTTCTTTTCTCTGCATGATGCTAAAATGAAGTCTTTTCCATTGCCATTATCCTAATGTCACACCACGCTCATCAAAGAAGGTAGAGAGAAGCTGAAGACAAAAATAGAACAAAGAACAAAAGAAAGGAGGAAAGTGATTGTTAGGGATTATTAGCCTAGTCCTTCTAATAGCTACGTTACATTTGGTAACTTAAAAACTGTCTGCATCCTCAAGTTATAGAAATAATAATATACTGTAGCTGTCTCCTTCCATTAGTTTTTACTTCCTCTCACCTATCCCGTAGTCTAGTTGACTGTTGAGGCACACTGAAGATTTTGCAACCAGCTTCCTCCACTCGTCACGGTTCTCAGCTTTCTCGTATATGTCAGTTTTACTATCTAATTTTATCTTTTCCTTAGATATTACTGTCTGCTTCCGTTAGTTAAATATTGTATATAATTAAATAAAAAATTATAATATGTATAATTATACATTTGTTGTTATCATTTTAGTTTTATGTAGGTCTACATTATATATATCCCCATATGTTTTTTTAAATTGTTTACAATATAACTATTACTGTCCTCTGTAGTTATGTGGTGTCATTTTTACAATACCCACGTTAAACATACATCCCCCCCACCCCCCCCAATCATACTTCTCTTTCCCCTACATCCCCCCCCCAGCCTACCCCTCTCTTCACCTTCAGTTTCCACACTCTAAGCTGTCTCCCTCCCTCGTTCCCCCCTTCCACCTCCCCCTTAGTGCTGTCCTTTTGACGTTCCGTTGCCAATTGGAATGCGCAGAATTTTCCCGGAGAATGTGAGCGTTTTGCCTAATCCTCCAACCAGCCTGTACTGGGCTGATCAAGGAGACCGTGTAACTAACTGGTGTGTCGGCAGTGTCGCCGCTACTGTACCTGCGTGTGTGCTAAGCATAGGGGCTGTACTAGCCTAGTGCATACTTCAGAGGACCCAGCGATGACAGACGGGGTACATTATGTATGTTTTGAGGGTGGTTCTCACTGCTGCCTTAACGCAAATACGGGTGGGGGGTTCTCACTCTGTCTACCTGCTTACCTGCATGTCTGGCTAGGCTTCCTTGTTCAGATGTGTATAATGAATAAACTTGGTGCATGGGAGTGAGTTAGAAAGGAAAGTGTGATGTAATGATGATGGGGATGAAAGGTTTGGTAGGGTATGATGACATGGTGTTGCAGGTCGTGTGTGTGTGTGTGTGTGTGTGTGTGTGTGTGTGTGTGTGTGTGTGTGTGTGTGTGTGTGTGGAGGGAGGGAGAGAGAGAGAGAAGAGAGAGAGAGAGAGAGAGAAGAGAGAGAGAGAGAGAGAGAGTAAATTTAGACATTTCAAGTCTCAGTCTACGTAAAGTTTTGTAGAGATGTATTAATTTGGTGGCCAGTCACTAATTTCTGAAAGGCGATCATTGTGTAGCATGTTCAGATTTTGGAGGTGCTTATACAGAGAGAGAAAGATTCAAGTTGCTTGCCTGTTTTATACTATGCAGCTTTTACTGAATACACAATTCATCAGAAAAGGATGCATTCATTTTCACAGCGAAACCGCAGTCTAAAGGATAAAGTTAGCCTACCCTATGAGGTAAAGTGCCCCATAACCTATGTCATCGTAGGGTAGCGAGGCACCAAGACCTCAGCTTCTCTAAGGGCCAGCATATTGAGTGCGGCGCCCATCTCTTCTCCCTCGCTGCTTTACCTCCCTGACCCTAAAGAGGGCAGGTACCCATTTACAGCTGGTGAACTGGGGGACTGTACTGGAGAGAAAGCGCGCAAACGGTCACCCATCCAACTGGTAAACCACGCTCGACGCTGCTTGATGTTGGCTGGGGGAAAGCGAGCGCTCTGACCACTGAGCTATTCCGTCCTGCCCCATCCTAAGTTAGGAGGACAGAAAACGAAGTTATGTTATGACATCATAAAACTTTATTTTATGTTTTGTGTGCTCTGTTGTCAGCTGTGCCTTTGTTGGTTGCTAAGAGGATGCAAATACTCATTGCAAAGAGAGTGAATAAAAAACCCACAACAAAACCAAACAACCCATTCCAAAAAGGAAACCAAAAAAAATATCAACAAAACAAAAACAACCCCCCCCCCCCCCCCTATCCAAATAAACACACACACATACACACCAGCGCGCGCGTAGGTATGTATGTGTATGTATGTATGTGTATGTATGTATTTATATTATGTATCTATATAAATACACACACCACGCACGCACACACACACACACACACAACAACAACACAACAACAACACACACACACACACACACACACACACACACACACACACACACTCTCTCTCTCTCTCTCTCTCTCACTCTCTCTCCTCTCTCTCTCTCTCTCTCTCTCTCTCCTCTCTCTCTCTCTCTCTCTCTCTCTCTGTCTATGGCAATCCTGAACAATATAGGAATGCTCTGACTGGTAGGTGTACCATAACACTCAAAGAGCAGGTAGAAGTGGTGATATGAAGTATGTGTTGACTAATGGACGGTACTAACATATACAGCGTGTATATACAGCGTGGTTGGATATTCCTCCTTCTCTCCGTTACCACCCCCGCCCCACACCCCACCACCACCCCTACACGCCCCTTGTACACAAGAACGCGAAGGAACGTGTGAAGTGCCAGGTGCGTTTTGATAACGGTAAAAGATAGACCTGTCAATATTGGGTAGTGGAAAAAAGGGAGGGCGGGGTTTGCAAAGAGGCAAAAGTGGCACATACTAATGTTTGTACAATGGAGACTTATAACGATTTCCTCTGTGTGTGTGTGTGTGTGGTGTGTGTGTGTGTGTGTGTGTGTGTGTGTGTGTGTGTGTGTGTGTGTGTGTGTGTGTTTGTGAGGAGAGAGAGAGAGAGAGAGAGAGAGAGAGAAGAGAGAGAGAGAGAGAGAGAGAGTTAAGACTGAAGGAGATTTAGGGGAGAGAGTTAAGAAATTAATATTTATTGAAACACATTGGTCGATGTCTTTTTGTTTTATCTGCACATTATGGGTGCTCGCTTGTACGTACATGTGTGTGTGTGTGTGTGTGTGTGTGTGTGTGTGTGTGTGTGTGTGTGTGTGTGTGGTGTGCGCGCGCGGTGCGTGCGCGCGCACTTACCTACACACCTTTGTACCTATGCGTGCATCTGCATTCGTGTTTTTATGCGTCTGCACACCTCCCTCGTTTTACCTGTATAATGTTTCAGTTGGGATTTTTAAGGATGTGGTGTTCGTACAACAGCTTGCATGTGCGCGCATGTTGGTTTTTTGTGTGTGTGTGTGTGTGTGTTGTGTTTGTACAGGAGAGGACAGAGCTTTGATGAAGAGGGATATAGAGGGGGAAAAAGAACGTTCAGTTTGTTCTATGGTCGTCTGTGCCAAATCTCTACACTTCTTCCTAGTTCTAATCCTTTGCCCTGTGTGTGTGTGTGTGTGTGTGTGTGTGTGTGTGTGTGTGTGTGTGTGTGTTGTGTGTCTCTCTCTCCTCTCTCTCTCTCTCTCTCTCTCTCTCTCTCTCTCTCTCTCTCTCTCTCTCTCTCTCTTTCAAGTTCTCGAACTCCTGTGAAAGTTACTCTCTCCCCCCCCCCCCTTTAAAAAAAAAAAATCATAACAAGCTTGTGACTGTGGCTTTGCATTGATATCGCAACCAGTTACGTGTGTGTGTGTGTGAAGAAAGGAGAGGAAGTTGGAGAATAATGCAAGTGGGACTTTCTTTTCCCTTTTTTTTTCAATACTGTTGGGTGGTCTGATATTTTTAGGTCAGACCCCAAGTAACCGATACCGATTAAAAAAAAAAAAAAGGGGGGGGGGGTTCAGTGAATACCCCTCTCTCTCTCTTCTCTCTCTCTCTCTCTCTCGTCCTCTCTCCTCTCTCCTCTCCTCTCCCTCTCTCTCCCTCTCTCTCTCCCTCCCCTCTCTCTCCTCCCCCCCCTCTCTCTCTCTCTCTCCCCCCTCTCTCTCTCTCCCCTCTCTCTCTCCTCTCTCTCTCTCCTCCTCTCTCCTCTCCTCTCTCTCCTCTCTCTCTCTCTCCTCTCCTCCCCCCCCCCCCTCTCTCTCTCTCAAGCCAAAAGCCCAAAGCCTTGTTGGACGAAGCCCATATGTAGGATCTTTCATATATATATATATATATATATATATATATATATATATATATATATATATATATAATAATATTAAAAAATCAAGCTGCCCTAAGACTATAGCCTTTGAAAAGTTGAAAGGAGGAGAATGTGTCAGTGCAATGCTTTTTTTTTTTTTTCATTTCCCAGCTAGAGCTCTGAGGTTCACCACTGGTGAGATTTTGCGTATGCGACCGTTTTTTAAAGTTTTTTTTTTTTTTTATACCCACCATAAAGGACTTCGGAGAGGCAATGAATGATATTTTTGATAGCAAGAATTGGGAAGAAATTCGTTAAGAAATTAGTAATTTTTCATAGCTCACGGGTGGACGATTTGCGATAAAAAATTTAAAAAAACCCAACCTGCACCTGTTATAAGGGAGGCAACTCTTCCAGGTCTATTTCTATCCTTCATGCTACTAAGCGAAAATCGGGTCGAAAGTAACACTGTCGTGTTAAGGAGAAATTGACAGTGCAGTTTGGATACAGTACGTTGGAGGAACATGACCAGATAATGAAAAGAAACGAAGATATTTATCGGTGAAATCTTGGCCCTCAAGCAGCAAAGAACAAAGCAAGATCGTACAAACCCTCGCGACGGAGCTCACACACAAAATATGCAAGAGATATGTTTTTTTTGCTTGTTCTTTTTATCAGTTTGATTGTCATTCTGTGTATTTTTTGTTTGTCTGCCTCTGTACGACGTTGTATTATTGATGTTATGTTTGCCTTCTGTCATCAGTTCATTTTAAAAAAAAAAAATCCTTTGATGCGCTGTCATTGTCTGCGAAACACATCAATGAAATCTGTGTAAAAGAAAACCCATACCAAAAACACAAAAGTCAAACAAAACAAAACCCCCGGAAAAACAAAAACAAAAAGGCAAATAGAGGTATGCGAATATATATGAATACTTTATTATATAAAAGAGAGAGAGAGAGAGAGAGAGAGAGAGAGAGAGAGAGAGAGAGAGAGAGAGAGAGAGATTCTTTATCGATATTCCATGTTCTTTTTCCTTTTTTAACAGTTCTTGCTAGTAATGCAGCAGTGCAAGGGGAAAAAAAGAAAACGGGGGGTGGGGGGAGGTGGGGGGGAGCTATGAATGAGGCACATAGTGTTCATAGCGTCTAAAACAACTCGCTTGGATGCGAGTACATCACTACAGTCTTAACAATTACAAAGCCACATTAAAGCGATCAAGTTGTTAAGTTCGTCAGCGGCTCACCCCCCCCCCCCCCCCCCCCCCCCCTTTTTCTTTAAATAAAAAAAACAAGGCTCCCATTACGATTTCCCCGTTGGAAGATTTTTTTTTATCAAACAGGCTGGTTCTCTCTCTCTCTCTCTCTCCTCTCTCTCTCTCTCTCTCTCTCTCTCTCTCTCTCTCTCTCTCTCTCTCTCTCTCTCTCTCTCTCCTCTCTCTCTCTCCTCTCTCTCTCTCTCTCTCCAATCACTCAAACACCGAAGAAAGGTTGACTGTTGAGATTTCCATTTGCACACAGTTGTGCACCAAGCCTTCAACCCTTCCCCAAACACACACACACACATACAGAAACACAACACGCACGCATGCACCACCACACACACACGCGAGTGCGCGCGCGAGCACACACACACACACACACACACACCACCCACTCTCTCTCTCTCTCTCTCCTCTCTCTCTCTCCCCTCACTCTCTCTCTCTTCTCTCCTCCCTCTCTTCTCTCTCTCTCTCTCTACTCCCTCTCCACACACACACACACACACCACACACACACACACACACACACACACACACACACACACTAAACACACACACACACACCACACACATACACACAGATTATAGTTGCGTGTGTGGCTGTGTTGTGCTGTGCTGTGGTGTAATGGTGTCTACAGGCCTACAGACAGACGGCAGAGCAGTCAGTCAGTCAGTCAGTCAAGTGTTTTGAAAGATGACCTCAGCCTTTGGGGCTGTCAAACCCTTGCATGCACTGTCTCTTGCTCCTCCACCCCCCCCCCCCCCCCCCCCCCCCACCCCCCACCCCCACCTCCTGCTCTCCTTCAACCTTCGCCTACAAGGTCTGGAGTGCACGTAATGCCCCGTTTCCCCTAGCACATAACCCCCCCCCCCCAACCTCTCTCTCTCTCTCTCTCTCTCTCCTCTCTTTTCCCTCTCTCTCTCTCTCTCTCTCTCTCTCCTCTCTCTTCTCTCTCTTCTCTCTCTCTCTCGTCTGTCTGTCTTCTCTCTCTCTCTTCCATGTCTTCTCTCCTCTCTCATCTCTCTCTCTCTTCTCTGTCTGTCTGTCTTCTGTCTGTCTGTTGGCTCTCTCGTTTGCTCACACACACACACGCCACACACACACACACACACACACACACACACACACACACACACACACACACACACACACACACATCTCTCTCTCTCTCTCTCTCTCTCTCTCTCTCCTCTCTCTCTCTCTCTCTCTCTCTCTCTCTCTCCTCTCACACACACACACACACACAACACACACACACACACACACAACCTTTACCTCTTCTCCCCCCCCCCCCCAACCCCCACCCTAACCTTCCTAATTTTTTTCGCCCACTTTTCACTCGCACGACCCCCCCCCCCCCCTCCCCCCCCCCGCCCTCCCCCCTGTCTCCCCACGTCCCCTCTTTCTACCTACTAGGCTAGCTGGGCCTGTAGCTGGGGGATTAGGGGGAGTTGTTTGACGTCTGGACCTGACTCTGTCCCTCCCTCCCTCCCTCCTTCCTTCTGCCTATTGACACACAGACCCCGGGGCCTGAGCTGAACGGAATGTACCGTCTTTTTTAGAACCCCCTCTCTCCCCTCGCCACTCCCCCCTTTCACCTCCCCCTCCTCCCTCCCTCCTCTCTCTCCCCCCCTCCTTGCCCTTGTTACCCATTCCTCATCATTCTGTGCATGCACTTCCTTCCATCTGTCTGTGACTCTTGTCTGTGACTGTCTGTCTCTGTCTCTCTGTCTGTCTGTCTGTCTGTCTGTCTTCTCTCTCTGTCTCTTCCTCTCTCTTCTCTCTCTCTCTCTCTCTCTCTCTCTCTCTCTCTCTCTCTCTCTCTCTCTCTCCTCTCCCTCTCTCTCCTCTCCCTCTCTCTCCCCCTCTCTCTCCCCCTCTCCTCTCCTCCCCCTCTCCCCTCCCACTCCCTCCCATATTATGCTGTGTTATGTCGTCCCAGGTCCTGTCGTCGTTGTCGTTGTCGTCACTAAGTGTGTGTGTGTGTGTGTGCATTGCATTTCACTTCAGATAGAGGGGACTGGGTGGAAATGGGGACTGAGTGCTGCAGATGTGTTGAGGAGATAGCCTAGCCTAGCCTAGCCCAGCCTAGCATAAGAGGGGGATAGTCTAGATAGCCTAGGAGGGCAGGACACCCTGATCTGGCTGAACAGTTGAGCAAACAAGAAGACATGGAGGAGGGAAGGCCGCTTCCTCCCCCTCCTCTCCCAGTCCTTCCCCTCTTCTCCCTGCCTTGCTTGCTTCTATACCACACGCACACGCCAAAACAGACATTGCAGGTTCTGCTTGCATTTAGGCTAGAAAAAAATTTAAAAAAAGAAAAAAGACAAGTTGGGAAGCATGTACAGTTAGTTTGACAGTGTGCATGTTATGTCGGTGGTGGAGATTTTTTTTTTTGAAGGAGAACACTTGATGTGGTGTGGTTTGTGTGTGTGTGTGGTTGTGTGTGTGTGTGTGTGTGTGTGTGTGTGTGTGTGTGTGTGTGTGTGTGTGAGTGAGTCTTTCGTTCTGTGCTAGGCCCTTCTCTCTCTCTCCTTCTCTCTCTCTCCTCTCTCTCTCTCTCTCTTCTCTCTCTCTTCTTCTTCCTCTGTCTCTCTGTCTCTTCTCTCTCTCTTCTCTCTCTCTCCTGTGTCTGTCTCTTCTCTGTCTCTGTCTCTCTTTCTGTCTCTGTCTGTCTCTGTCTTCTGCTCTCTCTGTCTCTCTTCTCTGTCTCTGTCTCTCTCGTCTCTCTCTTCTCTTCTCTCTTCTCTCTCTCTCTCTCTCTCTCTCTCTCTCTCTCTCTCTCTCTCTCTCTCTCTCTCTCTCCTCTCCCCCCCCCCCTCCTCCCCCCAACATTGAGCTAGCCCAGTGACAGTTAAAATGAAAGGGAATCTGATAATATTCCTGTCAATGCATGTGACACGTGTGCATATAACAACACCCCCCCCCCCCCCCCATCCCCTAAGCCTTTTCCGCTTTTCCCCTTCCTGCCCCCCTCCCCCCCCTCTCCTGTCCTTCCTACCCATTTTTGTTCCATGCAGACAGAAGCAAACAGATTAATTTCAACTTTTTGTCAATACAGCACATATTTATTTGCTTTGTTTTCTGCTGCTAGATGGGTGGTTGGGGAAAACAGATGGAAAAAAAATGTTAAAGAAACATACAGGATGTCTTGCTATTCCTTTTCCCTTCCAATCCATGCAACCCAAAAGCATACTTTAGTCATTTCAAGTTTTGTCAATATTATAACAAAGATATGTTTGTTTTTTTGGGGGGAGGGGGGGGGGGAGAGGGACAGATGGATTAAGAAACGTGTAAGATGTAGTGTGCATGCATGTATGGGAGCTTGTAAGTGTGCATACACTTGTATGTATGTATGTATGTATGTATGATGTATGTATGTATGTATGTATGTATGTATGTATGTATGTGTGTGTGTGGTTGTGTGTGTGTGTGTGTGTGTGTTGTGTGTGTGTGTGTGTGTGTGTGTGTGTGTGTGTGTGTGTGTACACGAGGAGGAATGGTGCTCTCTCTCTCTCTCTCTGTGTCTCTGTCTCTCTCTCTCTCTCTCTCTCTCTCTCTCTCTCTCTGTGTCTTTCACACACACACACACACACACACACACACAGGCCTGCAGGTGTTTTCAGTGTAAGGCAGATAGACAGGCAAGCAGCATAGCAGTATACTAGATAGCACAGTCTAGTGTAAAACATACCATTATTGGCCTGTCTTTCCGCTCAGTAATAACCCTCACAATAACCATCTTTGGCTGCTTTGTGCTGTGTGTGTGTGTGTCTGTCTGAGTGGGGGTAGGAGAAGAGAGAGAGTAATCATCTTTTGGTGGTTCATTCATTCATATTTGCTTTGCACTGCTATAGTATTATGTCATTTTTATTTAGAACATGTTTGAATGTCTATGTCTCTGGCAGTTCATGCATAACTGATTTGATATATGCATACTTTATTTGTCCACACCAGTCTGAAAAAAAACAAACAAACAGTATAAATACTTTGAGATTATAAATAGCTTGAGACATGAGATTTTTCTACATTTTGTTCCTTCAGTTCACCCCCCACAATCTCTAATTCAGAATCACCAAGGTAAAGAGTCTAGATAATTTGAGCTAGGAGAAGGGAGAAAAGCTAAAATTGGGGATGACCAGTAACACTAGCATCAACCATTCATTCATGGTCAGTAGTATGCACTATAGGGTCACCGTCGTGGGTCAGTAGGTCACAAGGGTCAAATCTCAGGTCAGCAACACTTCCCTGTTCCTCAACCCCCCCCCCCCCCCTGCCCCCCCCAAAGGACCCATCTCGGTGTGTCACCTGTCTGTGGTCCAGTGTGGACTGTCCTGCTACTTACCTACCCCCCCTCCCCCTCCCCCCTCTTTGTTGTTTTAAATCTTTTCCACATAGCCTCTTGTCTCGTTCCTGTTTTTGACATGTGAGTGACAGTGGCATTTGCCAAGTCATGATAAGGGGAGAGAGAGAGAAGGGGGGGGGGGGGGGGGTGAGGGAGGGAGGGGAGGGTGGTGTTTGGAGAAAAAACCCAGAAATATGTACTTTAAAGATGAACAAAAATCCAAAGAAAAGGAGACAAAAAATGTTTGTGAAGAGAGAATAGCGTGGTGTGTGTGTGCGTGAGAGAGAGAGAGACAGACAGACAGACAGACAGACGGACGGACAGATGAAAGACAGATGGAGAGAGAGAGAGAGAGAGAGAGAGAGAGAGAGAGAGAGAGAGAGAGATTGATTCATTTTGGCATTGGTCCATACAATGACCTTATTCCACTTTACAAAGAAATATGATAGTGGAATTCCCACTGTGCCTCAAATGGTAAAAGATTGTGTGTCAAACTTTCACCCCTGTCTGTCTGTCTGTCTGTCTGTCTGTCTGTCTGTCTGTCTTCTGTCTGTCTGTCTCTCTGCTCTTCTGTCTCTCTCTTCTCTCTCTCTCTCTCTCTCTCTTCTCTCTCTCCTCTCTCTCTCTCTCTCTCTCTCTCTCGTTTTATGATTATATATTGTGATGTGGAACTGGAACTTATTCTTATCATTCATTTTCTTTGCTGCGTCTCCCCAGCCGTTGGTCCACGTCATTGATTAAATAAATTGAACTTATTCATTATGCTTTCTTAAGTCATTACTTCACGTTGTTGATGGAACAAATCAAACTTATTCTTATCATTTTCTTTGTTGTGTCTCCACAGTTGTTTCTCCACATCATTGATTAAACAAATTCAAACTTATTCATTATGTATATTTTCTTAAGTCATTACTTCAGGTTGTTTATGGAACAAATTGAACTTTATTCTTATCGTTTCATTTCTTGTGTCTGCACAGTCGTTGGTGCATGTGCTGAAGCACCGCAAATGCCTGACGGAGCCCGAGGTTCGGTACTACATGCAGCAGCTGGTGGAGGGGGTGCAGTACGTGCACAATCGGCGCATCATCCACCGCGACCTCAAGCTGGGCAACATGCTCCTCAACGAGAACATGGACCTCAAGCTGGCCGACTTCGGCCTGGCCACCAGGGTGGACTTTGAGGGGGAGAGGAAGATGTGAGTCTGTGTGTTGGTGTTGGTGTGGGGGGGGGGGGGAAGGTTGTGTGTGTGGGGGGTGGTTTTATTTTATTTTATTTTTATTTATTCTTTTATATGGAGGATAATGGAATAAGCACTCTTGTGCTTTTTTACATTTTTAAGTTGTTGTTTTTTTTAATGTATTCTTTTATATCGAGGATAATGGAATAAGCACTCATGTGCTTTTTTACATCCAGCCCGTGTGTTATGCAGTTTTTGTAAATCGTGTCATCTGTTCCCACCGGCACACGATGGCCTACTCTTATGAAAAGCGGAACAGATTTAACGTGTGCGCAAGATGTTCTGCGTGCGTTTACAGGCAGGGCCTCGGTTTATAGTCTCATCTGAAGGACTGTGGGGGAGAGTGGAGTCAGCACTGATGTTAACTCCAGGAGAAAAATTTCCTCGACCGAAATCGAACCCGGGTCGTCAAATTGCGAGCGCAATGTTCTAACCACTAGGCTATCTGTGGGTGTGCGTGTTGGGGGGGGGGGGGGGGTTGTTTGTGTGTTGTGGGTGTGTGTAAGGGTGGGTGGATGGGTTTGTGTGCACGCACACAAGTTTTGCCTGGCCGCCAGAGTCAAATTTATTTTATTTTAAGGGAGAGAGGAAGATGTGAGTGTGCCAGAGAGGTCTGGTTGTTTTTTTTTTTTTTTTTTATAAGGATAGTGTGTCATGTGCCAAATGGCATCACATTGTTGTATGTTTCATACAAATGACATCACATTGTTGTATGTTTCATACAAACAACAGCACATTGTTGTATGTTTCATACAGATGACATCACATGTTGTATGGTTTAATACAAATGACATCACATTGTTGTAATGTTTCATACAAATGACATCACCATTGTTGTATGTTTCATACAAATGACATCACGTTGTTGTATGTTTCATACAAATGACATCACATTGTTGTATGTTTCATACAAATGACATCACATTTTGTATGTTCGTACAAATGACATCACGTTGTTGTATTTTTCATACAATGACATCATGTTTTGTCTGTTTTCATACATATACATACATTGTTGTATTGTTTCATACAAATATTACGTATGTTTCATACAAATGGACATCGCATTGTTGTATGTTTCATACAAATGACTTCACATTGTTGTATGTTTCATACAAGTGACATCACATTGTTGTATGTATCATACAAATGACATCACATTGTATGTTGTAAACAGGACGGTGTGTGGGACGCCAAACTACATTGCCCCTGAAGTGCTGCAGAAGAAAGGCCATAGCTTCGAGGCAGACATTTGGGCCTGTGGCTGTATCATGTGAGTGACACCTGTCTGTCCTTCACTGTCCTGTTGTTGCTTTTCTCTCGGACTGTCTCTCTGTCTGTCTCTCTGTCTGTCTCTCTCTGTCTGTCTCTCTCTCTCTCTGTCTCTTTCTGTCTCTCTCTTTTCTTTCTCTCTATGTCTCTTTCTGTCTCTCTCTCTCTGTCTCTGTCTCTCTTTGTCTGTGACTATGTACCCTCTATTAAGGGAAATATATTATTTAGGGGATTTGCCCCCTCCCCTAATGTTTCTCAGCTAGAGTTCTTTGGATCACCAATATTGAGATTTTGCACACGCAACCATTTACCCACCATTGAGGAAGACACAATCCAACTTCGACAAAATGTCTTTAGTATAAACCCCCCCAAAAAAAAAAATGTGTGTTAACGCTGACTGCTTCCCGATGGCAGGTACGCCTTGCTGGTGGGGCGGCCTCCCTTCGAGACGACCACCCTGAAGGAGACGTACCTGAGGATCACTGAAAACTCCTACAAGGTGCCCTCCCACATCTCGGGGCCGGCGGGCAACCTGATCCGCAAGTGCCTCAACTCCAGCCCCCAGCTGAGGCCCACGCTGCGCGACATCGCCGCCGATGACTTCTTCACCTGCGGCTACATGCCGCGAACCCTGTCTCCCTCCTGCTGCACCTCCATGCCAAAGTTCCCCGCACACTACAAGGCCACCAGCCGGTGAGGGGTATAGTGTGGTGTTAGTGTTAGTGTAATGTAGCTACCAGTTGATGAGGGGTAGTGTGGTGTTAGTGTAATGTAGCTACCAGTTGGTGAGGGGTAGTGTGGTGTAGTGTTAGTGTAATGTAGCTACCAGTTGATGAGGGGTAGTGTGGTGTTAGTGTAATGTAGCTACCAGCCGGTGAGGGGTAGTGTGGTGTTGTGTTAGTGTAATGTAGCTACCAGTTAGAGTGAGGGGTAGTGTGGTGTTAGTGTAACATAGCTACCAGTTGGTGAGGGTAGTGTGGTGTTAGTGTAACATAGCCACCAGCAGTGGGGTAGTGTGGTGTTAGTGTAACATAGCCACCAGCGTGGTAGTGTAGTGGTAGTGTAACATAGCCACCAGCCGTGAGGGTGTAGTTGGTGTTAGTGTAACATAGCCACAGCGGTGAGTGGTAGGTGTAACATAGCCACCAGCCGGTGAGGGTGTGTTGTTATTTAGTGTAAATAGCCACCAGCCGGTGAGGGTAGTGTGTGTTAGTGTATTAACATAGCCACCAGCCGTGTGAGTGGTAGTGTAACTAGCCACCAGGGTGAGTGGTAGTGTAACATAGCCACCAGCCGTGAGGGGTAGTGTGGACTACAATAGCCACCAGAGGTAAGTGTAGGGGTCTAAGGGCCCCCAAGGGTTGTAGGGGTTTGGTTAAATAGCCACCACCGGTGAGGGGTAGTGTAACATAGCCACCAGCTGGTGAGGGGTAGTGTAGTGGTAGTGTAACATAGCCACCAGCCGGTGAGGGGTAGTGTAACATAGCCACCAGCCGGTGAGGGGTAGTGTAACATAGCCACCAGCTGGTGAGGGGTAGTGTAGTGGTAGTGTAACATAGCCACCAGCCGGTGAGGGGTAGTGTAGGACTACAAAACTACCAGGGGTTAAGTGTAGGGCTTCTAGATGGTTTGGGTCCCCCCCCCTCAATGGGTGGGAATGCTGGGGGCCTTTCAGTATAAATAGCTTCCCCACCTTCTGGAAATTGTTCTCAATCAAGCTTCGGCTCATGCAGCACTGCAGTGGGGTTTTTTTTAGATGCTCTCGTTGCCTCAACAGAGTTGTACAATTTTTGGGGTGGCCCCAGGCACTGAAGTGGGAGACCTCGCAACTTTCTGTTTTTTCTGTCTACAGTCTCTAAATCAGATAATTTCTGTATGGGGCTATAATATTACCTCAACAACAACAATGCAAATTGTCTGCTAGGGATTCCCTCTTTTCTGTCCCTCTGTAACTGCCTCAATATATTCTTCCTGTCATCCCCTTCTTGTCTATTTTCTGCTTTCTTTGACAATTCTCCTGCCTTTTTTCCAGAAAGACTTAAAGATAACAGTTCTCTCCTACACCGAAGTTGGATGCATTGGGCTTGACTTGTCAGGCACTTAACAAATTTTGCCTATATGGCAGACAACAATAGTTCATGTCAGAGCGTTGAAAGAAAAAGGTTTGGGGGTTTGTCCTGATGCCAAAAGATTTCTTGAAAAGGTCGTTAGGGGTGAATGGACTGTTTGATGTTCATTGATATTGTCACTCAGTGTTAAGATCGTTGACGTCACAAGGTTGTGTCTTTAATACACTGAAACAAACAAAACTATGAAACGTTACATGTCCCCAGGAATGGGGAAACTTTTAAAGTAGACTGGTCCATTTGAAAGGGGCAAACCCTGTCATCACCATGAATGGAATGTTTCCTTATGAAAAGGTTTTTAGAAGGAAGAAGATCCTTCATTCAGAAGCTGTCATACTTGATGTACTTCTTCTCAGTTTTGTTCAAATATAAAAATCAAATCTTGATGTAGTTCTTAGCTGCTTAGATTTAATTTGAACAAACAGTGATTTTAAACCCTTGCTGATGGGACATAATGTAGCCTCAGTAAGTAACTAAATAAAAACAAATAGAAGCAAAATAGAAAAATTAAATAGAAACAAATACAAATACAGTTGCATGTAGGAAAAATAAAATAAAATGGGTAGGCGCTGCACATGTGGCGACGCGCTCTCCCCGGGGAGAGCAGCCCGAATTTCATGCAGAGAAATCTGCTGTGACATAAAGTGGTACAAATACAAATAAATAAACGACTATTCTGATGTTTTTCACCCAGCCTTTGCGAATTCATTCACCAATTACGAAAAGAAAATGAACACAAAAAACCCAACTTCCATTCGCCCACAAAAATTTAAAGCAAAAATATTAACAAATAAACATATTCACGACCCCACAAAGCTTTAAACATTGCTGGTCTCCAAAATTGTTGGCTCGTCTTCTATATACATTACATTTTGTAAACTAGTGCCCACATACTATCAGGATTGGCCGTGACCTTTCAGCGGAAATGCTAGGAACGGCAACCCTGTGTAAGGGGACAGCAGTCTGCCTGCAGTTGCGGTGTGGTGTGTATATATAATGAGTTGGCGTAATTGGCTTGTTAGCATTCCTCTCGTCTGCCCCACTGTGCCTCGCTTGCCTGTATCGGCACATTCCTAGTCCGGCAAATAACTCGCATTAGGGAGGGAGGCATGGGATTGACTGTAGGCCAGGGACGCTTCAGTGACTCATTTACTGCCCTTGTTTAGGGTGAATTGGTTTTTTGTTTTAGGGGGGAGGGGGGGGAGAGTGTTTTGTCTGAGAACTGATACTTGATTAGGTGTCGTTGAAAATTTGTAAATGATGCGAAAATGTTGGTTGATATGAGTTGCATTAAATTGTTTTGTGCGTGTGTGTGTGTTGTGTGTGTGTGTGTGTGTGTGTGTGTGTGTGTGTGTGTGTGCGTGTGCATTCATGCAATGGATGAAACTTGTAGATGCTACCAAATGAATAAGCCCTTGCTTTCAGATTGTGGCTCAAAATTTGAAAATATGTTCCCTCAAAGATCATATCATTGTTATTCTATAGTCTGTGTTGAAAAGAAAAAAAAGTATGTGTAAAAGATTCAGGCAAGAATACATTAAAAAGAAGAAAGTGTAAAATAAAGACAGCACAAACATCAAAGATGTATCATCCCTAAAGTTCTCGGATGCTTTTTACTCCCTCTCTATAAGGCTTCATTCACCTACAATCAAAAGACCATGGCTCATGGCTTCTTCAAAATTTTGACTTTTCTTAAATTCTGATAGTTTGACTCATATATATTTGCATGAATTTGTGGTACATTTATTAATTTTATCTATCGTTTTATGCAAAATGTTTGTGATGGACTCGTGCGCATGTACAGATTTGTGTGCACCTGCATGCATTGGTAGACACACTTATTGATTTATGGATCATTTCATTTAAGAGACTTGTGATTGCATTAATGTTTGTTACTCATGCTGTGTGTGTGTGTGTGTGGGTGTGGTATGGTGTGTGTGTGTGCGGCGTGTGTGCGTGCATGCTGTGCGTGTATGTGTGATGTGTGTGGTGTGTGGTGTGTGTGTGTGTGTGTGTACATGCGTGTGTGGTGTGTGTGTGTGTGTGTGTGCAGGCCCATGTCCTATGCCTTCCCCAACGAGTCACGCTCAGACCCTATGGGTCACCTGGGTAACGCCCTGAGTCGCATGCAGCTCAACTCGCGCTCAGAAAACTTGTTGGAGGAGAAGAGTTAGAGGTGGGTTGTGTGTCGTGTGTTACTTAGTCAAGTGTGTATGCGCATCTAATACCTTGTGAATACGTGTTTGTGTGGGAAAGGGATAGAATGTAGCTCTATGTGTAACATACTTCTGGGGATACAAATGCACTGGTTGTTGCTTCTCTTCTTCTTTTTTTTTTAAAGTCTTGACCGTTTATTTGAAATTGTAGCCAAAAAAAATGTTTTGTGGAAAAACAGATTAAGTATGTAGATGATGTGAGGACTTGTAGGGTATTCAACATAAAATCCTTTTCTGTCTACTTAAAAACAAAAATCCTGTAGCTCTTGGTTAGTTTAACGGAATAAAGCGATACTTAAAGAGAAACACAAGTGTCATGTTTAGACACCATCCCTGAGGAAAAAAATCGGGGAGTTGGAGTCCCCAGGGTGGTTTAGGGCTGTAGGCCCTTATATGTCAACCTTCTGGTGGCTCCTGCAATGGCTCTGGAACCATTTGTATGGGCAGTTGCCTTTCCAATGGACCATTCCAGCGACATGGAAGGGGGGGGGGGGGTCTGCTGCATGGGTAACAGCTTGCCTTCCATACTAACTACCCAGGTTTTGCGATCTATAGAGCCTAGAGCACAACTCCATTGTCTTCTGAGATTGACGGATGCCTACTCACGTGATAAGAGAAAAAAAAATCAGAAGAAACCTGAAATCACCCATTATGGCATAACCTACAGTTTGGATATGGTCTCTCAAATACCTAAATCTCGGTAACAAATCAATTGAGCACAGATATGCCCACCTTAAAACAAATAATATTAAAACAAAAAAAAAGCTTGATATTTTGTTGCTCATGATCCAAGGGATTTCCCAAACTCAGAAACTTTTATCTCATAACTTGACGTAATAAGTTGGTAGAATTTGATGCTGAAAGACCTTATTCAGTGATCCTTCATTATTTTAATTTTTCCACATGTGTTCACATAGCTTCTATCTAGCACTCCCAAAGCTTCTCATCAGTCTCTCCTCTCTCTCTGTGCACTGAAGTCACTGTTGTAGCCAGGTTCTCAATGTCAGTTCTGCAAGCTGTGCCTTGTTCTTGCAGGCCATCGAAAAACGATCTCCGCGACAGTCTGCAACCACAGAGGGTCAAGGTCAGGGCCCCAGCATCAAGGTCGTTGCCAAGGAGGTTGCTGCCGACCGAGCTGTGGATCGATCCGACTCCCCTCCCCAGAGAGGTGGGTGAGGAGGGAGGAAGAGTGGGTGGGAAGGAAGGAGTTGTGCTTCAGAGAAAAAAAACAAGGAAAGAAGAAGAAATGATGGAAGAGAGGGGGATGCAAAATGGCACAGGTAGACTGTATTCTTAGAAGTTAAAAATGGACTTTCATCGTTTTCATTGTTATTATCATTATTATTATTTTTCTGAATACCATTTTTGTACCATCAGATTGTAACAGTTGTTAACATTAGACCGAATGTTTTATCCAAGCGTTTGTGGACATTTTTAACAACTGTGTCTCCAGTCACTTGGCTAGTAGTTAGTCATAGCTTAGAGAAAGATGAAGGTTGTGGTTTGCAGTAAGACGGGAGAGAAGGAGAAGTATCACACCATGAATATGGAGTGTCATAGTTTGTTTTGGTTTTTTTTTTTACAGATTTCATCCATCGTTTATATGTCTGAGACTGCTTGCTCATAGTTTTTTTTTTCTGGGTATGTTGTTAAGAAAATAGTCATTGCATTTTACTCATAAAAGCAGACAGGTAAAAACACAATTTCCAAGGTTTGGGCAGAGCAAATTTTCTGTTTGTTTAAAAAAACCTTCTTCAGGCTGAAAGATTGGCCATGACTCATTTGATGTTAATTGGTCTGTCACGCCTTTATCATTATGAAGACTGGATTCACATAGCTCTGTGTGTGTGTGTGTTTGGTCCATATCTGAATGACTCTGTTATATTATGTTGCTGTTGTTGCAGAGCCCTCGCCCAAGCCTCGCTCGACAGCCATGTTGCTGGATTGTGCTGAGCACATGTTTGGAAACACATGCCGAAAGGTGAGGAAGGAAGGAATCACAGGCTTCTTTCGCTGAGAGTATCTGCCATGGCATTTCAGTCAGTCAGCTATGAGAGGCAACTGTAAAACTTTGCCTTTAGCCTAAGATTGTGATAGTGTATAACTTGCATTGGATTTGATCATTACACCAATAGTAGTGACTGGTAATTTGGTTCACAGTGGTTCTCTGTTTCACTTGTATCCTGCCTTATGATATTAAATAATACAATATTTTGTTTATTACTAGCATCATTATCATGATCATTGTTCTCATCTGTTACTGCTGTTGTGATTTGTCATCATCATCATCATCATATCATCATTGATAGTAGAAGTGCTAGTAGAAGTAGTAATATGCCCATAAGAGAAAATTCCACTTTCATTTTCATGGAGGCTTAGTCGAGGAGTTTTAGCTGTCGATGTGCATGGCTTTTCACCCACTAACCAGAGAGAATGACTGACTGATTTTTATTTATATTTATTTTTTTTCTTTTATATATCGAGGATAATGGAATAAGCACTCTTGTGCTTTTTTACATACAGTCCCCATGCAGTTTTGTAAATGTCATCTGTTCCTGTGTGTGTGTGTGTGACAGAGTGTGGGCAGAACCCTCCCCCCCTGACGGACCCAACATCGTGTGGGTGACCAAGTGGGTGGACTACTCCAACAAGTACGGCTTTGGCTTCATGCTGTCCAGCGACGCCATGGGCGTGCTCTTCAACGACACCTCCAGAATACTCATGTCCCCCGATGGAAGGTGCGTGGTGCAGGCCTGCCTGCACAGTTTTCTTTTCTTCCTCTTTTTATGTTTGATCTTTCATTTTGTTGGTTTTTTTTATGTCAGATGGAGTTGAGAATGGGTTTGAATTTCTTCTTTTTGATGAATATGGAAAATTTATTTTTTATCTTTGGAGGTTTATGTTTTTTTAAGTGTGAAAATATCACACCAGTCGTGGCAGTGAGAGAGTCACGGTTCAACTCTTTGTCTGAAAAAAATGTCTCAACAACTGCCCCACCCCCCTCCCCCTTTCAGTCTATCCCAACTTACCCTTTCCATGTTTCTCTAAAGACTGATGTGTAGGATTTTTTTTTTTTTGCTCACGTATTGAAGAATCCATGAGACACCCTACCTACCAGCTTGCTGAATGTCAGCAAAGTTACATATTAGAATGAAATGTAAAGGAGACGGTAGCTGCTGCTTGGAAGTGTACTTTGCATAGTAAACAAGCAGTGGAGTGGGATAGAGAAGTACCCTTTGTTCTGTATAAAGAAATATTTGTTCTGTGCTGTAGTTCAACACCAGAGCAGTGAGAGACAGATTGTGATGCTGACAACCTTCACCACACATATCATAGTGGTGATCTACATCTGAACTGCCAACTTACAATTTGTATGGTAACGAAAAGAAAACAATTGAGGGCCCACCTCTAACCAACCCAAACCTACAGAACGTGCTCAGAACAGTAGGGAAGGTGTCTTTCAAGAAAGCGGTTATCGAAAAAAAGAAACATTTGTATACAAGGAGGGAAGAGACATAGGCTACCTCCCTAAGCAAACACTGCTTCATACAGATCTTCTGTAATCCCAAAATGCTAACATATGGGATGTTGCCCCCCCCACTCCCCCTCACTCCCTTTTGCTGAGGGAAACTTAGCCGTGGCTGTGTCTTCACATTTCCCACCACTCTGTCAAAGTTTGCTGTCAAGGTTCATAGTGCACTGACTGTGTTCATAGTCCACTGTTCACATGATGGTTGGTCCTGTGAATCGCCGTTAAGTGTACGACATGAATTGCTGGTGGTGTGGTCCATGAAATGTGACAATAATTATGTTGTGGGGGTGGGGGGGGGGGGGGGGGGGGGAAATACACTCCCTGTACAAGGGAAGCAACTGAGATCACCCCTTTGCTTCATAGGATGGAAAGAGGAGTGTGCTGTGTTTATGTGATTAGTCACTGTGTGTGTGAGTGTGTGGTGTGTGTGTTTGGTGTGGATGTGTGGGTTGTGTTTTTGAGAAATGGAAAAGCAGATAGCTTTTAAGTCGTCCTGTGTTGATTTTGTAAATCTTGTATTGTACTGATCGATAGGCTGTTACTACTTTGAAAGGGAGAGAGCCAATCTTTACACTGTCACAGATGTTCTGCATGCTGTGCACATGTGCTATGCTACTGTAACCCATGGAGAGGATATGGAGGGAAGGTAAGTAGATGGTTGGTTGCCTATACCGAGGTAACCTGAAGGGAAAAGGTTAACACATTAATCATGTTTGTCCCCAGATTGAATCCAGTATTACGACCTGATGGAAACCAATGATTGTGTCCAATCGATCCAGTATTACGACCTGACAAAACCAGCTATAACACCTTTATTTGTGTCCCCAGATCAATCCAGTATTACAGCTTCTCATGTGTGTCCCCAGATCGATCCAGTATTACGACCTACG
Organism: Stramonita haemastoma; assembly: GCA_030674155.1. Lineage (NCBI taxonomy): Eukaryota > Metazoa > Mollusca > Gastropoda > Neogastropoda > Muricidae > Stramonita > Stramonita haemastoma. The sequence goes on along the minus strand of CM060323.1, from coordinate 32,627,647 downwards.
GGCACAAAGCTATATATAACAACCTGTGTAATTGTCCCCAGATCAATCCAGTATTACAACTTCTCATGTGTGTCCCCAGATCAATCCAGTATTACAACTTCTCATGTGTGTCCCCAGATCGATCCAGTATTACAACTTCTCATGTGTGTCCCAGATCGATCCAGTATTACAATTCTCATGTGTGTCCCCAGATCGATCCAGTATTACAATGTCTCATGTGTGTCCCCAGATCGATCCAGTATTACGACCTGACAGGCAAGCTGTCTGCCTACACGCTGGACTGTGTGCCAGAGGAGCTGGACCGCAAAACCACCCTGCTGCAGTACTTCGCCCGCTACATGGACGAACACCTCATCCAGGTGAGGGCTGACTGACTGATGACCACAAGCCAGGTGTCTGTCTGTCTAGGGTTGAGTCTTTTTCGTCATGGATATAAAGGATGGGATCTTTGATCTTCTGCGTGTGTGTGATTATGTGTGTGTGTGTGTGATTATATGTGTGTGTGTGATTATATGTGTGTGTGTGATTATATGTGTGTGTGTGTGTGATTATATGGTGTGTGTGTGTGTGTGTGTGATGGGAATTTAGATTTTCGCAGGTCTGCACTTGAAGTTGACCTGAGATTGTAATCCTGAATTACATATCATGCTGCCGAGTTGTTGTAATGTCTTCACTGTACTGTAGTGGATACATGTTGTGATGTCTTTACTGTACTGTACTGTGCTGTACTGTAGTTGATGCATGATGATTGATGTGGTGTATTGTTGTGTTGACAGGGGGGTGACCTGGAGTACTCACAGTACATGGAGATTCCCTGGTCCTCCATCCTCTACCTGAAGAAGTGGTTCCGCACCACTAAAGCCATCGTGCTCTACCTCAGCGATGGAACCCTGCAGGTGAGTGCACGCATGTGCACACACATGCACACACCATAAGAATTTAGAATATAAAAAAAAAAATTGTAATGAAACACGTACTGTCTCACACTTTCTCTGTCTGTCTCTGTCTGTCTTGTCTGTCTGTTTGTCTGTCTCTCTCTCTCTCTCACACAAAGAAAAAAACACAAAAGAGCTTTGGAGTGATTTTTTTTGTACTGAGCTGTTGGAGTACATCTACCATGATTGTGCTTTTATTGATATCAGGCTTGGGAGAGGGGTTAGGGGAGGGGGGGGGGGCATCAGGGCTAGAAAGGTTATGTAGGTCGACACTGGAGGCCTATTTCTGGTTTGCATTCAGTTTATATATGCCAAAATTGGATGTGCTGGGCCTGACTTGTCAGGCGCTTAACAGCAGTGCAACACATTTTCATTCATAAGACGGACAATAGTTGCTGTCTGAGCATTTAAAAAAGAAGAAGGAAGTAATAATTATAGTCAACATTTTCTTTGATATTTTTTTCAGCTGTTTAAATGGCAGTCATAGGTGTTTGACTTGACCTTTTACCATCATCATATCACTTCCATCATAATCATCAAGGTTTCTTCAAATATGGAACATGACCAATTATGCCTCTGTCTTCTCCAGGTGAACTTTTTCGAGGACCACACCAAGCTGATCCTGAGCAACGTGCGTGGGGAATACATGGTGACCTTCATCGACCCCGACCGGTGCGCCAAGACCTACACCATGGCCCTCATCATCCAAGATGGCTGCCGCCCCGACATCGTGGACCGCATGGCCTTTGCTCGCTCCATGCTGAGGAACCTGGTGGATATTGAGGGGGCCGATATATGAGGGGCAGGAAGCAGCCTGCGCCCTGTTCCCCCTCCCTGCAGGAGGGGGGGTCTGTCTTCTGGCAGCCACTGTGCACGCCTCTGAACCATCATGCCATGTCCAGTGTCGCGTTTTCATGACCTTGACCTGCGGGGTCAGGCGGGGTCATCCCCAGTCATCCAAGGACCTGGCCGAGGATTCAATCAAACGAAGCAATCCAGTCGTTCCACAGCCTAGATTTGGGACTTGTGCAAAAACTACACGAAAATCAGTCATTGTTCAATGTGCATTTTTTTGGTCCCTCCTCCCCCCCTCCTTTCCTTGCCTGTTTTTTTTTTTTATAAGTCCATGTTCACAATCTACTATGCTTTCAGTTCCACCATTTGTGCACTTAGCAAAATTATGGAAGAGAAACGGTGATGTTAAAAAAAAATGTATTCCTCATGTCGCCTTCCTATGTCAAATAGGCCCAACGATCCATCCAGTAACGTATTTATTGTACAGTTTTCACCAGTTTTTTCTATGACTGTTTTGACTGGGAGGGAAGAAAAATGTATTTTCCAAAGCAGAACTGTTGTTGCACCTGAGTGGTGAGAAGCTTAAACATTTCTAGATAACCTGTTGACTGAATCGGTAAGATTTTTTGGGGGGGAGGGAGGGGAGATCTATTATTATCAAGTTTGGATTGAGACAAGACGACAAATGTCGTGACAGCTGCTATCACTGAATGTTTGGGAGCGTATTGTCCTCAGTACTGTTGTCTTCTTATTGCTGGGTGCACATCTCACATCACAGTCACCATCTTCATATATGATACTGTCTTTTTGTAATATTGTCCTGTATTATACCAAGAGTCTTGAAAATTGCCCAACCAGTTTTTCCCAGTATTTTTTTTTTTTTGCATCATTTTTTACACAAAAAGTCATTCAGCAATAGTCTTACATTCCTTCAGACGAAATGCATTTTGCTGAGAGCTCAATAAAACTGCTGTTCATTAACTAAACTTTGAACCAAGATCCACATTCCATGTTGGCGACCAGTGGAATGCCTTGTTAGATAGACATGCAAAATGCTCATTTTGTGTCATGGGAACAATCATGTAGTTAGTGGTTTGGATGTGCATATGGCAACTGGAGGAGGTGTTGTTTCCCTCCTCCCTCTCCCCTCTCTCTCTCTCTCTCCCTCAATTTTCAGCTTTGAGTCGTGGTGTGTGTTTGGGTTGTAAGCCAAAAGAGTGAATGTATGAGCTGCTGGTTACAATGTAGTGCATGTGTATCAGTTTTTGTTGTGGAGAGAGAGAGAGATTTCTGTTATAATGATGGTGTGTACAGTTCACACTGTGCATTGCCATGATGTGTGTGATTCTACTTGTATACAAGTAGACATCCGTTTTTTTTTTATATATTCGCATGTTATTGATAAACACAGGCCTCTGTGTGTGTTGTACATTTGAATTATATACAACCACTAATAAGATTTTTCGGCTAAACATGCATACAAGGGTGTGTTTGTGTACCTGCATGCGTGTACACACACACACACACACACACACACACACCACACACACACACACACACACCCCACACAGAGTCATCACTGTACACCAAACCTTTTTTCTTTTTATTGTTGAACTTTTTCTATGCAAAGATAATTTTGGATGCGTTTACAACATTTTGAAAGTGTGAAAAAAGCTGTTAAGAAAAATGAGCCTGACTATACTATTGCTGACTTTTGAATAAGAATTTGAACATTTTCTTGTAAAAGAGAGAAAAAAAACCTATGCAATTCTGGCAGTGGATCTTGACCATAAATGATAATCTTTTTTTTTTTCAAAGCGATTCTGAAGAATGTATAATATATTGCTTACTGCAGGAGTAGATACAAGATCCTCTGTATCAAGTGAATGCCCTCAAAGTCGGTATCAATTCCAAGTTTTCAAGCTCATGTGTTTATGAAACATGTACAAGAATGTTGTCTGGTTTGCTCATATTTTTCCACCTTGAAGCTGTACATAGATCATGTTGGTGTGGATTGGAGTGTCTTTGATCTGTATGATCCTGAAAGTGCCTTTGTAAATTGCTTGCTGTTTAGTGTGTTTGCCGAATATTTGTTCCTTTTTTTTTATGGGGAAAATGCATCAGTTTAGTGTCTGCTGCTGTGGGAATTTGTGGTTTACGTGTATGATATTTTATAATGTGTGTGTGTGTGTGTGAATTTAGAAACTGAAGTCAACAAGTATGCAGAGAAAGAGGGGTAGTCACTGGGTAGGGAGAGAGAGAGAGAGAGAGAGACACTTGTTTGTGGTGTTTGTATGTGAGAGAGAGAGAGAAAAAAAAAAAGATCTTGTACAGAATTATAAACAATTTATTTTTGTCTTAAAATCATTATACTTCCAGGCTGGTTAACAGGGACCAAATCCACTTGTAAACCAAAACTTTTTTTTTTTTTTTTTTGTTGGTGGTTGTACATATCTTATACAGTGGTCATGTACAATGTATAGATGATCTTATGTAGAATGTCTAGTATATATCCTATGAAATGGGTAAGAATTGCAGAACACCATTTTGAAATGATGACAAAGTTGATATACATATACTAGTTTGGGGGGGGGGGGGGGGGGTTGAACCCTTGCTGTTTTCCCACTCAAAAAAGAAAATGAAGCAGGGTAGGTTGCCATTTATAAAAGATAATAATTATATTGTGTCTATGTCTGCACAGATGAATGTGCAAGTGAGAGGTTGCTGTTGCATTTGATGGGGTTATTGTGTGGGGATTTCCTAGTGCCTGCATCATTGAAATGACAGTGTGTGTGTGTGTGTGTTGGCATGTGCCTTGTTTTCTTTTTAAAGTATATGTACTACATGTTTATACCATCAGTCTGACCGCTGTTGAGATCTCAAGAAATCGGCCAAAAGTTGTCATTGGGTTAAGGACTAGAATCTGTTGCTGTTAGGGGTAGCTGATCACTTTTCGCTGGGAAACATCCAAGCTGTCATGTTGTACATACTGCTGCTGTGTGTAACTGCTATATCTGCTACCCCCCCCCCCCCTCACTCTGCATTTACATACTGCATGTCTGTGTGCACTGTTCCTACATACATTAGAAATGGTTTGTCTGTCACCTGGTGATGTGTCCATTGGGATCAGTGTGTCCTCGTTACAGGCAAGGGGATCTGTGATACTAACTTTGTAGTAGAATGTTCAGGGGGAAAGGAGCATGGCCTTAAAAAAAATTTTTTTGCAGAAATGTCAGTCACAGTAGCCGGAGTTTCAGGTTGTATCTTATTCAGCTGCCTTTTGGGGGGGCAAAGTTCCCATTTTCTGACTGGCATCAAGTCAGCTTGCCCACTTTAGGGATGTGAACAGTGACTCTGTGTGGTTTCAGCCATCCCTTCTCTGATATCACCCCCCCCCCCCCCTTTTGAATAAAAATTTCTACCAGCAAGTATGGACTGGTGCAAGCCTGTGAAGGCTGGACAGAGGAGAGGGAGGAAACCCCAGCTTGTTTCGACTGTTTTCCCTCCCTCCCTCTCCTGTCTTTCCCCATCTTGTTTTGAGGACCCGGTTGGTCAGTGCCTATTCTGATCTTCTACACAGTTGGCCTTTTCGATGTGAGGGTAGGGGTTCATTTCGTGTTCGTGGGGAGATGTGTGTATTTGATGATGCATTCCATCCTTTGTTAACCCTCTTAGTCCCCATCCGGGATTTGCCAGGATTGAAGAATTAACCCCCCCCCCCCCCCCCCACAAGTCCCAATCTGGGATTTGCTGGGATTTACACACAGTAGATTTCCACCACGCTGTGACCATCACTAATTGCTACCACATGTCAAAGCTCTATCAGGCCAGAAGGAGAAACCCTGTAGAGTGTCTGGAAGTAATTATAGCTGCTGGTATGTACTTAGAAGGAGGAAAAGGCCAGCCAGCATGTGTGCCTGACCTGATTTCGTGATGGAATGCAAAATTTAGGGGAAGTTTGTGTTCAGAGACACCGAATGCAAGAGGGTTAAAGCTTGAAAGTTTGAAAAGACAATTTTTCGGCAGCAGGTCTTAAGACAGTGCTTTCTCTGTAGTTTTTTAACCTGCATATTTTGTCAAGGTTTGAATCTGACAGGAGACTGAAAGTGTGGAATCCTTACCCTGGTATATTATTTTGGGGAGTTGAATCCTGGTATGAAATGGAGAAAGCAGTATTGGTAAAGACGTCCATAGTTTTCATGACAGAACCATCTCTGCTGACAGCGAAATCCATTGTTTGCAGTGAATGGAACACTGCAACGTTTTGTCAGACAGCAAGATAGGAAGTTGTTTTGATTCCTAAGAGGGGTACATAGGTATGGGAGGCAAGGTGAAGAGACATGTGCAGATACTCAGTTAAAGGGGGAGGGGGAGCTAGGAACATGGACCATCACACAAGCTGCTGGGAGACCTTGCTGATCAGTGTTTGTATGTTGTGTCGCCTACATCTGGTGTGAGCACTTTAGTTTTTGAAGTTTCTGCTGATTATTAGAGAAAGAGTACTTTTTTTTTTTTTTCTTTGTAAAAAATCATGATTTTCGAGCATGGTATTGCTCAGTGGTCAAGTGGTAGAGCTCAGTTGTTTTTTTTTTAGCTGATATGTTGGTATGGAGTGCAAATCAGCACCTTTACCCCCCCTCCCTCCCAGTCCAATTATTACTACTGATTAGTTGTGTATACATGTTGACTGAGAACTTATTTTGTTTGTGGTCCGTTTGCTTTGATTTTTTGTTAGGTCCAAATAAAATTGTATTTTTTCTAAAGTTGGACAACAGATGAATATGGAATATGTGAAAGTTTCCCACAGAAAGGCAATATTTATCATGCCATAAATTAATGTATGCCTATATCTATTTTTTGAATGATAACTGATCAGTTGCCTTAATGCAGGCATTGCAATAAGGATGTAAACATGTCCATCCCTGGGTATGAAATAGTCTAGAACAATCAGAAGGGCATTTTGATAAACTACCTGTAAAATTAATGTTTCTGGTAGCTTTTATGTGGGGGAAGGGGGGGGGGTTATAATTGATGAGTGGCAGAATTGGAAAAGTCAAAGCTGTGTATACTGCTCCAGTATCCATCACCTCCTTTCATACCTGTGTCTTCCAGCAGTTATCAATATTACCCCCCCCCTCCCCCAAAGAATGTCCCAACCTTTTTTCTTTTTTTTTTGTAACTTGCCCAATGGGACCCTCCACTTTTGAAGTATTAAACCTTTTTTTTTTTGTAGCACACCCCCTCCCTCCTCATCCTGACCACCTTTTACAGTGAGAATTTTTCCTGCAGTCTATCATTTCAGTTTGTTATAACTTTTCATAGAATTGCCGATTATCAGTCTGGTTTTGTTTTACGTAATGCAGAGTTGACTTTAGGCGCAATGTGACTCGTGTTGTAGAGGGAGGGTCATTGACTGATGTTGTATCACCTGCAGTCAGTCAGTCAGTGTGGACAGAACCTTACCCAGTGGCCTGTGTGTCCAGTGAGTTAGGGCAGATGTACAGGTAGGACAGGGAGGCAGGGAAGGTGGGAAGGCATTCCATGTTCTTAGGGCACAAGTGTAGACTCTTTTTTAAATTTTTTTTATTATTCACTGCAGCATCAAAGATGCGGGGACTTTTTTTGTGGAAAGGGAAGGGTGTTTGTGCTTTTTTTTCTGTTTTTTTAAATTGTCAATGCAGAGGGGATAAAATGGGTCTCTTGCCTAGGAAGTTTTCAATGTGACTGAACTGTTAAAGGGACAGAGTGATTATACTTCTCAAGTTCAACACTGAAGTGACGTGAAGGGATTTTCGTGAAGGGATTTTTCTACACCTATTCAGAAAGACCCCCTTTCGAGTTTGTCAGACTGAAGTGAGAAACATTCTCCGCCTTTCGAGTTGGATTTCCTAAGTCCACATTTTTTATATGGGACAAAGATGATGATGAAGGAAATGACGTTGAAATAACCCAGAGGTGAAAAAGTGGGAGTACAGTCGTCTTCACCACCATGGCTGTTTTCTATGTGAAGCAACATTGGCCTGTGTAAGGGTGGTACTTGCACTAATCCTCAAAGACCCAAGTCCCCCCACAAAAATTTTTTTTTCAAGGGAAGGGCTTATGACATGCTGCATGGCCAACTGTGAAGGAGAACCCCCCCCTCCTGATTTGAGGATGGATAATATGGGTTACTTGTATATGTGTCCATCAGTGTGAACCGAAGTTCAAATCCCCCCTTTGCCAGACGTTGCTATGGGCATTCAAAGTTGCATTTGGGAATTGAGATTTTTTTGTGGTAGAATAGGATGCTTAGAGGATTGAAATGAAAAGTTACTCATAAGGGCTTTTTGCTGTGTCAAATTGATTTTACTGTGGGGAGGACGCTCTGAATGTTGGATTGGTTTTCAGGGGCTTTTTTTTTTTTTTAATTGCGGGGAGGACACTCTGAATCGCAAATTTCGACTTAGCACAGTTTTCAGCTCCTTTTCTGCCCTTTCAAACAATAAAATAAAATTTCAGTTTAAAATGATGTTCATCCTTTTTATTTGTGCATGATACACAAGTTAAAATGATGTTCATACCTTTTTATTTGTGCATGATACACAAGTATTTTCTACTCACTTTACCTCTAAATCTTGCATGTCTACAATATTCATCATTTTCTAGTCACTTTTGCCTCAAAACAACTGTACTAAGTCGAAATTTACGATTCAGAGTGTCCTCCCCTCACTTAACAAAAACAATCACAAAATAAATTCAAGGTTAAACAGAACTTTATTGTCTCATTTTTCTTTCACACACAAGCATCTAGGTTCAATTTGTTGAAGGTACAAGCACATCATGAGTTTGCTAGAAAATCCCAGAATGGGTGCCATTGGGGGTGGTGGGTTTAATGAAATGAGGTGGATTTAATCATGTATGTCATTGTAGACTTCAAAGACGGACATGTTCAGGGATGTGGTCACAAAGACATTTATGGAAAAATTATCCAGAGATTACACTTTCCATGACTCCAGATCCCTGAAAATGTCCGTCTTTCAACAATGTCCACATTACATCCACCTCATTCTTAAATGGCTCCCATTAAAAAAAAAAAAGTCTGCTGACTACTCCATTTAACAAAGTGTTGCTCCCCCTTCCACACTGGACGGAAAAGCTACTGTCCAAATGCACAACTTCCCCCCCTCCCCCATTGTTCCCTAAACAAAGTTACAAGTCTGCACATTCCTCAGAATGAAGCCCATTTCATGGCTGTCGTTGGAATCCTTTACATCATGTTGGCAACCAAGGGACCATGCTGCCTTTTATACATCTCACAATGGTCTAAAAGTCTGTTGAATGTTTTGTTGTACACACTTTGTACATGACATGGCGCTCCATTCAGCTTGTCTTCATTCTACTTGTGGTTTCAAAATAAACAAAAAATGTCCACAATTCAGTCTTCTTGTGGTGTTGAAAACAGTTTGTATGAAAGGTGTGTGCACACAATGCAGAGTTCACAGACCGTGTGCAGAAGGAGTTAACTTCACAAGGTGTTTGTCCAGGCAGCTTTGATGTTGGCAGTTTTCCAAGCACGAGCACGCACCACATGACCGAGTTCAAGTCCACTATGCACACAACCTTAGACTTTAGTTCCAGAAATTGGTTGATATACCAAAAATCAAGTTATGGTCTTTCCATCACACACATTAACTAAGTCGTGGAGAATTCACTGCAACAAATCACCGCTCCAAATGCACTTACTCCCCCCTCCCTTCCTCCCCCCCCCCCAAAAAAAAAACAACCCCTTAAAATTCATGCTATCTTCAGCTGCCTTGTAAGTCCTTGTTCAAATCACACAACAAAGCCATACTGGAGTCACTATCATTTCTCAAGTATGCCATGCCAGACAATGTCAGGCACAGAACCACACTGCATTTCAACAGACACACAACCAGCTGCTCTTTTCTCGGCCAACTATGGCCGGTGCCAGGGACAAAGACACCAGCATGCAACTTCCGACTCCGAGAGGGAGGGATGGGCTCCACTGCCCCACAGTTCAACAGGCTCAAACACACTCCCCCACAGTTCAACAGGCTCAAACACCCCCCCCCCCCCCCCAGTTGAACAGGCTCAAACACCCCCCACCCACCACAGTTCAACAGGCTCAAACACACACTCCCCCATAGTTCAACTGGCTCAAACACACTCCCCCACAGTTCAACAGGCTCAAACACACTCCCCCACAGTTCAACAGGCTCAAACACACTGAACAATTCTCTGTAATGCCCGAACTGCTGCACAGGAGTTGAAGTGGAAGTCGTTCTCAAAGAGGGAGGGAGGAGAGAAGGAGCTACACTTCAAGGAGTGAGTGGTGAGGAGGAGAGTAGTCACTCCAGTACAGAGGAGCTTGGGAAGATGTCTCTCCTCTTCGAAGTCGGAATTCAGCTACCAGGTAACACACGTAAAATCTCACCATTGGTAAAAACTGAGATCTTGCCAATGGAAATAAAACAAAACAAAAAAACAAAAAACAAAAATAAACCATCGAAGAAGTCCCCTAACTTCCCCCTACACACACACAAAATCCCCCCAAACTCTAAAACGACGTCTCCTCCTCTTCCACCTCCTCCTCATCATCATCAAAAAAACTCCCGCGATGACACGGACAGGAACACACGTCACTCCCACTCCCACCTCCCTCGCACTGTCCTCCTCTTCCCTCGCACTGTCCTCCTCCTCCTCCCTCGCACTGTCTCCCTCCTCCTCCTCCCTCGCACTGTCTCCCCCCTCCTCCTCCACCCTCGCACTGTCTCTCGGACTCCAGCCGACTCCTCTGCAGCATCTGCTGGCAGCCGACAGGGAAGGAGAGTGTGACGTCCAGCGCGGAGGAGAAGTAGTGACGCAGCGACACGTGGCGATGTCTGAGCACCACCTCCTCGATGGACTGGAACACGGCCAGGGCCGGGCTGAACCCCAGCCCCCGCCCCTCAGGCCGCACGATGAAGCAACTGTGCACCGAGGCGGCCGAGCTTTCCTCTTTGCGTACCCTGCCCGAAAGGAGGAGGGAGGATGTCATTATCAACATTGAATATTTCTATTTATTTTACTCTTGTATATCGAGGATAACGGGAAAAGCACTCGTGTACTTTTTTTTTTATCCAGTCCCCGTGTGTATGCAGTTGTGTAAATATTACCGTTCCCACCGATTTAGGATTTAACGTGTGCGCAAGATGTTCTGCGTGCGTTCGCACACGGGGCCTCGGTTTACAGTCTCATCCGAAAATTTAGGCAATGGGCGTAAGAAGTGCATGAGTTTGTTTTATTGTACTCGATATAGAAGAATGAATAAATAAATAAACAAAATAAATCGTTGCTACTACTATACTACTACTACTACTACTACTACTACTACTACTACTACTACTACCACTACCACTACTTTTACTGATGATGATGATGATGATGATGATATGTAATAGAAATGATAATAATAATGATAACGATGATGATAATAATGATGATGGCGATGATGATGGTGATGATGGTGATGGGATGATGATGATGATGATGATGATGATGGTGGTGGTTGGTGGTGGTGATCACGGACCATGATGATGGTGATCTGGTGATGTGATGGGGATGATGATGATGGTGGTGGTGATCACGGACCATGATGATGGTGGTGGTGGTGGTGGTGATAATCATGATGATAATATATATTGATATAATAATACTATAAATCAACGTAATAATAAGCATCATAATCATATAATGATAATCACAACAATCATAAGAAAAAGAAGAAGAAGAAGAGCAAAATCAATATAAGTAATGATAATGATAATACATGAAAATTTCATAGCGCTGAATCTTGTAAAACCAACAAATCAAAATGATTTCATGCGCAGGCCACCATTCACAAACAAGATAAATGCATTTTAAGCTCTCTCCTCTCTCTCTCTCTCTCTCTCTCTTCTCTCTCTCTCTCTCTCTCTCTCACACATCACTCACTCCCCCACACACACACACACACACACACACACACACACACACACACACTGTATGTTCCTTTATCGGTTTTGAAAAGACTTGTAACTGTATAAAAGGAAGCTTATGGCTCTTATTTTTTTAAGGCACACAAGGCAAACTTATCTGTCTGTTACAGCGAGAATTAGATGCACAGTAAATTGTCTCGTTGTACAAACCTTACCCGAGACTGTAAGTATACCCGACAGTGCCTAGGATATTTTCCAGGTGGGCATAACGTTTTTATCTCAAGCAACCGTTGTCAAGCCCACCGGGGGGAAGGGGGGAGGGGGAGACGGAGTTCCTGATTTATCGTTCGTAGCTGACATGGAGCAACGTCATAAGCGCTGATGAAGAAATGTTGGTTCTAAATGTGGAATGATTTCAGACTTAATCTCTTTGGATAATCCTTATCCGGGTTGACAAATCTCTTTTCTTACAGTTTGGCATCTCAAGACTTCGACTTATATGATCTGAAATCGCTTGGATTTTTTTTTTCCAGGAAGTGAAAGAAAATTTGTTTCGAAGTCTGAATAGCGTCGGAATGCGCTAGAATACCTAGAACAAATGCTGGCTAGGCCTACTGACGTTTGTTGCATTTTCGTCAACTAGCTATGTCACAATCTGGAACTGTATATATATATATATATATATATATATATATATATATATATATATATATATATATATATATATAATTATAAACATAATGTAATGTGTGTGCGTGCGTGCGTGCGTGTGTGCGTGTGTGTGTTAACGTAAATAATAATAGAACCTCGAAAACGTAAGCAGAACTTTCAAAGTGATAATGATTTTTTTTCCATTGCTCAGCTACAGTTCCGATGTCCACAAAGGGGAGTTTTTCTGGGTAGGCCTATGTGACCGTTTGTGCCCACCACTTAAGAAGCCGCATTCCGATTTCAGGGATGATGTCTGAACACGAACACCAGTGTGCACGAGTTTTTAATGTTTTTCCCATCCGTTAATTTAACGCCACGAATGGCCTGCTCTTTCGAAAAGCAGAACGGGTTTTAACATGTGTGCAAGATGTTCTGCGTGCGTGCGTTTTTGGGGCCTTGGTTTATAGTCTCATCCCAAAAACTTTTAGGGGGAGTGGAGTTAACTCAGAGTTAATTCCAGGAGAAAAAATCCTCTTGAACGGGTGTCTGAGATGGTGACTTGATCCGGGGTTCGATCCCCGGCCGTCAAATCGCGAGTGCAACGCCCCAAGCACTATGATATCCATCTCCGTCTCTCTCTCTCTCTCTCTCTCTCTCCTCTCTCTCTCTCTCTCTCTCTCTCTCTCTCTCTCTCTCTCTCTCTCTCTCTGTCAAAGTGATGAGATGAACATGTATCGATGTGCTGGGCATTTTGTTTTTTATGTGGATGAGGTACCGCGCTATGTTACAAATATACGTTGATAAATTCCCAATGCTCGATACAGCGTGACAAACTATCATTTGCAAAGAGAAGAAAAAAAGAGAAAAACTAAAGAAAATACGGAAACAAGGTACCCACGCAACAGTCAGGGCGTAAGGAAAGTGGGCGTAGCCTTTCCGCCGTACGAGGAAGGCCCCGTGAGGCAGGGCCTGCAGTCTTGCTACGGCCTCCTCGCGGGAACAGTCGAGCAGCCAGGTGCTCCTGTCAAACTCGGGGCTGCAGATGGGAGGCAGAGGCTCCAGCACCTTGCTGAGGAATTCCTTCTGACACCCCAGCTCCACCAGCTGTCTGTGGGGTCCTCACAAACACGCGCACACACACAAACACGTACACACACACGCGCGCGCGCACACAGACACACACAGAGGCACGGACACACACAGAGGCACAGACACAGACACACACACACACGCACAGACACAGACACACAGACAGACACAGACACACACACACGCACAGACGCACACACAGACAGACAGACACAGACACAGACACAGAGCCAACAGGTTATTAATGAAGACTGTTTTGAGCTTTTATCCCGACTGAACGAGGGTAACATGATTATGTGGGTGGGTTGTTGTGTGGTGGTGGTTGGGAGGAGGAGGATGGGTGTGTGTGTGTGGGAGGAGGGGTGCATATGTTTTCTATGTACACTTTTTTTTGTGGAAGATAATGGAATAAGAACTTGTGTGCTTTAAAAATTTTTTACATTAGTCCATGTCTACATGTGGTTCTATACATTCTGTCATCCGTTCCCGCCAGCACATAATGGCCTACTTTCTCGAGAGGTGGAACAGTTTTAATGTGTGAGCAAGATGTTCTGCGTGCGTTCGCACACGGGATCACGGTTCATGGTCTCATCTGAAAGACTTTTGGGTAGAGTGGAGTCTGCACTGTGTTAACTCCAGAGGAGACACGAGTGGTCCATGACAAAAAAAAATTCTGTGAAAAGACCCACGCTTTCCATAGGAAACAAATCTACTTTCGGACAGGGGAAAAAATTGAGTGGCATACTCAGCGTGGCGATGCGCTCTCTGAGGGAAACATGAACATCTCTCAGATTCACTAGACCTAGAGTGGTTGTCTGGACGCTAGTCTTTCCGATGTGATGATAGACCCGAGTAAAACATTTAGCACGCGTAAAAGAACGCGCGGCAATAAGAGTTTTCCTAGGCAAAGTTTTGTAGAACAAATGCACTCTCAGTGAAAATCAAATTTACTACATAAAGCTTGGAAATGGAAAGTGGCGCTGTTCTTGTGGCGACGCACTCTCCCACGGAGTGAGCAGCTTAAATGTCACATAGTGAAATCTGCCTTGAATGAAGGCGGTTTACAATACAATACAATGCAATACTGTACGATTCAATACAACCCAACAAATAAGATCAGATAAGAACCTGCTGTAACAACAAGGAGTACATGTACAATACGATATACAACAGTGCAATAATACAAAAGAAAAAACAATACGAGAATACATCACAACAAGTCTGTACAATACAATACAAACCAACACGAATACACCATAACAGATTAAAAAAAAAAGAAGATGGGTTGTTGGGGACAGACTTTAAAAAAAAAAAAAAAGTGTACCACTTTAAGTCATGGAAGATTTCTCTGCGTGAAATTCGGGCTGTTCTCCCATTGAGAGCGCGTCGCCACAAGAGCAACCCACCCATCCTTTTTTCCCTGTCTACAACTGTATTTGTTTTCCCATCAGAGTGGCTTTTTTATACAAAATGTTGCCAGGGACAACTCTTGTTGCCGTGGGTTCTTTTAAAAAAACAATTTTAAACAATCTTGTATAACACACGGGAGCTCGGTTTATCGTCTCCTCCGAAAGACTAGCACCCAGACCATCACTTATGGTCTAATAGATGGGGAAGAGTTTTGGGCCCAAGCGTGTTACAAGCCAATGCACACTTCCGACCCGGACTTTTCCAATAATATCAATCCTATCATCACTTTTTCACGTTCCTCAGCTAGAATTCCAAGGTTCACTCACCAATGGTGAAATTTTTGCGAATGCAATTGGCTTTTTTTTTCTATATTACTTCACCACTGTAGCCGCATTCCGTCTTTGGGATATCCTGTCTGTATCAACTACTCCAGTTTGGTGAACAAAGTGAATGCTTTAGCAGAATGGTGCCAGGGCAAGTCTTTTTTCTTGTTATTTTGTTTCTCTGAGCTTTGTTTGGGATTTTTTTTATTCGTCTTGGTTTTTTTGTGTTTTCTCTTTAGGATTTTACATAGAACGTGCAGCATACTGTCGGTATTGTATCAAGGGGAATGTATTCCAATTTGTCTCTCTGAACTAGACTCACTCAGCCACTCTTTATGCATCCATACGCGTTGTGGAAAGCATGTGCCCATACGTGTACTCTCTCTCTCTCTCTCTCCTCTCTCTCTCTCTCTCTCTCTCTCTCTCTCTCCTCTCACACACACACACACACACACACACACACACACACACACGCACGCACGCACGCACGCACGCACATGCACGCACGCACATGCACGCACGCACATGCACGCACGCACGCACACACATGCACGCACGCACGCACGCACGCACATGCACGCACGCACACACATGCACGCACACGCGCAAACGCGTGCGCGCGAGATGATACTATAAACTGAAGTCCTGTGTGCGAAGGCATGCAAAACACTTGCCACACGGAAACCTGTTAATGTTCCGCTTTAACTAGGAGTACACCATTGTGTACCGGTGGGAACGGATGACAACATTTACAAAACCGCATACCCACGAGGACTGGATGGAAAAAAAAGGGAAAAAGTACACAGAGTGCTTATTCCATCAGCCTCGAAATAAAATATTAAAAAATGAAAGAATCCACCTTCTCACACATCCCCTCCCCCATCTTACCCCCTTCCCCCACCTACACCCAAACCTACCCCCCTCCACACACACACACACACATACACACACACACACACACACACACACACACACCACAAATACACACACACCACAAATACACACAAATACACACAACACACACACACACACACACACCACACACACAAATACACACACACCACACACAACAACACAACACACACAACACAACACAACACACACACACACACACACACACACACACACACACACACACACACACACACACACACACACACACACACACACACACACACACCACACGACACACCCCCACAAAAATCCCTCCCCAACACACACACACACACACACACACACACACACACACACACACACACACACACACACCCATCTCCCCACCCCACCCCCACCCCCCCCGCCCACACCAACCCCCCTCCCCCCACCTCCCTTCCCCCACTGACCTGACCAGGTCGTGGTAGGCGTTTTTCATCTTGACGAGGGACAGCTCCTCAAACTGGATGTCGGACTCCAGACCCCGCAGGGTGAGCAAGCATGCCCGGGCCTGTGTCTGCACCTCCTTCAGCCGTCTGCTCACCGCTTTGTGCCGGGACAGAACCAGCGCCGTGTTCTCCCGCCACCTGTACCGTACACACACACAACACATGCATGCATGCACACGCACGGACAGCGAGGGCACACACACACATGCATGCATGCACGCATGCACATTACGCGCGCGCGCGCGCACGCACGGACAGCGCAGGCACGCACACACACACACACACACACACACACACACACACACACACACACACGCACGCACGCACGCACGCACGCACGCACGCACGCACGCACAGAGACGCACGCACACGTTAAATCCTGTTCTGCTTTTCGTTAAGAGTAGGCCATTGCGTGCCGCGGTGGGAACAGATGACATGGTTTTGAAAAACTGCATACACACGGGGGACTGGATGTAAAAAAAAGCACATGAATGCTTATTCCATTAACCTTGACATAAAAAAGTAGATAAATAAAGAAATCTGTCTCCCGCCCCTCCCCTCTCTCTCCTCTCTCTCTCTCTGTCTCTGTCTCTCTCTCCCCCCCCTCACCCTCACCTTCTCTGCTCCGCTGGCGTCATCTTCCCCACGCTCTCCCTTCCCCCCTCTCCTCCTCCCTCTCCTCCTCCTCCTTCCTCCGGGTCTTGCCAAGGCCGCATCACGTGATGGCCGCGGGCCAGCCGACAGCTGTGGCCCCTGTGCAGCCACTCCACCTCCATGCCCCCCAGGCCGGGCGGGGTGCGAGCCTTGCAGACCCCGGCCTCCCAATCTGCCTGCCGCACCATGTTCTCATAGTAGATCTGCTGCACCGCCTCCAGGGCGGGCATCTCCAGGTCCAGCGTCTTCTGCTTCTGGGCAAGGAGGAAAGAAGAAAGATCGATTGAGGATAAAGTAGTGGAGGAAAAGACAAGTGCAGGTACCCACTTCTCAATCATTTTGAAAATGACTTATCAAAGATTTCAACAAAAAACAAATGAAAATAAATTCTAGGGAATAATAATGTCTTTCAGAAGAAAGAAGAAAAGATCGATAGCATAACTCCAAAGAAAAACAAAATCGGTATGTAAACAAGCGAATGTCTCTACATATAGGGTGGGTGACCCTGTCAGACGTTAAGCTTTAGATAACAGACAAGATGATCGAATGATTATATATATATATATATATATATATATATATATATATATATATATATATATATATATATATATATATATATATATATATAAAGCTACGAGTGCTTATTCCACCATCCTCGAAAGAAAGATCAAGCAAAACACAAGAAGAAGAAGAAGAAGAAGAAGAAGAAGAAGAAGAAGAAGAAGAAGAAGAAGAAGAAGAAGAAGAAGAAGAAAGCTAAACCGCTAACCATGTCAATCTCCAGCCGTTGTTGCTGTAGCAGGGACAGCCTGTTCTGTGCCGCCTGCTGTTGGTGGCTGAGGTCGTAAAGCTGTTTGAACACCGGGTACTCCCCCTTTGGGCACGCCGCTGGCTGAAAACGTCATCAATAAGTGACGTCAGTTCCACATGAGGCGGCGTCATCTTCATTTTGTCTGAGCATTTGGCCCATAAATAGCTATCGCATTGTCACCATCACAGCCATCATTATTATCATATCAGTCATCATCACACACACCATACATGCCAACCTCCCCGAAACCAACCAACCCCCTCTTTCCCCCCCCCCCACAAACCCCATCCCACCCCACCCCACCCTACCCCACAACACCCTTTCCCCCCCCAACACACACTACCTCCCCTCCCATTTCACAACCCCCCCCCCCCCTCAACTCCCTCACCTTGCGGACAGCGTTGTGGAGGTGGACGCCCAGTCGCTTGTTGCCGGCGGTCAGGGGGTGCGTGGTGTAGTGGTCCACTAGCTCCATCAGCGTGGAGAACAGGATGCTGCTGCAGTCAGGGGGAGACACGCTGTACCCCTTCTGCTGCCGGTAGATCCGAACACACTTGTTGCACCCGTCCTTCCTGCACGCACCAACCCAATCCAATTCAATTCACATCCAATCCAATCCTCATCCAATCCAAATCCAATCCACATCCACGGACAGGCTATAATCATCATTCTGAAAGAGCCCTCCCTGCTCCCCTAAGGGGAGAAAACCAAAAGAAAGAAAGAAAGAAAGAAAGAGAGAGAGAGAGAAGAGAGAGAGAGAGAGAGAGAGGAGAGAGAGAGAGAGAGAGAGAGAGAGAGAAGAGAGAGAGAGAGAGAGAGAGAGAGAGAACTCGAACTCGAACTCGAACTCGAAAACTTTATTCACAAAAAGGCCATTGGCCATACATGAAGGGGGGTTGCCGAGCTGCTTAGTATTTGGTGAGAGGAAAAAAACCCAAAAAACCCACAAACAACAACAACCTAATAACAACAACACAAATTACTGTATGAACAGTCAAGAGAGAGAGAGAGAGAGAGAGAGAGAGAGAGAATGAATGAATGAATGAATGAATGAAATTTATTTTTCAAGGGTTACAGAGTAAGCATTACATACTTTTTTCATCCAGCCCTTGCCCTGATCAGGGAATAAAGCTAAGAAACCCCTCCCTATCCCTACATACCAGAATCACCAACAACAGCAGTTCAACCAATATTTTAAAAGAAGAAAACAGGGTGAGAGAGAGAGAGAGAGAGAGAGAGAGAGAGAGAGAGAGAGAGAGAGAGAGAGAGAGAGAGAGAGAGAGAGACAGACAGACAGACAGACAGACAGACAGACAGACAGACACAGACAGACAGACAGACAGACAAAGAAGGAAAGACAAACCTGACAGTCAGCGTGTAGTCCCCAGGCACAGTGCAGTCCCTTACCAGGAAAGTACCGTCAGGCCGCCCGGCCAGAATGCTCTCCGCCTCCCCTCTGCACAACATCAACAACAATAACAACAACAGTATTTCAATCACAGGGGTCTCAACCCCTCGGCTATAGCATCCGTCACGATATTATTGAAACCAGCATATACACTGGTGTCGTATTCAGACATCATCCTCGAAGTTGAGCGCGGCTACCTTAATGGTGGGTAAAACCAGTCACATACCTCCCAAAATATCATCATGAGCTTTAGCCGAAGATCTCAGTAAAAAAAAAAAAACCCTAAACAAAACCAAAAGAAGCGAAAAAAAGGGCGCGATAATCTTGTGATTTCATCGTAGCGGTAGTAATCTGATGGCCAATGCTCCAGACATCCTTCCCGAAGTTGGAATGCGGCTACCTTCATGGTGGGTAAAGATGATTGCATACACAAAATCGCGATGAACCGGAGATTTAGTGGAGAAACGAGAATAAAAACCACTTTACCATTTATCTGGAATAATATACTACACCCCACACACACACACACACACACCACACACACACACACACACACAACATATATATATAAATATATATATATATAATATATATACTCACACACACACATATACACACACAGACACCACACACACACACCACACACACACACACACCCACACACAGACACACACAGACCACACAGAACACACACAGACAACACACACAGACACACAGACACACACACACACACCGACAGCCTACCTGCTGATGTGGGGCCAGTACCAGGAATGACTTCGGATCTGGTCGTCCTCCCTCCCTGTTGAAGGCCTCCTCATCATCACCTCCTCCTCTTCCGCCCCCTCCTCTTCCGCCCCCTCCTCTCTCTCCTCCTCCTTCCCCGCCATCCTCCCTCTGCCTCTCTTGGTATCCCTGTTATCAAGCAAGAAGTATCCAGGGCGTCAGTGAAGGATGTCGAAAAAGAGAAAGAGAGAGGAAGAGAGAGAGGAGAAGAAGAAGAAGAAGAGAAGAGAAGAAGAAAAGAAGAAGAGAAGAAGAAAGAAGAAGAAGAAGAAGAAGAAGAGAAGAAGAAGAGAAGAAGAAAGAAGAAGAAGAAGAGAGAAGAAGAGAAGAGGAGAAGAGAGAAGAAGAAGAAGAAGAAGAAGAAAGAAGAAGAAGAAGAAGAGAAGAAAGAAAGAAGAAGAAGAAGAAGAAGAAGAGAAGAAGAAGAAGAAGAGAAGAAGAAGAAGAAGAAGAGAAGAAGAAGGAAGAAGAAGAAGAAGAAGAAGAAGAAGAGAAGAAGAGAAGAGAGAAGAAGAAGAGAAGAAGAAAGAAGAGAGAAGAAGAAGAAGAAGAAGAAAAGAAGAAGAAGAGAAGGAGAAGGAGAAGAAGAAGAGAAGGAAGAAGGAGAAGAAGAAGGAGAAAGAAGGAGAGAGAAGAAGAAGGAGAAGAAGAGAAGAAAGAGAAGAAGAAGAAGGAAGAAGAAGGAGAAGAGAAGAAGAGAAGGAAGAGAAAGAAGAAGAAGAAGAAGAAGAAGAAGAAGAAGAAGAAGAAGAAGAGAAGGAAGAAGAAGGAAGAAGAAGAAGAAGAAGAGGAGAAGAAGAGAGAAGAAGGAGAGAAGAAGAGAAGAAGAAGAAGAAGAAGAAGAAGAAGAAGAAGAAGAAGAAGAAAAGAAGAAGAAGAAGAAGAGAGAAGAAGAGAGAGAAGGAGAAGAAGAAGAAGAAGAAGAAGAAGAAGAAGAAGAAGAAGAAGAAGAAGAAGAAAGAAGAAGAAGACTACTACTACTAACTACTACTACTACTACTACTACTAATACTTCTACTACTACTATCCATTCGTCATCATCATCACTATTTAAAGAAAGCGTTATCTACAGCTTGCAGCAGGTTATTGCTCATTTGTTTAAGAAAAATGATTATCCATTACTTGGAGCAAATTATTTTTAAGAAAAGATTATCCTTGCATCCTTCAGTAGATCATTATTTTTTCGGGGGGTAGGGGGTAGTAGCCTAGTGGTTACAGCGTTACGCTTGTAATCTGATGGCCCAGATTCGAACCACTACAGAGACACCCGTTCAAGATAATTTTCCCCTGGAGTTAACATTAGTGCAGACTCCACTCCCCCCAAAGTCCTTTGGAATAAGACTGAAACCGAAATCCCGAGTGCGCACGTTAAAACTTGTCCCGCCTTTTGGGGGAGTAGGCCACTGCATGTTGGTAGGAACGGATGACAAAGTTAAAGTATCCAAACTTTTGTGTCGTGTTCAGACATCATCCCCAAAGTCGGAATGCGGCTACCTTAATGATTGGCAAAAGCGGTCGTAAATGCCAAATCTCACCATTGGTAAGCCTCGGAACTCGAGCCTCGGAACAAAAGGTTTTAGGAGAACATTATCCATAGCGCTGACCAAGGTCTTTAAAAATCTACTTTTCATATAACAGTTTCCGAGTCGCGGCCACAATGGTGTGCCAAATGGCTACGGTATAGAAAACTTTTCATTTGTCAGCAATCTGTTTCACTCGGCTTTTTCACAGGATTTCGGATTTTAAAAAAGTGTTTAACACAATTTTCCTGTACCAAAATCAAATAATAAATACTTTGGAGAAAATAAAAAGCTAGTAGGTGTGTAATGTTCAGGGTTTTTTAGCGTCAAGCGTAGACTAGGGGCTTTTCCCACAGCATTGTGGAGGCAGGAAGGAAAAAACACCTGAGTGCAGTGACTGGTTGATGATAGAGGTAAAATTAGGAAGGAGAATGTCAGGACAAAATACATTACATTAAAAACAATGACTACCCAGTCTCATAACATGTTATGAGTCACACACACACGCACACCCCCCCCCCCCCATCCGACCCCCCCCCCCCCCCCCCCACTACCCTAGCCCCTCCCCCAAATTGGAATTTTTAGCTATAACCCTTTCGATCGGGGAATGACAAATTTTCAACGATACAAAAATAATATGCTGTGATGTTTCTGTGGCCAAAAAACATATAGAGCAAAGAAACACACCCATACACATTTGCCATCTAAACAATCAGACTGGAAAAGAATACACAAACTGAAAAAGTATGTGATAAAAGATCATGTGTGTGTGTGTGTGTTGGGGGGGGGGGGGGGGTGGAGAGACAGAGGGAGGGGGTGTGACTGCTGTGCGGTTGGGCATTTGTGTGTGTGTGTGTGTGTGTGTGTGTGTGTGTGTGTGTGTTGTGTGTGTGTGTGTGTGTGTTTTGTGTGTGTGTGTGTGTGTCGTGTGTGTGTGTGTGTGTGTGTGTGTGCACGCGCGCATTCTTTTGTTTCGTGCATGGATACGTTGCCTGTCTTATCGACGTGTCTCATTTAATCGAACACAAAAAAAGAAGAAAAACAAAACAAAAACAAACAAAAAACCCCGTTCAACCCCAAAACAACAACAAAAGAAAATTCATTGTGAAGAGGGGTCAGAGGTGAGAGGAGAAAATCGAAAATGCATTGGTCCGATATTTTCCTCCACTGACAACTTAACACGCATCATCATCACCAGGAAAACGATCGGATATCACACACACACACACACACCACACACACCACAACACACACACACACACAACACTCTCTCTTCACCATCACCCACCCACCCTACCCAACACATTCCTTGCTTCCACCCCCCCCCTCCTCTCTGCAGCCTCTTACCCAACCCTACACGCCAAGTTAAGTTAAGTTAAAGCTGACATCACACAACACGAGGCGACCAGCGCCCTAAGCGAAGGCTCTGTGAAGTCACATTGCTTGACTGAAGCCGTTACAATTCACCAGACAAATCAAACTTGTTGAAGATATCACTTCCCAAGTCAGGTTTGTTGTTGTTGTTGTTGTTGTTGTTGTTGTTGTTTTGTTGTTGTTGTTGTTGCACGTCGCCCAGCTTAATATTCTGGGGGTCACCCAAATATGCACTCTTGACTCAATTCATCCCACCTGTGAATCACTGAAGATGAGAAGTGCACTGGATGAAAAATTTGCGTGTATGACTGTTTTCAAGCACCTCGTCATAATTATAGGAAGCCATACTCCGACTTCAGAGGATTTTTTCTCCTTTAAAGGGGAGTATAGGTTGCTATGTTAAGAGCTTGTCATGGCTGAAGGCAACCTCAACACACATTTTACAACATAACATTTTAGTGTAGGCCTTGGCAGTTAGCTGGCATCAATAACTGACAGTTTTTGGCCTGTGCCAGCAGCCGGACATCAACTCAAATTAATCCCTACCTTGCCCTTTCTTCCCAGTTTGACGAAGAAAAAAACCGAAACTGAATGCCAAAGTCCGTCGGATGAGACCATAAAACCGAGGCCCCCGTGTACAACGCACGCAGAACATCTTGCGCACACGCTAAAAACCCGTTCCGCCTTTTGGAAGAGTAGGCCATTGTGTGCAGGGGGAAAAAATACTAGGGTAATGGAGTCGGCACTGATGTTAACTCCAGGGGAAAATATCCCCTTGAACAAGATTCGACCCCAGGTCAGCAGATCACGAGCGCAATGCCCAAGCCCTAACCACCAGACGATATCCCCCCCCCCCCCCCCCCTTCCCCTTGTGACCACATGAGCACTCTCCCACCACAGTCTGGTGAAACGAATGTACAATGCAGACTGCTGCAGCTTTTTCTGGGGTAAGACACTCTGTAGTCAGGCATTTACCTAACTTACTGTACAACAGGGGGCAGGATAGCTCAGTGGTCAGAGCGCTCGACTTTCCACCAGCCAACGTTAAGCAGCACCGAGTGAGGTTACGAAGTGGATGGGTGACCGTTTGCGCGCCTTGGCTTCAGTACAGTCCCCCAGTTCACCCAGCCGTAAATAGGTACCTGCTCTCTTTAGGGTCAAGGAAGGTAAAGCAGCGAGAGAGAGGAGATGGGCGCCGCCCTCAACATGCTGGCCCCTAAAGAAGCTGAGGTCTCTGATGCCTCGCTCCCCTACGACCTCACAGGTTATGGGACACCACCACTGTTCAACACACGAGGGAGGCAGGAGATGAACAGCTGGGTTGCTGCATCCGCTCACCACGGGTAGGCCTGTCAGGAACGGGTGGTCTCATGAGTCAACAGCCAATGGGTACACGGGTACATAAATGGCAAAAGATATACAATGGTGCATTTCCTACCGAAGAAGATCTAAAGTCCTGTCGATATCTTTTTTCTACAGGAACTGTACAGGTATTCCTTGCTAACCCCCTGTCAACACCCCATCCCTGTCTTGTCTCTCACTGCTCCGCACATCTGAAGAGGGAATCTGGTTCATGGTGCCAGTCACGCTCGCCTGATGAGCCGGAGACCCGCTCCCGAAAAGAAACAGTTGGAGTTCCTTCTCTGCCATCATCACCAATACCACTGTGGAAGCTTAGGCCCCCACTGTCTTCAAAACCATAGTATGCACGCCTTTAACTCCACCTTCGCCTATAGATGTGAAAAATGTTGAAAACAGGATGCCTGGCTGATGATGCAGAGAAAAAAAAGGGATAAATTTGTCTACATAAGATTCCATATGAATGTACACACACAAAAGTCAACATTGTACACAAACACGTTAACAAACCTTGGGATCTTGCCCTTTTTTTTGAAGCCACGGAGTTTGCCTTGAGTTTCTCTGTATATGAGATAATGAATTGATTGAATTGAATTAATAAAGACATAAAAAGTATACTGGAACGGCACTACCATGACTTTCTACTTCCTCGTTATTACATGTGAGTGTACAGTAGAATAATTGGATACTTCCTGCTCTGTGCAGTTTTCCCTAACGTAATCATCAGCCACTTCCTTCTCTCTCCTTAACATTTTATTCTCCGAGTGGGGAGTTCCTTTCATGTTAATTTTCTAAATCCTCTCGCCCTAGTTAGAACTTTAAATATCTGGCTAGAAAAATCAGAACTGCCCTGCAATGAAAACTGTGACCCAGGGCAAAACGGGGGCAAGACACATGAAAGGCCACTAACTTCGTACGTAGAGAACACAGCCAATCAGACCGTTTCCAAAAGATGACATCTGCAGAAAGACTGAAGACAGGAGGGAACGAAGACATCTGACAAGACATGTATCATCAAGACTAATTTCGCCGACAGGTAAACTTGCCCAAAACATCTCTTCTAATACCCCTGGTGTATTTTCTGCACTGACTGTCAAACGGTCAAAACATTCTGTTTGCCAAAGTGCTGTACAAGTTTAAGCGGCTGTCCTTTGCTGACAAGGCAGGCAGAAGAATCAGTTAGCCACGACTTCTGCCTCCGCAAAAACTGAGTGGACAGAACAACAGGCTTCTAATCCAAATGCTTTTGAAGCCACGGACCACTGGTTCGAGTCTTGGGAAGAGAAGGGATCTTTACGATATATATACATAAAACCGCATGCACAACGGTGTCATATTTAGCAACCATCCTCAAAGTCAGAATGCGACTTCCTTAATGCATGGCAAAAACCGTCACAAATGTAAACATCTCACCATTGGTGAACCTCAAAGCTAGAGCAAGGGAGGGAGGGGGGGAGAAAAAAAATCTCTGCTCTTATTACAGAAGTCTGCGCTGACAGACAAGCTGTGATGTAAAGCTAACAATCCGTCTTCTTTCAATAACAAAACTGAACAAACTAAGCAGGGGCGTGGCGAAAGATGCACTCACTCAGAAGGTGGTGCCTTTATTTCTTCTGCCTCTTTACACATGGATCGGTGGTGGCCTAGAGGTAACCCACCGTCTAGGGAGCCAGAAGTCACGGGCTCGATCCCCGTCTGAACACATGCTTGAGTAGTGGTCTGGATGCTAGCCTTTCGGATAAAACGATATACTGAGGTCTTGTATGCCACACACATTCAGTTGATGTAAAAATACAATAAATACCCTAAACAAGCAGACAGACAAAAACCAGAAACAGGAAGAGGTGTCCCTGGCAAAAACTCCACTAAAAGCCTCTGTGATAAGAAACCAAATGAACGTACGGATTGAGGGGAAGTATGAAGCAAAATAAAAGGGTGGCGCTGCTCTTGTGGCGACGCTCTCTCCTTGGGCAGAGCAGCCCAAATTTCATGCAGAGATAATCTACTGTGGCAGAAAGTGATATCCAATACAAAACAACACATTACAATATAACACACACGCGCACGCGCGCACATGTATGCACGCACACGCTTTAAAATCCCCAATCCAGAATATTGCAACATTTGAAAAGGCGACCCGACGGAAACGTACAAATCAGTCTTAAGTACTATGGTACTTATACTATGAAGAGGCTCAACAGTATAGCGTAATAGACGGGAAGGGAACAGACCCCCCCCCTCTCACCCCCCTCCCCCCCTCCATTAAAAGTCAACTCTCGAAACCCAATGTGGACTGAATCAGCTTACAACATTCTCAAAAAACAAAAACACAAAACAAAAAAAGCCCACAAAAAAATGTCACTTCAAAATGATTCAACCACGGCACGATTCGACGCTATCAACAGAAATATGGCTGACTTCACGATATCTCTTTCCTTGTTTTTGACAGTCAGCCTAGCTATTGTATTCCTACTACTGACCAAAGCATGAAAGAAGAGAGAGAGAGAGAGAGAGAGAGAGAGAGAGAGAGAGAGAGAGAGAAGAGAGAGAGAGAGACAGAGAGAGAGAGAGAGAGACAGAGAGAGAGAGACACAGACAGTAGAGACAGACAGACAGACGAGAGAGAGATAGAGAGAGAGAGAGAGAGAGAGAGAGAGAGAGAGAGAGAGAGAGAGAGAGAAGAGAGAGAGAGAGAGAGAGAGAGAGAGAGAGAGAGAGAGAGAGATTCTTTTATATCGAGGATAATGGAATAAGCACTACTATTGTGCTTTTTTACATCCAGTCCCCGTGTGTAAGCAGTTTTGTAAATTCATCTGTTCCCACCGGCACACGATGGCCTACTCTTACGAAAAGCGGAACACGGATTTAACGTGTGCGCAAGATGTCCTGCGTGCGTTTGCACACGGGCCTCGGTTTAAAGTCTCATCCGAAGGACTTTAGGGGAGAGTGGAGGTCAGCACTGATGTTAACTCCAGGAGAAAAATCTCCTCGACCGGACTCGAACCCGGGTCGTCAAGAGAGAGAGAGAGAGAGAGAGAGAGAGAGAGAGAGAGAGAGAGAGAGAGAGAGAGAGAGAGAGAGAGAGAGAGAGAGAGAGAGAGAGAGAGAGAGAAACCCGGAAACATCCTCTTTTTGTTCAATAATATGTGAAACGTCGCCTATAAGTAAACATGGCCACGCCAGGTATGCACACAAAGATTAGTTGGACTTTGCGTATACACTTGTGCACACACATACATACACACACGCGCGACGCGCGCGTGCGCACGCGCGCACATACACACACACATACACGGGGCGCGCTCAAGGACATTAGGCAACTGTACGCAAGCGCACACACCAACACCCAACGCACACACACACACGGACGGACGGACGCACGCACACGCACGCATGCACACACACACACACACAACACGCACAAACAAACGCACACACACACACATACACACACACCAACTACTGTATCAGTTATTGATGCAAGCTAGGCGCCAAGGCCTAATAAAGACTTTGCTTTAAGCCTCATGCTGGGGATTGATTGTCTTCAGCCTATACGCAACATTCTGTTCCTGCCATGGCACTGGAACCATTCCTATCGGCGATTGCCTTTCCAATGGACCATTCCAGCAACATGGGAGGGAAGGGGTCTGCGCATGTAACAGTTGCCTCCTACTATTTACTTACCCAGGCTTTGCGCTCTAGAGCCTAGAGTGTAACTATAGTCTTCCGAGACTGACGATGCCTACTACATATAAAAATAATGACAAAATTTAAAAAACTGCGCACACAAAGGGACTGGGTGTTAAAGAAAAAGCACACAATTGCTTATTCCATTCTTCTTCTTCTATCCCATTAGTCTGTTTAGACCGTAGGGGCGCCACGGAAGACCTCGCAACCAGCTCTCTCCGTTTCCCTCTGTCCTCGACCTTTCTCAGGGTGTCAGTCTGAGGCCCGTCCACTCTCGGATGTTATCCTCCCATCTCTTTCTCTGCCTGCCTCTCCTCCTCCCGCCTTGCACAGTTCCTTGCAGAATCGTCTTGGCAAGCCCTGTTGATCTTGGACGTGCCCATACCACTTCAGTTTGCATTTTTTGACTGTGGTCCGTTATCCTCGATATAAAAGAATAAATAAGTAAATGACCACCTCACAGCAGGGATGACATAGCCTGGTGGTTTGAGCAGCGTTGTCCATTGCGCTCGTCATCTGCTGACCTGAGTTCGAATCCCGTTCAAGGAAATTTCTCTCTCCTGAAAGACAACAGTGTAGACTCACTCACCAAAAAGCCTTCGATGAACATAAACCGAGGTCCATGTGCGAATGCACGCAGAACATCTGACGCACATGTTCAAACCAGTTAGCCAGTGTATGCCGTGGGAATGGATGACATTGGCAAAACCGCATACACACAGGAACTGGATGTAAAAAAAAATGCACGAATGCTTATTCTTATCCTCGAAATAGAATAAAAAATAACGAAAAACCACATACATACATACATACACACATAATACATAACATACATACATACATACATACATACATACATACATACATACATACATACATACATACTACATACATACATACATACATATATAGTCTATATACATACACACAAATGTACGTACACACTGCACCCCCAAAGACACACACACACACACAACACAACACACACACACACACACACACACACACACACACACACACGTCACATACGTACGCTCACCCCTCCCCCCCCCACACACTCTCCAATCCCCCCCTCCCCCACAACACCACACACCACAAACCACAAAATCCAACATCTCACCTGAGTTCCTGTGGCTCAGCTTTCTCCTCAGTATCCACACACACAAAATAATAGTCCAAGAAATTCCCAATATCCGCAAGCTCTCCAAGTCAACCCAAACGCTAATCCATCTTCTGGCTTCAGTAAAGATGTTCTCTCTCCCACTGACTACACCAAGTCCAGCCCCACCGAACACCAACACTTTTGTTTCAGTCTCTCAGAAATCTTCTTCTCCGTTATCATCACAAACACACACAAAATATATTCACAATAAATATATATATATATTATATAAATATAAAAATATATATATATATATATATATCCACAAGCGCTTCAGTCAACTCACACAATAAATATTTAAATCCATCATGTGGCTTTAAGCAAAGATGCTCTACTCTTACTACATTTGATCCCAACCGACCCAACAACCAGTTCTAACCAAGTACACACGGGTATGCTATTGGCACAATGAGATAGACCTGGGCCTAGGCTAGTTGATTTCTTGGCCCCTTACAGTTACACCAATCGTAGCTGGTATGCTAACCGTGAGTTGAGTTCACTCTGGTCACACAAGCGAGCATGCTGCACGCGTTTCACATGTATCTCGTGGTGAACAACTGAACTAGGAAGCCGGGGGTAGGGTAGGTAGGTGGGTGGGGGTGGGTTTTGTTGGCTCCTTGTCAATCTTTTCTTGTGTGTTGTGTGTGTGTGTGTGTGTTAAGAGAGAGAAGAGACAGACTGACAGACAGACAGACAGACAGACTGACAGACAGACAGTCAGAGTCAAATATTTATTTTCGGATGGTGCATTGAACAAGCAAAACATTATGCTTTTTTCATGAAGCCGTCGAGAAAAAAATGATCAAAAAAACCTTATGAATCGGAACAAAAATTATTAAAATCCACAGAAACCAAATGAAGTGTGTGTGTGTGCTGTGTGTGTGTGTGTGTGTGTGTGGTGTGTGTTGTGTGTGTGTGTTCGTCGTTTATACAAGCTGGATAAAAAATGAAATCTTTTTAGTGTGGTGTGGAGATTAGTGGTAAGATACCATACCTTGAATGTCAGGAGTTTGCTGGTTCAAATGCTTGCTGTGTTCAATTCACAATGGTTTGTTCTTGAAGTCACCATGCTAACTTTCATTCTGCTGGTTTAAATTACCGGGGACGGGGATAACTCAGTGGTCAGAACACTAGCTCGAGCTCCCCCCAAGCTAAGGTTAAGCAGCGTGTGTGGTTACTTAATGGATGGGTGCCTGTTCACGCGCCTTGGCTTCATCACAATCACCCAGCTCACCCAGCTGTAAATGGGTACCTGCCCTCTTTTAGGTCAGGGAAGGTAAAGCAGCGAGGGAGAGGAGATGGGCGCCGCCCTCAATATGCTGGCCCCTGGAGAAGCTGAGTCTCTGATGCCTCGCTCCCCTACGACCTCACAGGTTAAGGGACACCTTTTATCTTTACTGTTAGGGCCTGGCCCTGTTATCTTTCTTCTTTTTCTTAAAATTTATTTTTTTTACAGAGCTCTAGCCCAGGAATGAAAAAAGAAAACTTAAGAGAATCAAAACCAAAAAATATGAAAGGACATGATAAGATGCGCGCGTAGACTGTATGTTAGATGATAGTATTTCTATCATCCGTACCACCTAGCCCATAGTTTTTGTTTCTGAAAAAAATGGTGTTTAAGCTCGTGCACGAGGTGTCATGTGCATGCTTTCACACGCCCTACTACAGAGCCCCTTCATGAGAATTCGTTATCTAGTTACTGACAAGTCAACAAGGAAGACAAACAATACTGTAGCTTTGTCTCAACTGAATAATACTACAATACAAAGTATTACTACCGAAAGTACTTTAGGGGCAGTTTGGACTTTACTCAAGGCGATTGTTACGTCGTATCTCTCGTTTCATTGACACTGTGTCATATTATGATGTCTCCTCTCCTCTCTCTCTCTCTCTCTCTCTCTCTCTCTCTCTCTCTCTCTCTCGTGTATGTATTTATCATCTTCTTTATCTCTTTATTCTTTCATTTCGAGAATAAAGGAATAAGCACTCATGTGCTTTTTCACATCAAGTGCATGCGGTTTTATCAATTTTGTCATCCGTTCCCACCGGCACACAATGGCCTACTCTTCCGAAAGGCGGAACAGGTATAATGGTGTGTGAAAGATGTTCTGACTGCGTTCGCAAATGGGACCTCAGTCTATAGTCTTTTTCGAAGGAAGCGCGCACGGACGCACGCACGCACGCGCGCGCGTGCGTGCGTGCGCGCGCGCACGCGCGCGTGTGTGTATGTGTGTGACAAAGAGACAGACAGACAGACAGACAGACAGATAGGCAGACAGACAGACAGACATAAGGGGAGGGACAGATGTAGAATTCCACAAGTAGTTTGGTCCATGACTGTTACTCATCACATTTGCTCTCACGCTTAATGAACTCGGAAACTCGTTGAACTTGCAAAAAAAAAATCTCTCTCTCTCTCTCTCTCTCTCTCTCTCTCTCTCTCTCTCTTCTCCCCTGTCGTGTCTCTTCTTGTGTGTATGTACGTGTGTGTTGTGTTGTGGCGCGCGCGCGTGCGTGCGTGTATGTATGTGTGTGCGTGCGTGTGTGTGTGTGTGTGTGTGTGTGTGTGTGTGTGTGTGTGTGTGTGTGTGTGTGTGTGTGTGTGGATGCGTGTGTGTGTTGTGTGTATATATCAATTATATACATTATATACATATGTGTGTGTGCTTGTGTGTATGTGTATGTGCACGCAATGCAGTACTCTCTCTCTCTCTCTCTCTCTCTCTCTCTCTCTCTCTCTCTCTCCTCTCTCTCTCTCTCTCTCTCTCTCTCCCTCCCTCCCTCCCTCGCTCCTTCCCTCCCAACTTGATTCTGACCGATTCGAAGATAAATACTGGTACACGTTAGTAAGGTGTAATATCAAACTCCACTGATATCGGGGTCATGATTGAAGCATGCAATCCGAACGGACGCATTTCTTATACCAAACATGGTACGCAAAGATTCCAAATGAAATGTTCATACTTGAGTAAGCATTTCTTCTCTCTGTCGCTTTTGACCACCTTAGGGCAAACGCCACTTAAGGATATCACACACACACACACACACGCACGCACGCACACACGCAGACACGCATGTACACACACGCACGCACACACTCACACAGACACACACACGCACACACTGACACTCACAATCACGCATCACATACATGCACGCGTGTACACACACACACACACACACACACACACACACACACACACACACACACACACACACACACACACACCAATGCTGCAGACAAGTGACCAGATGTGACAATGAGGTTGACAGGTCAACAGCTGTGCAATGTGTGTGTGTGTGTATGTGTGTGTGTGTGTGTGTGTGTGTGTGTGTGTGTGTGTGTGTGTGTGTGTGTGTGTGTGTGTGTGTGTGTGTGTGTGTGTGTGTAAGTGTTCGGCACACAGTGCAGTAGATTACATTCCTTTGACGTCCATCAGTAATTACTAACACTAGTCATTGCAACCTGTTTTACATCCATGGTTTTATGTCCCCTGCAATGCATAGACACACACGCATGCACGCGAAAGTGTATTCGCGAATGCACACGGACACACACATACCCGCATCCAGGTGCACGCGCACACACGCACGCGCGCCCTCACACACATACCAACGCATGAACGCACACACACACAAACTCTATCTCTGTCTCTCTGTCTCTGTCTCTGTCTCTCTCACACACACACACACACACACACACACACACACACACACACACACACACACACCACACACACACACACACACACACCTCTCTCTCTCTCTCTCTCTCTCTCTCTCTCTCTCTCTCTCTCTCTCCCAAAACTGTTGCAGGTTTTGTTTTCCTGCACAGTGGATCTGAATCACAAAGGTTTTTTTTTACAACAACATTTTATTTTCGTTCCTCGGCTACAGCTCCAAGGTTCACCAACGGTGAGATTTTGGCGTGTAGATATGCGACCAGTTTTGCCCACTAATTCAGATAGCTGCATACCGATTTCGGAGATCAAGAATCGTTTTTGTTTGTTTTTTAAATGTTTTTATTAATTTTCAAAATGAACACAGACAGAATCGTTCGATTTCATCATGTTCTGTCGTTTAAAGCCCAGCGACCGTCCACAAAGGCCACATCATTGCTGTCACCTTACATCAACGTTTAGCAATCCCACTGACATTCACTTCAAATTCAAAAACTATCAAAACCCTCTAATAATTATATCTATTACCGTCAATCTTTTTTTTTTTTTAAATCACCATATGCTGTTGCAGAGAACTGAACCTACGACTTCATGAACTCACGAGATGACGACAGGTGAATGTTCTTTTCTATCCCTTCTTTATTTTGAATCACTCATCCTACAGGGTTTGTCCCGTAGGGTGTGCAGTGGAAAAGGTCAAATATCCCACTGATGCCACGCGCTCTTCCCGAGGAGAGAGCACTTGACCCAAAGTTTACTCAGTGAAATCTGCCGTGGCTTTAAGTGGTAAACAATACTAAACAATACAATACAATATGATATAATACAATGCAATATAACACAAAAATGCAATACAATACAATGCAATGCAAGAAAATACAACGCAAAACAACACAATGCAATACAGTATAATGCAATACAACACAATATAATACAACGCAGTAAGATACAATACAATACAATGCAATAAGATACAATGCAATAAGATACAATGCAATACAACACAATACAATAAGGTACAATGCAATACACCAAAACACAATGCAATACAACACAATACACTATAACACAATGCAATAAGATACAGTACAATAAGATACAAAGCAATACAACACAATAAAATAAGGCACAATGCAACACAACACAATACAATAAGATACAATGCCAGACAACACAATACAATAAGATACAATGCAATACAACACAATGAATTAAGGCACAATGTAATACAACACAATACGATACAACACAATGCAATAAGATACAATGCAAAACAACACAATACAATACAACGCAATACAATAAGACACGATGCAACACAACACAATACAATAAAATACAATGCAATACAACACAACACATTAAGATACGATGCAACACAACACAATACAATAAGGTACAATGCATTTCAATACAATGCAATAAGATACAACACAACACAACACAACATCCAAAGGGCCATGCACTGAACAGACTCGGATACGCAAGCTGCTGGCAAAGACAGGCAAAGGCGATCACTGCATGGTGTGATTGATTCACTGACCGGGAAGTCACCAGCCAACGAAACGAAAGGAACTTCAACAGCTAGCGACATTAATTTTTGTTTTTTGGCCCCTCCTCTGTTTGACCCCTGTCCGTCACTGGGGCGGAGGAAGTACATGCATAAGCTTCCTTAGGAAAAGACTGCCAAATAACAATAATAATAATAATAATAATAATAATAATAATAATAATATGATGATGATGATGATGATGATGATGATGATGATAATGATAATAATAATAATAATAATAATAATAATAATAATAATAATAATAATAATAATGATGATGATGATGATGATGATGATGATGATGATGATAATAATAACAATAACAATAATAGTAATAACAATAATAATAATAATAATAATAATAATAATAATAATAATAATAATAATAATAATAATACCACTTCTAATAGTAATAATGAACACATTAAAAAAAAAATAATGATACAAGTTGCGTGTTTCGAACGACTCGTCAAATCTTCAATGCCTGGTTTTATTTCATGCTGAAGCGTAGTTTCTAAAGTTTTCCCTTCTGCGTGACAAACAGACAAGCCTGGAGTGGGTGGGAATGGGGGTGGGGGTGGGATGTGAGGGGTGAGGGTGGGCTTAATGGCCTGCAAGGGCGTTGAGACAGAGAACTTTAAAAAAAACTTCCTGTTTGATATGAGTTAACATGTCATGATAGTACGAAGATGCTTTTTTGTTGTTGTTTTTCGGAAGACTCGGGTAGTGGTTGTATCCCATATTACGCACCCTTTACATGTATGTGGTTTTTCCCACAGCGCGGTGACTGTCCTAGGCTGACTGTCCTAGGCTGACCCTTCTGGTTGGCTGGGGCGTTCGGACGAGGAAAGACTGAAGAGTTGGTTTTCAATCTTGGTGTCATCTGTTCATAGCTGCACGGGTGACAGTCCTGATACAGCCTCTATGGTCGGCGGGGATATACTAACAACAGGATGGGATAGAACTGGGTTATGAAGAACGACTGAACAGGTTTTATCTATGGTTTTTGTTTTTTATGTAATCACGAAACACACGTAGGCCTAATGTCAACACACACATTAGCAAACACTTGAGCAGTGCCTAACCTAGACTTTCCAATCAATCCTACCCACTCATGTTATTCATAGCCCCGCCGACCACACAGGCCATATCGCGGCCGTCACCTCGTCACATTCTAAATCACAGAATAAAACTGTGTAACTATACACCGATCAAAAAAACAGGGTATAAATCCAACTCACTGTCCTTTCCTTCTAGTGATGCCCTGGTCAGCCATAAGGGTCACCCCAGGACGGGCACTGCGTTGTACTTGTGGAAAAAAGCACATCAACCACACATAAAATGAGATAAAAACCCAAACCTGATTCCTTAAAACAACCTTGCTCTTAGCAACCTACCCAGACACATATGTGTGTTTTTTTGTGGTTATACAAAAAGTCCTTCGGATGAGACTTTAAACCCAGGCCCGTGTGCGGACGCACGCAGAACATCTTGCGCGCACGTTAAATCCTGTTCCGCTTTTCGTAAGAGTAGGCCATCGTGTGCCGGTGGGAACAGATGACATTAACAGATCTGCATACACACGGGGACTGGGTGTAAAAAAGCACAAGAGTGCTTATTCCATTATCCTCGATAGAAAAGAATAAATCAAATCAAAATCAAATCGATCAAATCATATAGATACAACCTGTCAATACTTACAGAACGAAAGAAGACAGGGAGAAGGAAAGGAAGAAAGAAGGGAAAAGAGTGACAGAGAGATAGCGAAAAAAAAGAGAAAGAAGCGTGAAAGGAACAAGGAAAGAAACGAAACAAAAGAAGAAAGAAGGAAGGAAGGAAACAAAGACAAGAGAGAGAGACAAAGGCTGATTGAAGAAAAGACAGACAGACACAGACGGACAGACAGAAAGAAAGAAAGACAGACAGAAAGAGAGAAAGAAATGACAAAACAGAAAAACAAGCAAAGAAATATATTTTTTTAAAAAGAACAGGAAAAAACAAGGAAAGAAATGAAACATAATTCACTGCCTTTAAGCCGTAACCGTTTCTCAAAAAAGAGACAACCACTTCCCTTGACTATGAACAGCAGAATCAAGATCCTTGTATTTCACCATCCTTTTAGACCATGATCTAGGAAAGGGAAACCTCCCCCCCCCCCCCCCCCCTGGGGGGGATTTTTGACTTTGTTTTTCTGAAAGCTTATGATGTTGGTAGAAACATTTGACATGTTACCCTCTGGGATACAGGTTATTTCAGGAGTGAGAGGTGTATCAACAGTGTATTTTCCCCTCTTTGCGCCCTATATTTAGGTTTTTGGGTAGGGATGTTCACGCTGCGATTATTGCACAAAATCTGGCTTAACTTCTCATAATTTTATTGTGAATAGCATCTAGTATAATTTTCCCAATTATATAGGCACAGTTTTTTGCTGACCTATTTAAAACAAAACTACAGTGATGACTTTAATGCGCGGCCGTCCGAACCGCGCAGTTGAAATCTGTCTTACCACTCAACCACAGCCGAGCGCTGTTCCGTTCTCTCACCATCAGTTGAGCGGCACTTTCTCATCTCACGCCTTGTGTGTCCGGTGCCAGAAATGTATCCAACTATCAGTATGTTCCACAAAGTATGCACAAATAAGTCTAGATCAAGATGTTATTATTGATCAGAGAATGTCTGTAACACACAATAAGTACTGCAACAGCCATAAGTATCATTAAATTAACGAAGAGGATGTGTTAACCACAGCCCTTTGAGTCGATGATTTTTTTTAGTTTCTTTTTTTTTCCTCAAGAAATTACACATAATAGACGTCTATGCAGATCAGTCGCGCGCGTGTGCACGCGTGTAACACACACACACACACACACACACACACACACACACACACACACACACACACACACACACACACACACACCACAGCACATTCAAGTGACACACGATAACATACATCTAAAAATAGAACAAGGCGTGGTCATAATTCGTTGTTCTTTTCAGTTCCGCGTCCTCCACCACAAACGTTGGGGATAAGGCAAACTGTTGAGTAGTACTTTTAGTATCCATTTTAATCATCATGTTTCAGGTCATTTTATTTTATTTATTTTTATTTTTATTTTATTCTTTTATATCGAGGATAATGGAATAAGCACTCATGTGCTTTTTTCATCCAGTCCCCGTGTGTATGCAGTTGTGTAAATATTTTCATCTGTTCCCACCCGCACACAATGGCCTACTCTTACGAAAAGCGGAACAAAGATTTAACGTGTGCGTAAGACGTTCTGGGTACGTTCGCACACGGGGCCTCGGTTTACAGTCTTATCCGAAAGACTTTTGAGGAGAGTGGAGTCATTGGCAAGTGTGCAGTCTCTCACTGAAAGTGTATTTCATCTTCCCCATGTGACGTTTCCTGTATAAAATGAACATTTCAACATGGCAGATGAACATCCAGTGACCTTCAAAAGTACATTTAAGTGCAAAAGAAAAACTTCCAGGGGTGGGAGAACTTGTATAACTCATTTCCAAAATAACAGAAAAGACTGTGTAACTCCACTAACTGAAGAAAGCACAAAAAACTATTTGAAAGTCTCTTCACTTGAGACGTTCTTCAGATGTGGCATGTCATAGACTAGATGAGATTTGTAATTGTATTCCAGGAGACCTTGACTTTACACGCTATGGTTATCACAGAAGCTGTTATGCACAGTTTACAAGTGTGAAATTTGCCAGGAAAAGAAAGCGTGTGACAGGTAGTGAAGAGGTTGCAGGACCATCAAAACCTAAAGGACTGTCGCTACTTCAGACCCATTGCTTCCAAAAGACAGTTGCATTTTTTACAAGAAGAAATTAAAAAAGAAAGTTTAAAAAGGGGTTCCATGTTTTGGAAACCTTGTAAAATGTATCACCAAGACAGCAGAACAGTCTATACAGGATGCAGCTAAAACTAAACAAGATGACATTTTCACTCATTATCAAGATACAGATCTTGTAGTACGTGAAGCTCACTATCACGAAGGTTGTAGGAAAGACTATCTGAGATGTGAAGACAGGCATGCTGAAACATCAACAGACCAGAAAACTACTGAGCGGCTACAGGCACACGAGAGGGCATTTGAGTACATATGCGAGTATGATGAAAATGCAATAATCAGAGGTTCACAGGTGGAGAGAATGACCATGCTAGGTGAGAAGTACTGTGAATACATGCAACAACATTCTCCTGACTTCTACAACCCAGGATACGAGACTTACAAACTGAAAGAAAAAAAAAAGAAACATTTTGGCTTCAGAACTCAATTCTGGGCTCCGAACCACCGCAGTGATCTTGTTTATTGTGATGAACTTGCCCAGGGTCAGGCAGTTGAGACAGCATTTGTGTCAGCAGCTTCAGAAGAAAGACGTCTTGAGGAATCTGCATATGCTCTTCGCCGATACATTATGGATGCTTTCAGGGCAACACCTGATATGCCATGGCCTCCTTCTGCAGAATTTCTTCAGTCTGATGCTGTTAAACCTCCAGATATTTTCACAGACTTTCTAAAAACACTGCTATCTAGAAAGAGTAGTTCTATGGAGCAACCCAAAACCACCAGATTGGCATCCTTAATTGTCCAGGACATATGCTAATCTGTGACAGGAGGGAAGTGGAAAATGCCTAAACATGTTTTGCTTGGAATGTCTGTCAGACATGTAACTGGCAGCTCTGAAATCATAAGTCTGTTGAATAGGTTTGGTCATGTTGCTGGATACAAAACCATTGTGCGACTTGAGACTGCTATGGCCAATTCTGTACTTCAGTGCGCAAGTCTTCTTCCTTCAACAGTGAGTTTGACAGAGAACAAGGTTATCCATTTTTGCTGGGAAAACTTTGACCTGAACGAAGAAACTCCATCAGGAGCCAACACCACCCACTCCACTCATGGCATTGTCATTCAAGAGGTTACTGGGGACACAATGCCTGACACTTTTCTGTCTCAGACAGAACCTCCTCCTCATTATCAGGACCGCCAATGCTCAGTGCAGTATGAGCCACATGATGTTCCTCCATGCTTTGCAAAAGTAAAGGCAGAACCTAAGTTACATGTTGTGGGAACTCATTTCTCAAACACAGAGGCAGTCTACAAAGTTCAACTTGCTGATTTTTTGGTGTTTTTTTTTTCCTCCAGATTCCAGGCCACAAATGGAAGTCAACTTGTCCCTGGATGGGGAGGGTGGGTATCACTCACAGGAGAAGGGACAGAAAAGAAGCAGTCTACTGTGGACTATATGGCACCCATCCACCACCCTGTCACTGAACATAATAATAATAATAATAATAATAATAATAATAATAATAATAATAATAATAATAATACATGGAACTTGTATAGCGCTATATCTTGTAAAAACAAATCAAAGCGCTTGCATTCGACCTACACAACACACAAGCAATCAACAGCAATTTACAGTTTTAACAAATTCGAATGTACACTCACTCGCATGCACACACACACACACACACACACACACACACACACACAAACACACACACACACACACACGCGCGCACGCACGCACGCACGCACGCAGCATGCGCGCGCACACACACCTATAAACGTTATACACTTTGGCACGTAGATGTTGAAGGCAGGACAGGATTGTACGGCGTTTTCATTTCAATTTTCTGTTTTGTTTTTAAAATATGGGACAGGCGTTCCTTGTGCAGTGGTGACATTAACATATGTTGATAGCCTGTTTAATACCCTTTATTTTGGTACCAAATTTGATATGAATGTGTAAGAATATATTTATATAAATAATGTAAATTAACCTCACCCCCTAAATATTTGCCTTCTGAAGGGTTACCATATTGAATTGCTTGTATATCCTGAAATAACCTGGTTACGTGAGGGTAACATATACCATAAAACGTTAAAATAAACAAAGTTTCAGAAAAATGCACCCATAAATCCCCCCCAGGGGGGGGAGGGGGGTCTATGGAGGGACCAAGGTCTATTTGTGTTGTTATAACCTCAAACTGGTAACACTGCCCCCAAAATGTTAAAACAACAAACAAACGAACTCCGGGACTTTTAATGACAAGATCTTTGTGCCCTGACAACATCAGCGCAGGCAAAAAAAAAAACCCACACAAAAAACAACAACAACTGGATGTCGCAAAGGGAAATCTTAGTCATTAAGTTCCACTGCATAAAAAGGAGGACATGGTGTTCTGAGGAATGAGGTTTTGTTGTCACTTCCCTATGGACAGGAAGACCAGACAATGGAGCACATCCCCCCGTTATTCCTGTTCCCTGTACTCGCTGGGCAAGACAGGAAAAAAAGATCAAAGAGTCATGGCTGATGTGGCGTATTGCTTTCATGGTGTATTGCGTTGTATTGTAATGTATTCTATTGTGTTGTATTGTATTGTTTTGTGGTGTGTTGTATTGCATTCTATTGTGTTGTATTGTATTCTATTCTATTGTGGTGTGTTGTATTGCATTCTATTGTGGTGTTGTATTGTATTCTATTGTGGTGTGTTGTATTGTATTCTATTGTGGTGTGTTGTATTCTATTGTGGTGTATTGTATTCTATTCTATTGTGGTGTGTTGTATTGCATTCTATTGTGGTGTTGTATTGTATTCTATTGTGGTGTGTTGTATTGTATTCTATTGTGGTGTGTTGTATTCTATTGTGTTGTATTGTATTCTATTCTGTTGTGGTGTGTTGTATTGCATTCTATTGTGGTGTTGTATTGTATTCTATTGTGGTGTGTTGTATTGTATTCTATTGTGGTGTGTTGTATTCTATTGTGGTGTGTTGTATTCTATTGTGGTGTGTTGTATTGTATTCTATTGTGGTGTGTTGTATTGTATTCTATTGTGGTGTGTTGTATTGTATTCTATTGTGGTGTGTTGTATTGTATTCTATTGTGGTGTGTTGTATTGTATTCTATTGTGGTGTGTTGTATTGTTTTTGATGTATTGTGTTGTGTTGTTTTGTGTTGTATTGTATTGTGGTGTATTGTATTGTTTTTGTGTTGTATTGTTTTGTGGCGTATTGTATTGTTTTTGTGGTGTATTGTGGTGTGTTGAATTGTTTTGTGTTGTATTGTGATGTATTGCTTTGTGTTGTATGGGTTGTCATATACAAAAGACTAACACCCAGACCACCACTGAAGATCTAGTGGAAGGGGGATGGGGGGTGGGGAGTGTTGGTTCAAACAGGGATGAAACCTGCGACTCTTCGCTTTCTAGTCAGGCGTGCTACCTCTAGACCAACCGATGCTCGCGTATACAAATACAGATACTTGATTGCCTCAAAAACAAACGCGATTACATTGATGTATAACCCACATATACAACAGGAAAAACCCATCAGGAAATAGCATAAGTCAATCACAATACCATTGTAAAAACAGTCCTACTTCACACATAATTTTTTTTTCACACGGAAATGATATCAATATCTGTGCTCCTGGGCGCTCGCGCGCGCGCGCGCACGCACCACACACACACACAAACACACACACACACAAAACACACACAAAACACACTCACACACACACACACTCACACGCACAACACACACCCCACATACACACACAAACACATACACACACACGCATGCGCGAGCGCACACACACAAACACACACACACACAACTTGTAATTGCCCTTCATGGGACGATTAAAGTATTTTGACTTGAATTCACACACACACACACACACATACACACACACCACACCACACGCACGACACACACACACACACACACACCACACACGCACAACACACACACACACACAGAGCATGCATGCCGCCGGAGCGCACACACAAACACACACACACAACACACACACACACACACACACACACACACCAACACACATTCACACCCACAGACATTAAGCACACGTTATATCATACACACTGTCACAGGGTCAAAATGGTTGCAATGACATGTCAGGCTACAAGATCCATATCAGTCTGGTTTACCTCTTTCATTAAACATAAACGCCAAACAAACAAAACAAACTGAACTTACAAAACATCATCTCAATGGAATGGATGGCGAGCTGTAGACACCAAACAGTACAAGACAGAGAAATAAACAAATAGAGGAACATAATAAAATTCTACCTTTCTATCTCCCATTCCACCTCACAAAAGAGGAGAGAGAGAGAGAGAGAGAGAGAGAGAGAGAGAGAGAGAGAGAGAGAGAGAGAGGAGAGAGAGAGAGAGAGAGAGAGAGAGAGAGAGAGACAGAGAGACAGACAGAGACAGACAGAGACAGAGAAAAAGAGACAGACAGACAGACAGACAGACAGACAACAGACAGACAGACAGACAGAGGGAGACAGAGAGACAGACAGAGAGAGACAGACAGAACAGACAGACAGACAGACAGACAGAGGCAAAGAGAAAGAAAAGAAATTGAGAGAAACACACAGAGACAGAGAGAAAGAGAAAAGAAATTGAAGAAGACAGATAAACATAGACAGAGACAGAGAGAGAGAGAGAGAGAGAGAGAGACAGAAGACAGACAGAAGGACAGACAGACGAGACAGAGAAGAGAGAGACAGAGAAAAGAGACAGAGAAAGAGACAGAGAGAAAGAGAAAAGAAATTGAGAGAGACAGAGACAGAGAGAGAGAGAGAGTATGTGAGAAAGCTTTAAAAAATAAACCTTACCTGGAACGAAGTGTACCAACAGGACTACAAAAACGGCAGTTTATAAGGGACGAACAATCAGAGATGAATAGTTATGTTCCCACTGCTAGAGTGAAGCAAATACAGCACATCTGGTCTCTCCTGCCCTTGTCTTGTTGTGTGTAAG
Organism: Stramonita haemastoma; assembly: GCA_030674155.1. Taxonomy (NCBI): domain Eukaryota; kingdom Metazoa; phylum Mollusca; class Gastropoda; order Neogastropoda; family Muricidae; genus Stramonita; species Stramonita haemastoma. Next base: position 32,584,292 of record CM060323.1, on the reverse strand, counting down.
CCGCATAGCACTCACTTCCACAGATACATGTTTGCAATCGCTTATTGGGTTTCGTTTTTATGGTCGTAGTAGTCATCTACGTAACTATTGTCTCACACTGCAAGTTCTATGTCATGAGTCAACATCTGAGAGCAAGAAGACTCAAATAGGTTCGTTTGTTCTCTTCCTTGGATCACATACTAGGACATCTAAGCACCATCTTCATTCGATTTTGTCTCTATTCCAGAAACATTACGTCTCGCCTTAAAAAATACTCCTACAATAAAACAACGATTGTAACTTTTTGTCTAAAAAAAACACAAATAATTGCAAACCCACTAATTTGGTGTGTACTGAAGGCTCAAGCTAGTAGCAGAACATAGCCACATACCGTCTTCGTAGAATTTAGTCTCCACTTCAGAAGAGCCAGCACATTCCCTCGTCTAGATAAAATGACCCAGCAAAAAGCAAACGATATTTTTACCATCACTAAAAACAACTTTCACAAGAAACCATACCACACAAGCTTAATGTTAAAGCTTGCAGCCGAATTATCAGCCACACGCCGTCTTCGTCGAATTTCGTCTCCCTAACAGGAATACATCCCGCCCCTCTCCCCAAAAATGACCCCAGAGAGTAAACAAACGCCACCTTAACCCTCGCTAAACAAGACTTTCACAAGAAACATACCACACAAGCTTAATAAATGTTAAAGCTAGCAGCCGAAACGATAGCCACACACCGTCTTCGTAGAGAATTTCGTCTCTGAATCAGGATTACATTCTGCCCCTCTCCCCAAAATTGACCCCCCAGAGTAAACAAACGCCACCTTAACCCTCGCTAAACACAACTTTCCAAAGCACTTGTGTCACAACAGCGAGTTTGGATCATACTGCAGCAGACTGAAGTGGTATTGAGCAATGACCACCAACACGTTGGACTGTTGCCAAGAGGCAGATTCAGAAAAAGGAAATATTTCGAGACCTTTTTCAACATCTCCTCAGACTCTTAAGTGTGGTGATGACTATATGGTAGCTTGTTCGTGTCAAAAAGCGGGGTTTTTTTGTGTTTTTTTCGTGACGAGACGTAATATAAACGCCGAGCAAGTCAATATTGAATGCTTTTAAACTCTAAATACAAAACTGGATTTTTTTTCGTGGTTTCTTGAGATCAGCGCAAAGTGAATTGAAAGAGAATTGGTAACACTCACGCGTGCGTAGGCGCGTGCACACACACATACAACACACCACACACACACACACATACATACACACACATACACTACACACACATACAACACACACACACACACACACACACACACACACACACACACACACACACACACACACACACACACACACACACACACACAAATGTGCACGAGGTTTTTCTGGGAAAAAAATCAAGTTTAGGTGAAACAAATATTTCTGTTAAACAACTCATCTCAAATCAATACAAACCATACAGTTCCCCTCCATCCCGCCCCCTCCCCCCCTCTCTCTCTCAAATACACACACACACACACACACACACACACACACACACACACACACACACACACACACACACAACACACAACACACTCTGTCTGTCTGTCTGTCTGTTGTCTGTCTCTGCCTGCCTGCCTGTCTGTCTGTCTCTGTCTGTTTCTCTCTCTCTCTCTCTCTCTCTCTCTCTCTCTCTCTCTCTCTCTCTCTCTCTCTCTCTCTCTCTCTCTTTCAACCCAACCCTACATGTTTTCCCATTGTTATGGACGACATGGATAATTGATTTACGATGATAGGGAAACAGGGAAAACCTGACGTTCAATACCATTCATTTTCCGGGTGTCCCGACATGATTTTTAAGCGAACTTTTCTGGTAAAACGGCGATAATGATTATACCTGATTTTCAGAACCGTCTCGATATTTTTGGAAACAGGAACCAAACAAATCGATCATTACCGACGTGACCAGAACAAAAAGGTACAGGAAAAATGCTATGATATAATATAATGTGTCAAAAGAAAACATTTTCAGAATTGGCAAAAAAAAAAAAAAAAAGGGAGAAGAATGGATTGAGTAAAAAGTAGGATATGAGAAAGAAGGGGAGAGAAAGAGATAGAGAGGTAGGGGAGAGAGAGAGAGAGAGAGAGAGAGAGAGAGAGAGAGAGAGAGAGGAGAGAGAGAGAGAGAGAGAGACAGAGACAGACAGACAGACAGACAGACAGACAGACAGACAGACAGACAGACGAGACAGAGAGACAGACAGACAGACAGACAGACAGACAGACAGAGACAGACAGAGACAGACAGAGATAGGTAGAGGGAGAGGAAAGAGTGGGAGGGAAAGACAGAGAGACTGAAAGAGACAGAGAGAAAGAAAGAAAGAGAGAGAGAGAGAGAGAGAGAGAGAGAGAGAGAGAGAGAGAGAGAGAGAGGGAGGGAGGGAGGGAGGGAGAGATACACAGACAGGACAGAGAGAGAGGTAGTAGAGGAGAGATGGGGGTAAGAGAGGGGAGAGGAGAGAGAGAGAGGAGAGAGAGAGAGAGAGAGGAGAGGAGGGAGGGAGGGAGGGAGGGAGAGATACACAGACAGGACAGAGAGAGAGAGGTAGTAGAGGAGAGATGGGGGTAGAGAGAGGGGGGAGAGAGAGACAGAGACAGACAGAGACTGAGAGACAGATAGAGGCCTTGAACAATTTCTTTGTATTGCCTGAGGTAGCCATTGACAAGGAAAGTAAAAGATTCTGTGCTATATAAACTCCATTTATTATTATTATTATTATTATTATTATTATTATTATTATTATTATATTTTTATTATTATTATAAAAACATGAAATTGTTTTGTGAATACGAATAAATAAATGATAATGTAAATAATGATTCAATAAATTTGTGAAAAGAAAAGTCGAGGAATTTGAATATGGGTTTTCACTTACAAATTCTTGCATTGACTCGGTTACTAAGTGGATAAAAAAAATCAGAAATTTAATGATAACAAGAAGCAAGACACAACAACAAAGCAACAGAAAACAAGAACACACCATAATGCTTTAACTGTTTGAGATAGAGAGAAACAGAGACAGATAGACAGAGAGGAGGGAGGAAGAGAAACTGAGAGGGGAGAGAGATGGAGAGAGAGAGGGGGAGGGATGGAGAAGGGGATATAGATCAGTGCAGAGAAAATCTAGCTGATGACAAGTAGTGTCAACGGCATCAGCAATGACGTAATTATAGATGGTAAGAAAATCGGGGCCATCCATAGCTTCAAATATCTGGGAGTTATAGTCTC
>CM060323.1:32571034-32573534 GCA_030674155.1 Stramonita haemastoma | reverse complement strand
TCTTTGAATAAAAAAACAACATTTTTTCGAAGTTTTCAAAGTTTAATCATCCCCTGCAGAAGGGCAATTACAATACTGACAGGCATTTTGATACGAATCGTAATCTCGATAGACACAAGAAAGCTACATTTCATATTGGTTTAAATATTCCAAGATAACTTCAAATTAAGATATTACAAGCAAACGCACACACACGCATACACATACACAACACACCACATGCCCACACACACACACACACCACCACAACACACACACACACACACACACACCACAAACAAAACACACACACACACACACACACCACACACACACACACACACACACACACAACACACATCTCAGTTTTTCTTTGTATCCATTTAATTTTTTTTTTAGCGTTTGGCTAATTCATTTTTATGGTTGACTGCTAGATGTATTTCTTTTTCGGCTTAGAAACAGTTGCTTCCCTTGACTAATGCATGAAATCTTTTTTGGATGCAAACCAGCGAAACTTCAAACTAATATTTTTTTTAAGAAGAAAGAAGTTAAAGGAAAACGAACGAATAAATGAAGGAAAGCCTTCAAAATAAGGCATGGAGGAACGAATAATTAATGAATGAACTAATAACATTTGACATTAACACAAGAGGAATGACCTCAGCTTCTCTAAGGGGCCAACACATTAAGGGCGGCACCCATCTCCTTTCCCTCGCTGCTTTACCTTCCCTGACCCTAAAGAGGGCAGGTACCCAATTCACAGCTGGGTGAACTGGGGGGACTGTACTGAAGCCAAGGCGCGCAAACGGTCACCCATCCACTTGGTAACCACGCTCGACATCTGCTTAACCATAGCTTGGGGGACAGCGAGCGCTCTGACCACTGAGCTATATCATCAATTTCTTATAGTATAATGAGTTTTACTAGTTGAATGAATTGCAAATCTAGTATTTAAGATGTTACTTCTTTTCATTATTCTTGTTGTATGGTTTTAATTTTTGGTTCTATTGTAGTTTAATGCCGATAATTAGCTATGTGCTCACCCTACCCCCCTAACCCCCCCCCCCCCCACACACACACACACTCACTCACCCACATGCACTTTCCTGTCTGATAACATCACTAATTAGTGGAAGGACGTTAAAACTGAAGAACTAACTAACTAACTAACTAACTAACTAACGAACGAACGAACTAACTAACGAACTAACTAACGAACTAACGAACTAACTGACTAACTCACACGACAGAGATGGCATGTCCGCCATTGCTGCCGGGACGGACCAGAAATGTTCCCGGCACCCTCTGGTTCAGCAACCTCTCCGCCTCCTGGCGGTGACACTGCACCAGCCAGTTCCTGAAAAAACACACGGATAGCCTAGTGGTCAGAACATTGCGCTGGCAATTTGACGACCCGGGTTCGAATCCGGTCGAAGAGATTTTTCTCCTGGAGTTAACATCAGTACTGACTCCCACTCTCTCCAAAAAGTCCTTCGGATGAGACTTTAATTAAACCGAGGCCCCGTGTGTGAACCGCGCGCAGAACATCTTGCGCACACATTAAATTCTGTTCCACTTTTCGTAAGAGTAGGCCATCGTGTGCCGATGGGAACAGATGACATTTACAAAAACTGCACACACACGGGGACTGGATGTAAAAAAAAAAAAAAAGCACAAGAGTGCTTATTCCATTATCCTCTATATAAAAGAATAAATCAAATCAAATCAAATCACCACAGCTGTCAGTATCCCCCACTTTCAGCTCCTGCCAGGAGCTCATTATCCCAGCCCAGCCCAGCCCAGCCAGCCAGCCCAGCTGTGGCCAGCTGTGGCCAGCTGGGTACTATTTATAACACGAGCTCACCACACATGGACCACTAGGTAAAAAGGAAGGAGCGTGGTAAATTTAGCACTCTTGATAAGTAAGGCCCTACTGAGTGATGTTGGATTTGTGCAGTGTGACGCGTCATCACCACCATAGAGGTCTCTGTGCTCTACAGGTAACGCGCCTTGCCTAGAAAGCGAAAAGTCAGAGTCAGAGTGTGCGGTGGTTCGTACCCCGTTTGGGCCCATAACTTTTTCCCTTATCCATTAGACCTTGAGTGGTGGTCTGGGCGCTAGTCTTTCGGATGAGACGATAAACCGAGGTCCCGTGTGTTACACATCACTATTTAGCGCACGTAAAAGAGCCCACGGCAACAAGGGGGTTGACCCTGGCAACATTCTGTAGAAAAAAGTCACTCTGATAGGGAAACAAATACAGTTGCCGACAGGAAAAGAAATATTAAAAAAAAAAAAAAAAAAAAAATGGGTGGCATTGCTCATGTGGCGACGCGCTCTCCACGGGGAGAGCAGCCCGAATTTCACGCAGAGAACTTTGCCATGATTTTTTAAGTGGAGTAAAATGTAAAAAATGTAAATGCCGTCATCGTTTATGATGGGTCATTCCGTATAATACTACGTCACGACACAGTTCAACTTTCCAGGCACCGCATCACCACTGATTTCGTCATAAAAAAGA
>CM060323.1:32561034-32563534 GCA_030674155.1 Stramonita haemastoma | reverse complement strand
CTTTCTTTTTTTTTTAAGCAAATACGGTACCCCCTTATTTCTTTGTCGTCAGCTTTTACCTCAAGTATTCACCCACAAGCTCATCAGCACTGGAACACCAGCAATTCTCAACTGGTTATATTCTCGATTTTCTCTCAACCACCTGGCATCAGCTTATTTCTTCAACTCCCCAAACAACCACACTACTTTTTTTCCTGGTTTTTTTTTTTTTTGAAAGTCTTTGAAAGTGGGCAAAACTAATGCATTCATGCAACTGACCTGGCTTATTCAAGCGAAAGAAATAAGAGGTGTTGGTAAGATATTACTACTACTACTATTACTACTACTACTACTACTACTACTACTACTACTACTATACTATACGATATACTGTATATATATATATATATACTTTACTTACTTATGGATTTATATAGCGCTAAATCTTGTAGAGTACACAAATCAAAGCGCTTACTACACTAAACAGTTAAAAACACTGACTTTTAATAAATTATGTTCAATAGAAATGCAGGCCGAAGTAGTATCCAGTATTATTTTTTGGTCCAGAATGTATGGGCATCAATTTTTAACAGGAAAACCAACGTTGCAACAATGTCATCGCTGAAACTCTTCCCATGGAAACTAGATCTATATGATGAAGGGGTAAACATTGCCCCCCCCCAAAAAAAAAAAAAAACAAAAAACAAACAAAAAAACCCCACCAAAACAACAACAAAAAACAAAAACAAAAAAACAAACAAAAAAACAACAACAGACAAACAGGACCCTGCTGCTAGCTAATAACTATCGCAGCAGAACAGACACGGCAAAACAATCGGCTGAGACCGACACTTTGGGCACACAATCAACAAATGGGAGGAATCTTTTAATTAAACAAGCCTTCGGCGCGGTGTCTCTATTATAACTACTGATGGGAATTCAGGAAGAAGAGAAGGAAGAGGAAGAATCAATAGGAAACTATAGTTGTAGTATGACCCAACATTCCTAGTACACGTGTGGTGTCGTTAAGTGGCCGTTGTCGTGAACTGGTCACGCTTGACAGAAATGAGCACTGCTCCCCCCCACCCCCCCCCCACCCCCCTGGTGGCTCTGGTAAATTAAGGGCCGGGATTTTTTACGATCTACTAGGTTAGGCTTTTAAGTGCAGACCTGCCAGTGCCTCAATTCCCTTCATGTGTGTGTATATACACACTTACAGAAGATCAAACACGCACGTTAAAGATTCCATAAATCACGTCAGCTTTCGAGAAAGTTACGGAAACACGAATGAACCCAGCATGCATCCCGAGGTCGGAATGCGGATGCCTTCACAGTGGGCATAAACGGTCGCAGATGCAAAATCTCAACACTGGTGAACCTCGGAGCTTAGCTAGTCGCAAGACAGGGAAAAAAAATATAATCTGTTACCTTACGGTCCAAGTTCGCGCTTTTGGAGCATGTTAATCTATGCTACTACTACTAGTACTACTATACTACTATACTACTACTCTACTACTACTACTAATGTAATAATATTACATGGAATTTACATAGCGCTATATCTTGTAAAACAAATCAAAGCCTACTTACCAACAAACAGACTTTCATTCTCTGAAGCAGCAAGACCACACATCTTGTCGACGTTAAATTATTAATAATGATGTATACCATCTTGGAGGCTTGATTTGACTCGGATCATGTAGGCGCCCTAATCATTCGTGGTGTCAAAGACAGGCACGGAATTTTATTTGGCACACATGCCTACTCTTCGGACGGGGCAACAAGACCGACCAACGGTTTCGATATCGATGCTTTACAGCAGCAGGGCAGGGGACCCATCACATTTCTATTGTCTGCACCGTTCGATGTTGTTTATTTTATTAAGAGTTCCAGCGGAGGTACTTCGATTTAGAAACTGATCTTGTCGTCTTGTGCCAGTTAAGGACAGGAGAATTACTTAAGGACACCACGGCTTGGCGGCAGGGCACTGACCGACCAGAGAGGGAAGTGGACGACAGGATCCGTGTCAGTCAGCCTTCTACCGGTCAGCTGTATATTATGTGTGTGCTGTACTGTCTGTCTGTCTGTCTGTCTGCCTGCCTCAGGCTCAGATGCTATCTGGACTCTATCTGCCCTGTGCTACATTGTAGCCTACTAAGGTTCAGGAAGGCTGGTGTTTCCTACTGTCGTCACTGTACTGTACTGTATTGTACTGTGTTGTACTGTACTGTACTGTGTTGTACTATAATATTGTACTGTATTGTGCTGTCTGTGTTGTACTCTATTGTACTGTACTGTATTGTACTGTATTGCACTGTACTGTACTGTATTGTATTGTACTGTACTGTATGTACTGTACTGTATGTATTGTACTGTATGTATGTATGTATGTACTGTACTATACTGTGACTAGACTCTTAGGTTTCAAAGGCAGGTTTGGTTAACCTTACGGGATAAAGAAACCGGACACTGGTCGACAAGATTGATCAGTTTCTAAAATCGGAGTACCTCCGCTGGAACT
>CM060323.1:32541034-32543534 GCA_030674155.1 Stramonita haemastoma | reverse complement strand
ATATTATGATAGAACACCACGCACACACACACACACACATACACACACACACACACACACACATACACACCACACACACATCAGTGCTTACTCCACTTCCCCCCACACCACACACACACACACACACACACACACACACACACACACACACACACACACACACACACACACACACACACACACACAAAAAAAGTCCTTTGGATGAGACTATAAACCGAAGTCCCGTGAGCGAACGCACGTAGATCTTACGCACGCTTTAAAAACCTGTTCCGCTTTTCGGAAGAGAAGGCCAAATGTGTGCCGGTGGGAACGGATGACAAAATTGTACAAAGCCGCAGGAGGAAGCAAGTTAGGCTACCAGAAGTGGGGAAAAGGAGGAGGGATAGTGCATTGAGGTAACGTGGGTGGTGGTTGTATTACGCGTCTCTGTGATGTGGTTGTACCTAGTGCATCCTGAGGGTTATTCAGTGTCATAGGGTGCTTCTGTTTTCTGTCTGTCTGTCGTCTCTGTCTGTCTGTCTGTCTCTGTCTGTCTGTCTGTGCAGTGCAGTGTAGTGGTTTGTCAGTGTTGCCTACTTTTCAGTCGCAGCTGCTCTTTCTTTCTGTCTGTCTGTCTGTCTGCCCTGTCTGTCTGTGCTGTCGTCTGTCTCTCTGTCTGTCTGTCTGTCTCTGTGCAGTGCAGTGTAGTGGTTTGTCAGTGTTGCCCACTTTTCAGTCGCAGCTGCTCTCTTTGTCTGTCTGTCTGTCTGTCTGTCTGTCTGTCTGTCTGTCTGTCTGTCTGTCTGTCTGTCTCTCTCTCTTCGGATGAGACTTTAAACCGAGGCTCCGTGTGCGAACGCACGCAGAACATCTTGCGCACAAGTTAAATCCTGTTCCGCTTTTCGTAAGAGTAGGCCATCGTGTGCCGGTGGAACGGATGACATTTACAAAACTGCATACACACGGACTAGATGTAAAAAAAAAACAAGAGTGCTTATTCCATTATCCTCGATATAAAAGAAAAATCAATCATCTCTCTTCCTGTCTGTCTGTTGTCTGTCTGTCTGTCTGTGTTGTTGTGTGTGTGTGTGTGTGTGTGTGTGTGTGTGTGTGTGTGTGTGTGTGTGTGTGTGTGTGTGTCGTGCATGGCTTTTGTGCGCTGAACGTTGCAACACGGACCATCTTTGGAGTTTCTCTTGTTCGTTTCTCGTAAAGCTAGCATCTGTCTGGTGGGAACGTTCTAGGTACTGAACTTCTCGCCTCATGCACGTGCGTTACCACAAGACCGTTGCTTTCTTAAGCACCTCTGTCTTCTGTCTCCCCCCCCTCTGTGGTGTGTGTGTGTGTGTGTGTGTGTGTGTGTGTGTGTGTGTGTGTGTGTGTGTGTGGTGTGTGTGTGTGGTGTGTGTGTGCCATGGACCACTTTCTTACGTGCGCTGAACGTGTGCAGAACACGGGACCACGATTTTTGGGTTGTTTTCTTTGTGTGTTTCATCCGAAAGACTAGCACTCACACCACCACCACTCAAGGTCTAATGGGTAGGGAACAGTTCTAGGAATGGAACCTGAACTTCTCGCCCTCTATGCACGTGCGTTACCACAAGACCATTGTGGGCTTTCTGTAAGAGCAAGTAGAAACGTCCACTAACATAAACTGAGAAAACGATGCTTCGTTACCTTCACATGATCTATAACACAGAAATCTGTGAAACCTTTACTGTAAAGGGGATGAACGCTTTGCAAAACACATACACACACAAGTACACATGCACGCAGGCACACACACACACATGCACGCATGCACGCACGCACGCGCACGCAGGCACACACGCAGGCACACACGCACACATGTACGCACTCACGCAAGCACGTGCACGCAGGCACGCACACACACACACCACGCACGCACGCACACATACACATACGTATGCACGCCCACACACACGTACGCACGCCCACACGCACGCACACAGTATTCAAAACAGACCGAGGCCCCGTGTGCGAACGCATGCAGAACATCTTGTGCACACGTTAAATCCTGTTCTGCTTTTCGTAAGAGTAGGCCATCGTGTGCCGGTGAGAACAGATTACATTTACAAAAGTGCATACACACGGGGACTGGATGTAAAAAAGCACAAGAGTGCTTATTCCATTATCCTCGATATAAAAGAATAGATAAATAAAATAAATAAACACACACACACACACGTACACACACACACACACGTACACACACACACACACGTACACACACACACGTACACACACACACGTACACACACACACACACACACACACACACACACACACACACACACACACACACACACACACACACACACACACAAACCAAACAAACAACCAACCAACCAAAGTACAACAAAAGAAAACAGACACCGTGACCAAAAAAAAAAAATCGTATGTACGAAAAACTTCTTTCAGACATACAGCAATTGCCTAACCAGCGACTCGATAGAATACCTCCCTACCCAATTCAAAGTATAAAAAAAAAAAATAAAAA
>CM060323.1:32528534-32533534 GCA_030674155.1 Stramonita haemastoma | reverse complement strand
GAGTTATGTACTTACGTCTGCGCTCTTCCTCTTTACCAATCCTCTTTCATTTGTTAAGCAGTATTTTCTTTTCTTTTGTTTTGTTTCTCTATAACTCAAAAAAGTCAATGGGAACAAGCCATTGTCAAATTATAAAAAAAGACTATCAAGTAAGTGTGTGTGTGTGCGTGCGTGCAACCACACGCATGTGTGTGTGTGCGTGCGTGCGTACATGCGTGCGTGCACACGTGCATGTGTGTATGTATGTATGTATGTGTATGTGCGCGCGCACGCGCGCGTGTTTGTGTATTGTGTGTGTGTGCGTGCGTGCATGTGTAAGAGGAGGAGGAGGAGGGGTAGGTGGGTACACAAAGACGGAATAATCATACCAAGCGAAAAACAGGACAGTGTTACGTCACTGCAGTGACAAATAACGTGATTTAAAAAAAAAACAAAAAACACCCACTCAGAAAACTCAGTTTTCTCTCAGAATCCGCGGTTACAGGAACCCAAGAGCTTAAGTACCCAACGTAACTCGCCACTTAACAACTAAGCCTGAAACCGATACTCCTGCACCTAGATAATGAAGCACTTGGAAGATATGTAGTTATGATCAACACACTTTTTTTTTTTTTTTTTGCAGTCGTTAGTTTTGTCTAGTTGGCTATTCCTTTGTTTTCCGAAGCAATATGTGATTCTAAAATGACAATGTGTGTTTTACGTTTGAGTAATATACAGTCGAGAGATCATGTGTAAGAGGATAAGAAAGGTCGTATCTTGTATCTTGTATCTATCTTGTATCTTCTTTCCTTGTTTAAGTCGGAAGGTTAGCACTTAATGTATCAGAGTATAAATTTCTTGTCTGCTTCAGTTTGAGCGTACTCGTTTGGTTCCAGTTTTAAGTTTTGTTCGTTGATGTTGTGAATGGAAATGGACTCTTGTAGTACTTGAGCCATAAAATGCTTGTGTCAATGAACTCTCTGCGTGTTTCTTTTTCTCTTTTTTTTGGTCATATTTATGCGATTAAATGTTTTAAAATGACCTGTACATATGCCCCCCCCCCCCATCTGTCTCTCTGTCTCTCTCTATCTCTCTGTTTACTGTAAATCTCTGAATGATTTGCGACAAAAATATATCCCATCTCGTTATAGGCAATACCCTTCAGAAAAAACATTGAAACTTATGATGCAAGATGACAAAAGTCTTCATGACTTAGGACGATTCATATATCATTCCAACAAAAGGCGTTCTGCTTTAGAATGATGGCTGTAGCAAAATGATTAACGTATTTCTCAAGTTGTTTCAGTGTCTTATGCTACTCTGTGTACAATTTGTGCCCTAATTATCAATTCTCTAATCAATTTTAGTTATTCATTCATTTAGTTAGTTAGTTACTAAATTTATGTTTAGTCTAAAATGTTGCAAACATTCTAATCAGATGTATGCTAATACCACAAGTTAATGTTATAATGGTTGTGCTTGGAAGTGTTCTCAGGTGCATTCTTGGAAATGATTGAGAACGAAATTAATGTGAGGGGGGGATAGCGAGTGTGTGAAATTGTAATGGGTCCGGTGGCCTTCTACAATAAAATCGTTCAGAGTTCAGAGTTGTTCCCTTGATATATCCTTCACTTGCCAATTGATAGCTCTCCCTCTATTTTTTCCCTCTTCCTCACTTTTCTTCATATGGTTATTGTCTTCGCCTTGTGCTTCAATAATGTACTATACACTAAAACATTTTTGGAGTCGTCAGCACTTTTCCTTCCTTCCATGGGTTTTTTGTTTGTTTGTTTGTTTGTTGTTTTGTGTTGTTTTGCATTTCATTGATTACTATATTGACGTGCTCTTTTTATGATGATAATTATTACTACGTGACAGATTTTCTTTCAGGTTTTTTTTTGTTTATTCGATTGTCTCTTGTTCTTTGTTTTTAGTTTTCTTTGGCTGAAGGAAGGATTAAAAAAAAAAAAAAAAAAGCCATGATGTGCTATTGTTCCTTCCCCATCAATGAAAAAAAGATTCATTCATTTGTTCATTCAATCTGTCTGTCTGTCTGTCTCTGTCCTTCTGTCTGTCTGTCTGTCTATCTATCTGCCTGTCTGTCTGTCTGTCTGTCTATCTGCCTGTCTGTCTGTCTGTCTGTCTGTGTCTCTCTCTCTCTCTCTCTCTCTCTCTCTCTCTCTCTCTCTCTCTCTCTCTCTCTCTCTCTCTCTCTCTCTCTCTCTCTCTCTCTCTCTCTAACGACCCGGGTTCGATTCCGGTCGAGGATATTTTTCTCCTGGAGTTAACATCAGTGCTGACTCCACTCTCCCCAAAAGTCCTTCGGATGAGACTTTAAACCGAGGCCCCGTGTACGAACGCACGCAGAACATCTTGCGCACACTTTAAATCCTGTTCCGCTTTTCGTAAGAGTAGGCCATCTTGTGCCGGTGAGAACAGATAACATTTACAAAACTGCATACACACAGGGACTGGATGTAAAAAAAAAAAAGCACAAGAGTGCTTATTCCGTTATCCTCGATATAAAAGAATAAATCAAATCAAATCAAATCAAATCAAATTAAATTAAATCAAATCTCTCTCTCCTCTCTCTCTCTCTCCTCTCTCTCTCTCTCTCTCTCTCCTCTCTCTCTCCTCTCTCTCTCTCTCTCTCTCTCTCTCTCTGGTGTATGTGTGTACTCCAAGGACAACAATGAATACACATGGCTGTTGGCTAGGAATCAGCAGAGTGACCACCAAGTGCTCTTCACATCTCACGGGGTTATGTTTTTGGTTGTTGGGTTTTTATTATTATTATTATTATTATTATTATTATTATTATTATTATTATTATTATTATTATTCCTTGGCTAGATCCCCAATGTTCACAAATGGTGCGAGTTTTGCGTACGCGACCACCATTTCCCTTGAAAGACAGAGAGAAAGAAGCCTTAGGACAAACAGCAGACGACACGCAAGGGAGAGAAGCCTTGAAGCAGAAAATCCTGTCAGCTTATCTCACCTACGGTACCGGCCCCTTAGCCTAGTGGCTCCTGGTGTCCCCAAAGGGCTGTCCTTCAATCGGCGACCACAACTAGTCTCCAATGACCCGTTCAGGCTGTTGACATGGCTGATGCTTACAGCAGAAAGCCATACATAGTAGGCTAAAGCCAGCGACACATGATTCTTTTCGACTTTACACTCAGGACAGTTCCAACGTGCCCGTTCCAAGCTGTCCATTCCAGCCTATCTGTTCCAACCCGTCCGTTCCAACCAATCCGTTCCAACCTGCCCGTTCCACCCTATCTGTTCACACCTGTTCGTTCCAACCTGTCCGTTTCAATCCGTCCGTTCCAACCTGTCCGTTTTAACCTGTTTGTTCCAACCTGTTTGTTCACACCTGTCCATTCCAACCGGTCTATTCACACCTGTCTGTTCCAACCTGTCTGTTCAAACTTATCCGTTCCAACTTATCCGTTCAAACCTGTCCCTTCCAACATATCCCTTCCAACCTGTCAGTGTGAAAAGGACGGGCTGTCACAGGAAACTTTTAAAAATGTTTTTCAAGCCAGTCACCACTCCAGAATGGGTGTCTCACTCAGTCTGGCTCTGTGACTATGGCAATACTGCCGCCAGTAGCAAGGGTTTGAGGGGACGGGATAGCTCAGTGGTCAGAGTGCTCGCTTTCCCCGAGCTAATGTTAAGCAGCATCGAGCGAGGTTACCAGTAGGATGGGTGACTGTTTGCGTGCCTTGGCTTCAGCACAGTCCCCCCAGCTGTAAATGGGTACCTACCCTCTTCAGGGAAGATAAAGCAGTCTGTGTCAGGGACACTTTCAATGCTTCTCCCCCCCCCCCCCCCCCCCACAGACTACCCCTCCCCAGAACCCCCCCCCCCCCCCCACTTCTACCCTCACTCCCACTGCCCGACTGCATAGCCCTTCCTTTCTCGCTGATTGAGCTGAGCACTGCATGCATGGCAGACAAAGAAGCCAGTGGTTCCTGACAGTTCCAAGGCTTCGGCAATTTCCGCCAATCCCCGTGACTGTCCGCTGACCTTGTCACCGGCCTTCACGGTCCGTCTCTTCTCTGACGGTGGCAAGGTCAGTCTAGGGTCATTCCGCAACGCTTACACATTGAAGTTTTGTTGTCTCTGTCGCAGAAGGGGGGGGGGGGGGGGGGGGGGGGATTGATCTCTCTTTACCCCTTCCCTCACTCTCCTCTTCGCTTCCTCCCTCCCCCCCTCTCTTTGGGGAGTGTTGCTCCTCACAGTGTAGCGCCAATCTGTGTGTGTGTGTGTGTGTGTGTGTGTGTGTGTGTGTGTGTGTGTGTGTGTGTGTGTGTGTGTGTGTGTGTGTGTGTGTGTGTGCGCGCGGTGTGTGTGTGTGTGTGTGTGTGTGGTTAGTGTATGTGTACACGTGCATGCGTGCGTGGTGTGTGTATGTGTGTGTCTGTGTGCGTGCGTGCGTGTGTATGCGTGTGTATGTGCGTGTGTGTGTGTACATGCACGTGAGTGAGTGGATGTGGGGGGTTGACAATGGATAGAGTTGCCTACTGTTGAACTATAGAACTGGCGGACATGACAGTCGAGTGGAGTGGATAGTTGACTGGCTTCTGATCCTCAGTAATGGACCTGAAGTTACCGGTGGCATGGTTGAATCTCACTGCCGCCTGATAGATTACAAAATAAATTGAGGAGTTTCACAATCTCTCGGGTCAGCCGTTATGCAAACCTGCCAATACCTTGTTCCCATTCGCTACATGACACGTGGTGTTACGAGAGGTGATACGAGCTCTTTGAATTTTGGTGAGATTGGGGTGGTGACATCAATCACTTGAGTTGACATGTTAAAATGAGGACTGATAGAATATGAATGAGTTTGACAACTCAACTGATACCCTTTGCAAAAATGGCAGACCTGCCAGTGCCATGAAGGCAAATAACTTAAGGTGAGTTTGACCAAATGCAAAAGAGCCCAAGTGATACTCTTCTACAACATGGTAGATCCACCTGGAGGCCCTTTAACCCTCTTAGTCCCAATC
>CM060323.1:32518534-32523534 GCA_030674155.1 Stramonita haemastoma | reverse complement strand
TGTTTCTGTAACCCACCAAAACGCTGACATGAATTTATAAGGGATCTTTAAAACGTGCAGATTTTGATCTTCTGCATATGTATATATATATAATATATATATATATATATATATATATATATATATATATATATATATATATATATATACAAGGAAGGAATTAAAGCAGTGGTACGTACGTACGTACTTGAAGTTAACCTGTGTGGTCGTAATAACAACCCCCAATCCTTAAATTCACCATCCGCTGCCGAGATTGGAACCCAAGACTTCATGGACCTGTGAGATTGAAGAAGAACGGTCTTAACCACTCGGCTATAGCGCTCTAGAAATCATAGACTCTTTTCGTTCATATTTCCATGACATCTGAAACAGTAGGCACAAACCGCAACGTGTCTGGAAAAAAAAACAACCTCGGTGGGTGTAGGGGATCTGTCGAGCACAAACACAGGACATGTTCCATTCCCGGTCGGAGGGGATTTTTTCTCCTGGAGTTAACATCAGTGCTGACTCCACTCTCCCCCAAATGTCTTTCGGATGAGACTGTATAAACCGAGGCCCCGTGTGCGAAAGCACGCAGAACATCTTGCGCACACGTTAAATCCTGTTCCGCTTTTCGTAAGAGTAGGCCATCGTGTGCCGGTGGGAACAGATCACAATATTTACACAACTGCATACACACGGGGACGGGATATAAAAAAAAAAAAGCACAAGAGTGCTTATTCTATTATCCTCGATATAAAGAAGAAGAAAAAAAACAGACGCTGTGCAAGAACGGTCTGTCATACAGGAGCGTTATCAGCAATGACATCAAGGAGAGGGGCAACAAAGTCACCTTCTGATTGGATGAACGGTCTGTCAGACAGGAGCGTTATCAGCAATGACATCAAGGAGAGGGGCAGCAAAGTCACCTTCTGATCGCAACGTCCTGCTAGTCATCTGACGGTCCTTAATTAAGGACAGGGTTCCAATTTCCACTAGGCCATCCATTTGAAGTCATAATAATTATTCTCCCGTGGTTAAAGTTATCTTTGGCTTTGATTTTCCAGCCCATTGATAGTTCTTCCGAGGAGACAATAAACGGGATGGGGACACGGGGTAGCCTGGTGGTTAGAGCGTTGTGCTCGTGATCTGACGGCCTAGCATCGAACCATGCACCACGGAGGCCACCGTTTTAGGGGATTTTATCCTGGAGTTAACACCAGTACTGACTCCATTCCCCTCTCCCAAAAATTCTTTCAAAATGAGACTATAAACCGAGGTCCCGTGTGTGGACGCACGCCAAACATCTTGTGCACACGTTGAAGACCCGTTCCACTTTTCGAAAGAGTAGGCCATTGTGTGCAGGTGGGAACAGATGACAAAATTTACAAAACTGCATGTATACGGGGACTAGTTGTAAAAAAAAAAAAAAAAAAAGCAGATGAGTGCTTATTCCATTATCCTCGAAATAGATTAATGAAAAATATAATAAAAATAAACACAAACACAAACACATACACTCCTCTCTCTCTCTCTCTCTCTCTCTCTCTCTCTCTCTCTCTCTCTCTCCCCCTCTCTCTCTCTCTCTCTGTGACTATAGATTGACGTCCCGTGTGCGAACGCACATAGAACATCTTGCGCATGTGTTCAAACCTATTTCAACTTTCAGAAGAGTAGGCTATTGTGTGCCGGTGGGGACAGATGACAAAATTGACCAAACTTGTGTGTGGACAAGGGGACTCGAAATAAAAGGAGTGCTGATTCCAATATGCTCGAAATTAAAGAATTCAAAGAACTTAAATGAAATCACACACACACACAAACACACAAACACACAAACACACACACACACACACACACACACACACACACACACACACACACACACACACACACGCACATACACACTTACGTACACACATACACACGTATACACACACCGTATGGACCCTCTCTACTTAGGATTAAATACAGCTAATGTCAAGTGTTCTTACATGTTGCCAATTCCTACTTGACTTCCCAAGCTCTTGGTATAATAAGAGAAGCTTTTACCATGTTTTTCTCTCCCCCCCCCCCCCCCCCCCTCTCTCTCTCTCTCTCACCTCTCTCTGATACACACACACACACACACACACACACACACACACACACACACAACACACACCACACACACACACAACACACGAGAAAAAAAAACCGTCTGTCAAACACGTGACCATGAAGCAATTAAGCACATTTCAAAGCTCTTTCCACATATCCCCCATACTGAATATATATATATATATATATATATATATATATATATATATATAATATATATATATATATATATATGTAGGTCTTTCTGGTACCCTAACATTAGCGTTTGTTTGATGTTCCCTGTTTCTCAGCTTAATGTAGCTAGCAGTTTTCGATCTTTGATGAAAAGAAGTTATCTGGGAAGCTTTATTATTATTTTTTTTTAAAATTTATTAAAGAACATGTTTTTTCAGAAAATCTGGCATGTCGGTCAAATGCATAGTGTGTGTGTGTGTGTGTGTGTGTGTGTGTGTGTGTGTGTGTGTGTGTGTGTGTGTGTGTGTGTGTGTGTGTGTGTGTCTGTGTCTGTGTGTATGTGTGTCTGTGTGTTTGTGTGTGTCTGTGTGTCTGTATGTGTGTTTGTGTGTGTCTGTGTGTCTGTATCTGTGTCTCTGTGTGTGTGTGTGTGTGTCTGTGTGTCTGTATGTGTGTTTGTGTGTGTCTGTGTGTCTGTATCTGTGTCTGTGTGTGTGTGTGTGTCTGTGTGTCTGTATCTGTGTCTGTGTGTGTGTTTGTGTGTGTCTGTGTGTCTGTATGTGTGTTTGTGTGTGTCTGTGTGTCTGTATCTGTGTCTGTGTGTGTGTGTGTGTCTGTATCTGTGTCTGTGTGTGTGTTTGTGTGTGTCTGTGTGTCTGTCTGTGTGTCTGTGTGTGTCTGTGTGTATCTGTGTCTGTGTGTGTGTGTGCCTGTGTGTGTATCTGTGTGTGTGTGTAGGGGGAGGGGGAAGTGGTTAGCACGTGGCGCTCGTGATCTGACGGCCGGGGTTCGAGCCACCACTGAGGCACCTACCCGTTCCAGGGAATCTTTCCCCTTGAGTTGACATCAGTACCGACTCAACCCCCCCCCCCCCCCCCCTGGGCCCCCCCACCCTTCCCAACCAACCCAGCAAGTCTTTTGGATAAAACTATAAACCGTGGTCCGGTACACGAACGCACACGGAACCTCTTTCGCACACGTTAAAAACCCGTTCCATCTTTGGGAAGAGCACACCATTTAGTGCCGTTAGGAACAGATGAAAAAATTCGAGAAAAAAAAAAACCCGCATGCACACAGGTGTCGTGTTTAAGACATCATCCCCGAAGTCGGAATGTGGCGACCGTAATGATGGGTAACAGGTGGAAAGGGTTCGCATGCAAACCTCTCGCCTCAACTGAATCAAGGAGCTCCAGCTGACGAACGAAAAATAATGCACAGGTTATTTAAATATACACTCATGCGTTCAAATAATAATGGTTATTAAAAGATATACACATGTGTTTAATTAAATAATGATAATGATAATTTGGTCAGGGCCAAAATCTGTGTCAGTTATTGATGTCAGCTAAGTGCCAAGGCCTACACTAAAGTGTTGTTATGTTGTAAAATGTTGTTTTGAATTCGCCTTCAGCCATGACAAGCTCTTAACATAATAATATGCGCTCTCCTTTAAAAGGAGAAAAAAAATCCTCTGAAGTTGGAGTATGGCTGTTTTTATGGAGAGGTACTTGAAAACAGTCCTACACGCAAACCTCTCATCCAGTGTACAATTTCAACCTCACAGTGATTCCCAGGTGGGATGAGTGAGTCAGAGTGCACATTCTAGGTGACCCCCAGAGTGTTAAGCTGGGGAACGCACATCAACAACAACAATAACAACATCATAATAATAATAACCACACCAGCCTCCTTAAAGCAGCGGTTAACGCCATTGGTTAAAGACTGGAAGGTCACGAGTTCAAATCCCCTAAGAGCCATTGGGATATTTGTTCCCAAACTGCGGGCAGCTCTTACCCAGAGTGTTTGCTATGGGCTTATCATTTCAAACGGTATTCAGGGCTATCATCAGAACGACTATTCCAATAACGCTCAAAACGCTTTCAGCTCCAACACTGAGGGACTTTTTATTAGACCCCCCCCCCCCCAAAAAAAAAAAAAGGACCTACTCTAATGGCTACAATGGAACGTCATACAACAGAAAGCAAAGAACAGAAAGGAGTGGAGGAAGCTGGTTGCAAAATCTTCAGTGGTGCCTCCCAACGGTCGACCAGACTACGAGATAGGTGAAGGTGAAGGCTAATGGGTATCGAATCCCAGTATCGAAGGACGATCCCAAAAGATCCCAATCCCACCATCAAAAGATGATCCCACTTAGTGCGGGACAGGTCCTAACGGAGACGAGACGGTTCCAACTTGGCCAGCATTCAATTCAAAGCCTGGGATCTTAAAAAACAAAACAAAGCCCAGTGCTTGCGCCCCACTGATTCCTCAGGGACAGACGACACATCACAAGCGCCGTCAGGTCCACAGGTGAAGGGTTATCCAAACAGCTCAACGGCCGATCATTGTTACAGCTGGAGGACTATCAGTATCATCAATCAACGTGGCTGAAGACTTATCCGTAAGGCCCCCACCAACCACCACTGATCGCCTATCGTCGGTTCCGATAGTATTCCAAACATGGACCAGTTCCTTTTTTTTTCTTTTGCTATGTTCACCTTCACATTCATCTATTCCGTAGTCCTTTGAACCGTGGGGGCATCGATATGAAGATATCTTATTTTACGACGTCTCATCAAACGTAGAAGAAATGGGATATTCTCAAGGTAACTGCTATCTGTTGGAGGGTTAGGCTAGAGGAATGATGAAGATTTATCGGGCTGCTGTGAGGGTTTAGTGTTTGGTTCGTGGTGGGAGTTCCTGTGTGGGGGTGTCTTCCTCTTTCATGGTTTTCATGGTTGTTCTCA
>CM060323.1:32498534-32508534 GCA_030674155.1 Stramonita haemastoma | reverse complement strand
TGCCTATATGGCGAGGTTCTTGAAAACAGTCCTACACTCAAACTGCTCATTCAGTGTGCAGTTTCAGTCTCACGGTGATTCCCAGGTGGGATTAGTGAGTCCGAGTGCATATTCTGGGTGACCCCCAGAGTGTTAAGCTGGGGAACGCACAACAACAACAGATGTCTGGGCCGAATGGTTTAGACAAACAGGGTTTAAATTGAACTAGTTCTGAAGTCATGGGTTCGAATGTTAGCGACACTGGGGGAGGGGAGGAAGGGGTAAAGGACGGGGAGGGGGGTTCAGGGTAAGTATTGGTACGTGGTCCGAGCTCAACTTACGTGTGAATATGTCAATGCTTAGCAATCTTTTTTTTTCTCAGAAACCCCATGAAGGTTTAAGATTATGTAATGATACTCACTGCATACATGTAGTTTATGATGCAAGTTACACGCTGGAACTGTGGGTATCATTTTATTATAGGTGACTTTCATGTAGTCAGTTAACTGAATGTTTCTTCTTCTTTTTAGTCGACTAAATATTTCTTTTTCGTCGTCGTTGCTCTCTTGTTGTTGTTGTTGTTTTTGTTGTTCTTCTTCTTCTTCTTTTTCTTCTCTTCTTCTTCTTCCTTCCTTCCTTCTTCTTCTTTTCTTATTCCTGTATAAAAATGTGTTTGTTTCCCTATCAGAGTGGCTTTTCTCTACAAATTTTTGCTAGGACAACCCTCCTGTTGTTGCCGTGGGTTCTTTTCTATCTATCTATCCCTTAGTCTGGCGACCGTGGTGGCACCCCTGAAGACTTGACAACCAGTTTTCTCCATTCCTCTCTCTGTTCTGCCTTTCTCAAACTTTTGTTGAGTTCTAAGCCCGTCCATTTGCTGATGTTGTCCTCCTATCTCTTCCTTGGTCTGCCTCTTTTTCTTCCTCCTTGGACAGTGCCTTGCAGTATTATTTTTGCAAGTCCATTTGATCTTGTGACATGCCCATACCATTTAAGTTTAGGCTTCTTTACGGGTTCTTTTACGTGCGCTAAATGATTTTATGGACCACATGGGACCTCGGTGTATTGTCTCATCCGAAAGATTAGCACCCAGACCACCACTCATGATCCAATGGAAGGGGGAACAGTTTTGGGCCCAAACGGAGATCGAACCACCGCACACTTACGACCCAGACTTTTCGTTTCTAGGCAGGCACGTTACCGCTAGACCACCGATCAGTTCTTTTTCTTCTCCGCCCCCTTCTCCTCCTAATTCTCTGCGGAGTCATTAGGCTGCCACACTGAAGGCTTGTTCACCAGACACTTCCATTAAGGTTGCTAATGTCTCGGGCCAGGTTTCTGCTAATGGTGTTCCTGTCTGTCCTGCTGTGCTAACAATGCCCCCTGCAGTTTTTCTTCCCTGTCTAATCCTCCCTCTTCCGCTCTCAACAGCTCACTGCAGAATTGTTTCAGTAAAGCTGTGGAATCTTGTGACATGGCCATTCACGCCAACGGAGCCTTCTCATTCCTTAACTAATATCCACAGTTCTTGTATTCATGAACGATTGCACTATTTGATTGTTACTTAATTACTTGCCTTTCGGATGAGATTATAAACCAAGGCCCCGTATGCGAAGCAAAGCATCTTGCGCACACGTTAAAAACCCGTTCCGCCTTTTGAAAGAACAGGCCATTGTGTACCGGAAGCAGCTCGGGAGTTGGAGTCCCCAGGGTGGTTCGGGGCTGTGTGTGGCAACGTTCTGGTGGCTCCTGCGACGGCACTGGAACCATTCGTATCAGCGATTGCTTTTCCAATGGACCATTCCAGCGACGTGGAGAGAGGGTTTGCTTCATGGGTAACAGCTTGCCCTCCATACTTACTTACCCAGGCTTTGCGCTCTAGAGCCTAGAGCGAACCTCCATAGTCTTCCGAGACTGATGGGTGCCTACCTAGTAATTACTTGATAGACTAAAACAAATGTCGATTTTTGGTATGGTCACTGCACCTGAGTGATGGTAATTAAATGTTTAACGGCTACATCTCACTTCCATGGGGAAAACATTCTAGATTCTAGATTCGCTGTCATGGGTCACATCTGGCACGCAAACAGAAACAGGGACTACACCTGTGCAAGATGAAGCTTAAGCTTATGTACAGTGATGGTCAGTCGATGGTGCAGTCTCTAAATTAGATGTTCATCTGGACTCTGATAGAGGCTGGCCAAACTAACCATTGTCGCTGTTTTATGAAGGATTTCTCCTCTGGAGTTAACTTCAGTGCCGACTCCACCACTCCCCCAAAAGTCCTTTCGGATGAGACTATAAACCGAGGCCCCGTGTGCTAACGCACCAGAGAAATCTTGCCCCAAGTTAAACCCGTTCCGCTTTTGGAAGAGTAGGCCATTGTGTGCCGGTGGGAATGGATAACAAAATTGACAAACTGCAAACACACGGGACTGGATGTAAAAAACAAGCAGAGTGCTTATTGCCATTATCCTCTAAGTAAAAGAATAATATATTTTTTAATTCGTACATACAAATATTAGCTTGGACAGTTGTGCAATCATATTCAAACTATTTAAGCAAAGTACTTCATACTGAACCAAGTATAGCTGTTGAAAACAAAAAACGAGATGACAGCGAACACGATTCTTGCAAAAACAACAACACTTGCATAAACAGAGAAAATAAAAGAGATTGAACAACAATCATCGCAACAGGGTGTGCGCCGTAAAACAGCTTTCAACGGGCCGGCTTACACAGGTTTCGCCCAACGACCACTTCACCTTTGGCGGACACAACAGAAGGGAAAGAGTCCAAGACAAAAAAAAAGTGCAATCAGTTTGAAGCCAGGCTACACGTGTGTCAGCGGGATTAGGGCGGCTACCTATTGGAAGTGGCGGCCATTGATTGTTCTGACACCTGCCGATAGCGTGACAGGTGAGCCGGGAGAGCGATAAGTGCTGACGGCGACACCTGGATAAGGCTGGAACTGCCTTTGTTTTGTAGCCCAGACACTGCAGGTGTGAAGACAGAAACGAAGGAAAATGACAGCGAAAAAACAAAAAAAAAACAAGGAAGGAGAGAAGGAAAGAGGGGAAAAAAATGAAAGAAAACTACAACTAACCACTACAACCAACAAGACCTTGAGAATAAATGAGCAAAGAAAGATAACAGTAAAAAAGGAAAAAGAACAAAAAAAGGGAAAGAAGGAAAGGGGGAAAATGATAAGAAAGAAGCAAACAAAGCTTAAAAAAACTAAAGAGGTAGCCTAAACTGATATGCAACGGCAAGCAAACCTGTGAAATCAGCAAAACCAAATTTGAAACAAGCAGATCAGTGGTTGGTATTCACTTTCAATTGTTGCAAGCTCCCAGACTCAAGCTTGTATTTTTCTTGGCAAAGAACGTGCTCACATGTACATAACAGAGATAATATAATAAATTGACAATCTGAGATTCACACACACATAAAACAACCCATTTTGCCCGTCAGCCAGACATCATGTACAAACTGTTGCTATTGCCACACGGTACAGCTGACAATCTCCACACAGCTGTTTAGTGTGGGTCTCATTTCTTGGCATCTTTTCCGTAAATTTCTCTGGTCACATGCCATGGCTGTTATGTTCAGGCAAATACACAGTTTTCCAAAAGAAAGTACGTAGTCTTGTGGGAACAATACGCAGTGCACAACAGGCTCCTATCTGTATAGAAAAGTAAAGGTGTCCCATCACCCATGTGGTCGTAGGGGAGCGAGGCATCAGAGACTCAGCTTCTCTAGGGGGCAGCATATTGAGGGCGACGCCCATTTCCTCTCCCTCGCTGCTTTACCTTCCCTACCCTAAGAGGACAAGTACCCATTACAGTTGGGTGAACTGGGGGACTGTACTGAAGCCAAGGCGCGCGAACGGTCACCCACCATGAAGTAACCACGCTCGATGCTGCTTAACCTTAGCTTGGGGAAAACGAGAGCTCTGGTCACTGAGTTATCCCGTGACCTAGTGACTCCGGTTCTGTTGGAGGTGTAAATCGGACATTTCGTAAGACTCACTCCTACACGGGTCAGTTCCGTGCAGGCAGAAGACAGAACGAAGAAGAGGCCTGCTTCTGTCCTCTGGTCTGTCAATTAACCATCTGTACTGATGAATAAGTCGACAGACCAGTGCTATGATAATGCAGCGGACACAGACAGTACTGATCTGGTGTTGCTGCTGTGCTACTGCCAGTGTCTCGATAGTGTGAATGCCGTGGACAAGTCAGTCAGTAAGGTTCATTCATTCACCTCCATGATCTGCCGCCACCACGAGGGTCATAGAGAGGTAACACCATAGTGAAAGTCACCCCCTCTTTAAGATAGCCCCCCCCCTCCCAAATTAAGCCCCCTCCCGCCTAATTTGTGCATTATTTTCGAATCCCATTCCCTGGAATAACCTAAGGTTTTCATAAAAAGAAGATAACACTGACGTCAAACCTCAGTTGGGATCTGTCTTCACCTTGTCTTCACATTATTTTATATCTCTCCTGTAGCCCCTCCCCCCCCCCCCCCCTTTTTTTTTAAATGTAAGTTTCTAAACCATAAATAATAGTAAATAGACAAAAAGTTGCTTACACTGATGTGTGAATAATTGGCTACGCTGGCTTAGGACATTGACTTCGTGTGTTCTAGAGAGAGAGTACAAATGTTTCCAGTCAGTTAAACTTAAGCAAGTTAAGTTTTTTTCTTTCTACCTGTGAGACACAGTATATGGACAAGGCCACGGGGTGGGGGAGGAGGTAGGCTGCAACGGTGAAGACGATAGATTACTCGGTGTACTCCTACTGGGGATTTTTTGCCGGTATGTTTTGCATTTTAATCGAGGCCACGTCTATTTTCGTCTCGTTTCTATTGCGAATTGATTTAGGGATGACCTCTGTTTCATCCCCACCATACATGCACGCACGCGCGCGCGTGCGAGAGCAGCGCGTGCGCGCACGCACGCACACACACACACACACACACACACAAATCACATGTGCACACAGGAATGCGTACATACAAAATTACGCGTATAATCATACATACATACACACATACATACATACATACATACATACATACATACATACATACATACATACATACATACATACATACTGTATACATGCTACATACTACATACTACATACTACATACATACATACATACATACATACATACATACATACATACATACATACATACAATACATACTTATGCATGCACTAAAACGTAACTGCAGTACACCAAATTAGTGGCTGGGCCTAATAAACATTGACGCCACCATAATGATGATCACAGTAATGACACAGGCTCTTGACAGTGTTGAAGATTATCATTATGCAATACAAGATAAGACCCCGTCTCCAGACACAGGCACTTAAGAGTTAAAAAAAAAATATATCAACCAGTAGATCTGTTTCTTTCATCTTGTATATTTATTTTCATACGACTTTAAGAACCCCTCCCGCAGAAGATCAAATTTGCACGTTAAAGAGCACAAGAGCAGCGCCACCCATTATTTTTCCCCTTCTTTTATTAATTTTATTCTATTCTTTTTTCTTCTACACCGATTACTACTACTCCTCAATCATTATTACTACTATATCTACTGTCGCTGCTACTGCTATGATTACTACTTCTACCACTACTGCTGCTACTATAGTTTTGACGATGATAATGGTTATATACGTTACAAAGGTTATGTCACACACAGATACGGCCTTCTTGAGCTTTTGGCTGTTGTACAGAAAAGAGCTGTGTGACAGAAGTGTATAGGAGGATGGCATTCTATATCTCTTATCCTGTCAAAGCTAATGTTTATAAAGGAAACAGTTTCCGAAAATACCATACCATACCATACCATACCATACCATACCATACCATACCATACCATACCATACCATACCATACCATACAATGTTTACAGCCCTACCGACCACGAAAGCCCTATCAGGCTGTCACCTTATTCAGTTTCAATGGCTCCAGTAGCTTTCAACTTCAGGTTCAAAACCAACACCTCCGTAAAGTATGTGACCGCTCAGATAACAGAA
This sequence comes from Stramonita haemastoma, assembly GCA_030674155.1. Lineage (NCBI taxonomy): Eukaryota > Metazoa > Mollusca > Gastropoda > Neogastropoda > Muricidae > Stramonita > Stramonita haemastoma. The sequence goes on along the minus strand of CM060323.1, from coordinate 32,502,505 downwards.
TCCTTCAGTTGTTGTCCCCGGCCTCTGACTCCAGAGTTGTCTGAAGAGTACTACATGGACAACAGGCCTGGTCCAGGCCAAAAGCTGTGTCAGTTTTTTTTTTTTTTTTTTATTTTATTCTTTTATATCGAGGATAATAGAATAAGCAATCTTGGGACTGTTTTACATCCAGTCCCCGTGTGCATGCAGTTTTGTAAATGTCATCTGTTCCCACCGGCACACGATGACCTACTCTTACGAAAAGCGGAACAGGATTTAACATGTACGCAAGATGTTCTGCGTGCGTTCACACACGGGGCCTCGGTTTATAGTCTCATCCGAAGGGCTTGATGTCAGCTCATTGCCAAAGCCTACACTAAAATGTTGTATTGAGATTGCCTTCAGCCATGACAAACTCTTTAATTGGAGTTTTAAAATTTGACGAGGTGTCAGCCCCGATATGGCCTGTGTGGTTGACCGGGCTATAAACAACTTGATTGGATTGGATTGATTGACAACCTACACACTCCTTTAAAGGAGAAAAAAATCCTTTTAAGTCGGTGTATGGCTGCTTATACGGCGAGGTACTTGAAAACAGTCATATACGTAAACTTCTCATTCAGTGTGCAGTTTCAATCTCACAGTGATTCCCAGGTGGGATGAGTGAGTCAGAGTGCACATTCTTGGGTGACCCCCAGAGTGTTAAGCTGAGGAACGCAACAACAACAACAACAGCATCAGGCTTCTTTCTAACTGGCCTTATAACCAGGCTGCTGTCGGAGGTGTCTTAGGATGTTTTATAATAATAATAATAATACATGGAATTTGTGTAGCGCTATCTCTTGTGAAAACAAATCAAAGCGCTTGCATTTGACCTACAGAGCCACAGATCATGCTGCCACCAGGCGCAAAGATCAACGACGAACAACGATGATCAACTGTTGTTGTCTTGTTGCTGCTGTACACTTTAGAGCGCAAAGCCTGGGCAAGTATGTATGGAGGGCAAGCTGTTACCCATGCAGCAGACCCCCCTTCTCCACGGTACTGGATGATCCATTGGAAGGGCATTGACCGATACGAATGGTTCCAGTACCGTCGCAGGAGCCACCAGAACGTTGCCATATACCTACAGCCCCGAGCCGCTCTGGGACTCCAACTCCCCGATTTTTCCTCAGGGATGGTGTCTAAACACGACACCTGTGTGCATGCTGGTTTGTTATAATTTTGTCATCCGCTCCTACCGGCACACGATGGCCTACTCTTCCGAAAGGTGGAACGGGGTTTTAACGTGTGCGCAAGATGTTCTGCGTGCATTCGCACACGGGGCCTCGGTTTCGAGTCTCATCCGAATGACTTTGACATTCAGTTCGATTTTTTCGTCAAACTGGGAAGAAAGGGCGAGGCTGGGTACGAACCCAGAAACTCACGATTTACATATTGGCAGGCGAACGTCTTAACCATTCTGCCACCGTCCTTCCTTCCTTTTTTTTTATAAGACAATACTATACTCTACAGGAATTCCTATGTCGATTCCTTCCCTCCTTCCACGCGCAACAAGACAAAACAAAGACGTGGGCTGCTTCTGTACCTATTCCTGTCAATTAACCATCTGTACTGATGAATCATTCAACACACCAGTGCTGTACTTATGCGGCTGACGTAGATATTACTGATCTGGTGTACGTGTATCGATAGACAGAACAAATTGGTGTGGTTTGGTTGTTGTTTTTTGCATATACGTTGCTCTTTACCTAGCCAATCAAGGAGCTAGGCCACGTATGGGTCGATAACCATGTGAGAGACCACCAACAACCCTATAACACCTCCTCCCAAAGATTTTTTTTTAAATTAAAATTAACTGCACCCAGAACCACACACGTAAAACCCATTCCATGTAATACCAGAAAAATAGACCCCATAATATGTCTGCTGAGCAGTCTACCTAGTACTGTAAAAGAATGTATGTATTATTTTATTCATTCATTTATTTATCAATCTATTCTTTTATGACGAGAATAACAGAATAAGCTCTCATATACTTTTTTTACATCCAGTCGCCGTGTGTATGCGGTATCGTAAATTTTGTCATCTGCTACCACTGGCACATGATGGCCTACTCTTACGAAAAGCGGAACAGGATTTAACGTGTGCGCAAGATCTACTGCGTACGTTCGCACACGGGGCCTCGGTTTATAGTCTCATCCGAATGACCTTTGGGGAGGAGTGGAGTCTGCACTGATGTTAACTCCAGGGGAAAAGTCTCCTTGAACATGATTCGAACCCAGGTCATGAGAGAGGTGGGTGGTTGGCCATAGGGATCATGGGCTACCCGGGGTGTTCTTGCAAGTGTTTGTCCCCCCACGTCCCTGCATCTTTAATGGAGGTCGCGGCTATTTCTGTCTCCTTTCTGTCATCCTTGAGTGATTGATAGCTACTCTGTTCATTATACCTCCTTCACACGTCCACCATCTCTCTCTCTCTGTCTCCTTCTCTCTCTGTCTCTCTCCGTCTCTCTCTGTCTCTCTCTCTCCCCTTCTCTCTGTCTCTGTCTCTCTGTCTCTGTCTCTCTCTATCTGTCTCTCTCTCTTTCTCTCTGTCTCTCTCCCTCTCCCTCTCTGTCTCTCTCTGTCTCTGTCTCTGTCTCTCTCTCTCTCTCTCTCTCTCCTCTCTCTCTCTCTCTCTCTCTCTCTCTCCTCTCTCCCTCTTCCCCTGTCTGTCTGTATGTCTCTGTGTCTGTATGTCTCTCTCTCACACACACACACACACACACACACACAAACATACCCGCGCACACACACGTACTAGCACGCACACACACACACACACTCATACACACACATACACACACACATACCCACACGTACACACAAATACACACACACGTGCGCACCCTTCTCCCCCCCCCCCCCCCCAACAAACAAACAGCACCATAAACATAACACAACAGCGAGCACTGAAACGCGAGCGTAGCGTCAAAAGAAAAACGCTAGTTAACAAGGCACAGGCTACAAAGCACCAAGTCATGCATGTATTGAACCAGCATGGACACAGATCATAGTAACTAACAGTCACATCTACTCACGATACGACTTCTGTGCACAGCACCGTGCCGAGGACTAGAGTCCTGTTACAACAGATAACGTCTTTCAGGGTAGCCTCTCTCTCTCTCTCTCTCTCTCTCTCTCTCTCTCTCTCTCTCTCTCTCTCTCTCTCTCTCTCTCTCTCTCTCTCTCTCTCTCTCTCCATATGCAAATACTTGTCAAAAGTTTCCTCCTCTTTGTCACTGAAGGCTCAGACAGCAACTATTGTTGTCTGTCATAAAAAAGGTAAAGGTGTCTCTTAACCTTTTGTGGCCGTAGGGGAGCGAGGCATCAGAGACCTCAGCTTCTCTAGGGGGCCTGCATATTGAGGGCGGCGCCCATCTCCTCTTCCTGGCTGCTTTACCTTCCCTAACCCTAAAGAGGGCAGGTACCCATTTACAGCTGGGTGAACATGGGGAACTATACCGAAGCTAATGCGCGCAAACGGTTACCCATCCAACCGGTAACCACGCGCCACGCTGCTTAACATTGGCTGGGGAAAGCCAGCCTCTGACCACTGAGCTAACCCCCCCCCCCCCCCCCCTGCCGTTAAATTTCCTGACAAAACAGTCAGGTCCAGCGCATCTGACTTGGGTATGGGAGATAATTGTTCTCTTTTAAGTCTTTCTCGAAATAAAAGGCAGGAAAATGGACCGAGAAGGCTGAAAACAGACAAGAAAGAGGTGACAGGAGAAAAAAAAAAGGAACAAGGCAAAAAGAAAGAGATGGATAGAAAAGGGGGAATCCCTAGCGCAAGATTTCCAGAAGGTGGGGATGCTACCTATGCTGACGGGCTCCCGGCATCTCAGCGGGGAGTACAACAGTTGTATCAAAAGTTTTTGTTTTTGCTATTGTAGTCCAGCGGTTAATGCAAGGATATGGGGCGAAACCTGCAAATGAGAGTGACAGCAC
>CM060323.1:32491034-32493534 GCA_030674155.1 Stramonita haemastoma | reverse complement strand
ATGAAACAAATCCAGTCTTTTTTATGAGAATATGTTGATAATGAAAAAGTCCATTTTCATGAATAAAATGGCTTCTTTCAACAATAAAGATATCTCTCTTCATGATAATGGTTTTTCATAATAACATGACTCTTAAAAGACGGAAACCACTCCTCTCTTTCAACAGGCAGTAGCACTGTCTAACGAACGTATCTCCATAGAACAACCAAACGATACTTCTAACTTTCAACACCAATGTTGTATTGGCGGCGTAGTAGTAATGCACCAATCTCAAAAGCGACAAGTCGCGGGTTCGAACCTGTTTCAACCTGAACTTATCCTTCACCCACCGAGACCTCGATTACTGGTCTGCGTATTCATCTTTCGGATGAGGCGATAAACCGCAACATCCATTTTGCCCAAGGAAAAGAACCCTCGGCAGCAAGAGCTGTCCCTGGCAAAGTTCGATGCAAGATGGACACTCTCGTGAGGAAAACGAATACACAGGCAGGGCAAAAAACAACGAAAGGTAGTGCTGCTCTTGGGGCTTCACGCTCTACTTAAAGAGCAGCCCGAATTTCATACAGAGAAATATGCTGCAAGTGAAGGTGATGTACAATACAACACAATATAATGCAATAAACTTTCTTGTCAATGTGGATATAAGCACGTACACCTCCACACCCAGCCTTTTTCCATATTATATCATAAAACCACTGAGCCCACAAACGATAACACTAACAAATGAAAGGATACAACCCTCCCCTGCGTAGACAGCCAACATCTAACAACATTCAAGACTTTCCAACACTGGACTTTTTTTTTCTTCGTCTAAGAGCTCGCGTTTATACCCCCACGCTTAGGTAGCCACATTCCGTTTTCTGGAAAAAGGGCACACACAAGTCAAAGACAAGTTCCCCTTTTTGCGGATCAGAAATGGCATCAGACCTTGAAGATGAAGAAGTCAGACTTCATGAGTATAATCTGGAACGTTCTGTCATTCTCCAAGTCGTACGGTTCAGCGGTGTGTTTGTTCACTGTTTCACGTGAAGCGTGATGGCCACCACAACGGTCATTTAGCCGTGGGCTTTTTCCGCTTGGAATCCAGAACGTCAGAAAGCGAACATTGTTGGGAGTCATTCGCTGCTATGTGCAACACATGTCAAGCAATAAGAAAAATAACCCAGGGAGGCCATAAAACAAATAAAATAGCAGGGTAGGGGGGAAGAGGGAGGGGGTAAAACAAATCAGGGGTGAGAACTACAACACGAAGCTGACACAGGGTCAAAGAGTCAAGTCCTGATTAAGCTATTAGCTCTTGATACAGTTCTCTCTGATTTTCTTTTCTCTCGCTGACAATAATGGTTTTGCAGTGAATTGCGTTTCTTACTAGGGTTTTTTTTTTGCCCCTAGGCGTTACTCTGTTGGTACTGTTTCGGAGATGTTGTTACTGGCTTACTGTTGTGCTGTTTTTTGTTATCAACAGTGATCCTCTGGAACTGTCTTTGTGTGTAAACCGGTGGAAATGACGAACAAGAATTGACATTCCGAAAAAACGAGAACAAAAATCACATAGAAACTCGCACACACGCACACGCGCGCACATAAGCACACACACAAAGGCGCGCGGGCGCACACACACACACACACACACACACACACACACACACACACACACACACACACACACACACACCACACACACACACACACACACACACTCCCCACCAAATCAACCTCTGAAAATGGACAACCATAACCACCACAAAAAAAACCCCAACATTCCCTTACCAAAAAAACAAACAAACCCATACCTACCCCTCATACCAACCCCCCTCCCTCCAACCCTACTAAACACCCCCCACATCCCCCCCAGTCATCAATGCCCCGAAGTCCCCCCAGACGACCCTGGCGACAGAAACTGGTCATACAAGTAGTGCAGCTGCTGCGAGTCCACGGAATGCGTGGACGGTCTGCGGCCCCTTCTCTCCCCGACAGGGTCGCTGGCATCTTGCACCAGAATGGGCGGAGGGGAGGAGATACGCAGAGACGACATCGCCGCCTCGTTCACCTCCGAATCCTGCCGGAGAGAGGAGCTGCGGCGTATGGGCGGCACTCTCATTTTGTCCGGGGTCCCTCCTCGGATGGGGGACGTTTTCCCCGCGGCTGGGGCTGGCGGAGGAAGGCGACAGGGATCCCTTCTTGGATTTGGAGACGCGAGCCATACCGCGCAGTCGCTGTGAGACCGGCCTCGGAAGGCGTCTGGCTCTGGAAGCTGCAGCTCGTGTGGCTGTTGTGGTTGTGATGGTGGTGGTGGTGGTGGTTGGGGTGGTGCTTGTTCCTGGACGGGGGCGAGCCTTCTGGGGTGGAGGGGGTCTTGCGGGAGGGTCTGGGGGAGGAGATGGGGGAGGGGTGGAGGCGGTGCTCGTGGTGGCAGTGGTGGTCGGCCAGCCCCGTGACGTTGCCGCGCTCCACGAAGTAGCAGTGACACTTGCCGTGCAGGATCTGCTTCTCCGGACCT
>CM060323.1:32468534-32486034 GCA_030674155.1 Stramonita haemastoma | reverse complement strand
AACCAAACATCAAAGATAACAAAGCAGCACTGTGGGGTGGACCACGGTTGAGGGTGAAGAATGAGAAAGAGACAAATGGACCGGTGGCCTAGGTGGTAACGCGCCTTGCCTAGAAAGCAAAAAGTCCGGGTCGGAGTGTGCGGTGGTTTGTACCCCGTTTGGGCCCCAAACTTTTCCCCCATTCATTAGACCATGAGTGGTGGTCTGGGCGCTAGTCTTTCGGGTGAGACGATAAAACGAGGTCCCGTGTGTCACACATCACTATTTAGCGCACGTAAAAGAACCCACGGCAACAAGCGGGTTGACCCTGGCAAAATTCTGTAGAAAAAGACACTCTGATAGGGAAACAAATACAGTTGCATACAGGAAAAAGAATCCAAAAAAAAAGGGTAGGCGCTGCACTTGTGGCGACGCGCTCTCCCCGGGGAGAGCAGCCCGAATTTCACGCAGAGAAATCTGCTGTGACATAAAGTGCTACAAAATACAAATGGGTAGACAGATTGACTGATATCCCCGATCACAAAGTGCAAAAACTGTCGGACAGGTAGACAGATTACACGTGGTGAGAGAGTGGGGAAAAAAAAAGACAGACAAAAAGACAGATTGGATCTTACCCCCATGAGAAAGTAAAACAAAAAAAAAAAACCTAAATGGACAGGTAGACAATCCGTCTACATGTATGGTAAAAAAAAAAGGTAAAGGTAAACGAGGTAATGCCCCCTGATGATACCTGTGAGGATTATCACATCAACATCACAGCAATTCATCAACTATGCTACCCCCGACACTAAGGACACCACCTCTAACTTGGGGGGAGGGGGGGGCAAAAAAAAGAGAAAAAAAAGGACAGAAAAAAACAAAATACAGACAGTAGAGAGAGAGAGAAGAGACACAGAGAGAGGAACTTTGAAAACTTTTATTTATATATATAGAGAGAGAGAGACAAACAGACAGACAGAGAGAGAGACAGACAGACAGAGAGAGAAGACAGACAGACGACAGACAGAGAGAGACAGACAGAGAGAGAAAGACAGAGAGAGAGAGAGACAGAGAGGCAGAGAGACAGACAGACAACAGACAGAGAGAGGGGGGGGTGGGGGTGGGGGTAGAGGTGGCAATCGCGTGCGCGGTTCGTCAACGCCCGTTGATAGGACTGACAGCAACTTGGATAAAGTGGCAGATAAACAAGCAGGTAGGGTAGGCACTCCACACACAGACTGAAACACAATATCTGTACGTACGTCCACACACCGGCAATCCTTAGCACTGGGTGCTGCACACTGTCCCACTCATGCTCACAAGAAATTTCACCCTGGGGTTTTTTTTTGACGGTCTAAAACTCGAGCTCTGCTTCCTCTATTGTTGTTGTTGCTTCGATTTTACGTCTGTTCACTCAAAGTGGTATTAGACAATGGGAAGGGGAGGAGAGGGGGCAATTATGTTGACGGATGTGTGCAGTAAAATGGGTGTCTATTTCTTAGTAATGTATACAGTACACGGAATAAGGCTGAACAATGATAACAACAAGTAAATACATAACAATTGCTAAGATGACTTTATAACTAAAACAAATGTCCTAAAGGACTATTCATTAAAGATTTTGGTAAACGAAACGCCAAATTAAGATTTTAAAAAATCTTAACCAAGGATTTTTCAGAAATAGGGGGTAAAAATGGTTTTAGACTCTTAATTTCAAAAATTTTATGACTGTGTAATTTTCTCACAACAGAAACATTTTCTATTTTTTCTTTTTTTATTTCTTTTATTCTTTTATATCGAGGATAATGGGATGAGCAGTCATATGCTTTTTTTCATTTAGTGTGGAACATTTAGAGTGGAACGCATTCCGTTTTATCCAAAAAAATAAAGCACTAGCCTTTCTTGCCGTGACAAAACTTGTATAGAATCTCAGAGTGATCAACATCTCTTAAATCTTCTATTGTTGTAAATTCCAAACTGTTGTTTTTTGGGGGGTGTTTTTTCTTCCGACATAGATTACTTATGTTCCTAGTTTCCGTGCTAGCTTGACGTAGGATGCATTCTTTGAGGGGTGCGAGGGGAGGGGTGGGGATAACACATTGTTATAGCTTGACGTCCAGTAGACGTGCACTCGTGTGTGTGTGTGTGTGTGTGTGTGTGTGTGTGTGTGTGTGTGTGTGTGTGTGTGTGTGTGTGTGTGTGTGTGTGTGTGTGAAAGTCAAAGTCCAAAGTCAAAGTCAATTTTTTGTTTCCAATGGTACATTGAATAAGCATTGATTTGCTTTTTTTTTTCATCAAAGCAAACCAATGGCAGCCGTGAGAAACTCATCAAAAAAGACTGGACAATCTGTGCCATACTTTCACGGAAGTGCAAGAGATGACTTCTGATGTGCGAAGAACTGTACAGAAGTCGCCCATTCTATGGATGTACCATAACTAAAGTTGTGTGAAAAATTAACCTCCCAGTTACTGCTCTCATAAAACGTGTTATTTGAGATTTCTTTTGCTGCACAAAATTAATGCCATGATCTGGTGTCCACGTCATGATATTTGTTTACATGCTATCGATCATTTTGGGTTTCATGTTTATTTGAACAGACCCCCCTCCCCAACCCCCTCTGGTGTATGAGCCAAAAAGTGCTAAATCACATTAAAATCATTGTCATTGTCTGGTCTGTCTGTCTGTCTGTCTGTGTCTATGTGTGTGTCTGTCTGTGTCCTGTGTGTGCTGCGTGTGTGAGTTCTTGTGCTGTGTGTGGTGTGTGTGTGTGCATGGTTTGTGTGTTGTGTGTGTGTGTGTGTGTGCGTGCGTGCATGTGTGCTTGTGCGTGTGTGCGTGCTCGCGTGCATGTGTATGTGCGTGTGTGTGTGCGAATGTGTGGTGCGTGTTGTGGTGTGTGTTTTGTGTGTGTGTGTGTGTGTGTGTGTGTGTGTGTGTGTGTGTGTGTGTGTGTGTGTGTGTGTGTGGTGTGTGTGTGTGTGTGGCGCGCGCGCGCCTGCGTGCCTATCTGCCTGCCTGCCTGCATGTGTGAGTGTGTAATATCAGTCTCACCATTTAATCGTCTTATAATGTTCTAGTTTGATTGCTCGTGTTATAGAAAACAAAAAACTTTTCAATGGCTTTACAGCCCCATTGTTCTGTATGACTACACCCTATATAGGCTACATGATAGTCCCACTGCATTACCACTCCACAGTATGTATTCCTAACTATCTATTACCACGATGTAAAAAAAAAAATCTTTTCTGTTTGTCTCTCTCTCTCTGTCTGTCTGTTTCTCTCTCTGTCTGTCTGTTTCTCTCTCTGTCTGTCTGTTTCTCTCTCTGTCTCTGTCTTTCTCTCTCTGTATTTTTCTGTCTCCGTGTGTCTGTGTGTCTGTCCGACCTCTCTCTCTCTCTCCTCTCTCTCTCTCTCTCTTCCTCTCTCTCTCCTCTCTCTCTCTCTCTCTCTCCTCCCTCTGAATCAAATCTCTCATTCATAAAGATCATTCATTCATTCATTCATTCATCATTCATTTATCATCTCTCTCTCTCCCCCTCTCTCTTCTCATCTCTCTCTCTCTCTCTCTCTCTCTCTCTCTCTTCTCTCTCTCTCTCTCCTCTCTCTCTCTCTCTCTCTCCCCTCTCTCTCTCTCTCTCTCTCTGTATTTTTCGTCTCTGTGTGTCTGTGTGTCTGTCCGACCGTCCATGTCTTCTCCCTCTCTCTCTCTCTCTCTCTCTCTCTCTTGGATTTTTTTCTTCCTTTATAAACTTGTTCATTGAATCGGTATAGATTCTTAAATTACTGGGGCCATAATATGCGTTCTACTTGCATTGTATGTATTGCTCTGCATTACATTATATTGCATTTTCAGTCATGGTATAGACATATCTACGTAAAATTCAAGACATTGCTCCCTGGGAAGAGTGCGTCGCCACAAAATCAGCGCCACTATTAAAAAAAATTCCTCTGTATTTTATTAATTTCCCATTAGAGTGGGGTTGTAAGATTGTTTGGTTTGTTCGGTTTTGTTGTGGTTTGTTTGGGTTTTTTATTACATAATTTTGCCAGGAACAACCCCCTTGATGTTGTAGGAATAGGTTCTTTTACGTGCACTGACTGCGTGTAACACACGGGACCTCGGTTTACAGTCTCATCCGAAACACTAGCACCCATACCACCACTCAATAGTACACCCCTTTAAGTCACGGCAGATTTCTCTGCGTGAAATTCGAGCTGCTCTTCACGGGAAGAGCGCGTCGCCACAAGAGCAGCGCCACCCATTTTTTCCCTGTCTGCTACTGTATTTGTTTCCCTATCAGAGTGGCTCTCTTCTACATAATTTTACCAAGACAACTCCCTTGTTGTCGTGGGTTCATTACGTGAGCTAAATAATTATGTGTAACACACGGGACCTCGGTTTACCGTCTCATCCGAAAGATTAGCACCCAGACTAGATCACCATTCACGGTCTAGTGGATGTGAGAAAAGTTTCTGGCCCAAACGGGGTTTGAACCACCACACACTTGGAACCCAGACTTTTCGCTTTCTAGGCAGGTGCGTTACCTCTAGACCACCGATCGACTAAACATAATAGTCAAGTCAAGTCAAAAACACTTTAATCATCCCTGATGGGCAATTACAATACCGACAGGCATATTGATACAAATCATAATCAAACACACGAAGTAGCTACATTTCATGTTTGTTCAAACATTATATAACTTCAAATAAAAATGTCACTAACACTCACACTCTACGCGCGCGCGCTCGCACACACGCAAACACACGCATACACACACACCAATGTTTAAATTCAATGTTTTTAAAAACCATTGACTAGAAAAGACATATGATCACCATTATTTACACATTAAACGCACGCGTTCGCACCCGCACATACACATGCCATGCACACACACACACACACCACACACACACACACACACACACACACACACACACACACACACACACACACACACACACACACACACCCCACCCACACACACCACACCCACCCCCCCCCTCCCCATACAATCCACACCCACCCGCCCCACACACTCACGCATACACACACGTCCCCCCCCCCCCCACCACCACCACACACACTGTAGAAAGACATGAATTTACAAGCAATTCAAAAAATCAATAAAGCCAAAAATAAAACATACTTATTTTATGGGTACATATGCATGTATGTGCACGCCGGTATGCATTGGCTACATACATAACAGTGGCAGTCAGGTAAGTAATTCAGAGAAAACACACACACACACACACACACACACACACACACACACACACACACACACACACACACACACACACACACACACACACACACACACACACAACACACAAAAAGCAAACAGACAAACAAACAAACAAAAAGAAGACAAACAACCTCAGTCAGTGTTATTATGAGTTTAAAACTCGGATAGCTACTGGCACAAAGGAATTCCTTTTTCTGTTTGTTTTGCTGTTGTGGCATTGAAAACGACGTCCTGAAGGCAACAATTGAAATTCTGAAAACAGAGCGAGGGAGGAATCGGCCAAAATGGCTGTTGCTTTGCGTACAAGCTGCTGATTACAAAACGACTTGAGATCTCTTTGTTCTTCTCCGATAATTTTAGAGCAGATTCTCACAATTCTCTGAAGACCATTCTTGTTCTTAATGCTAAGGTTATTGTACCAGCAAATGAAAGCAAAACTTAAGACGCTCTCTAAATAAAATCATAATAAAATCATATCATAATAAAATCATGTTATAGATTAACAACAGTGGTTGTTTTTTTCCCGAGGTTGGATCAACGTGGGGCCAGTTTCAATACATTCCAGAAATTAGCTCTGGGGTCAAAAACAAAAGGAGGGTATACTTTATTCTCAAGCATCCAGAATGGGTACCCCCCCCCCCCCCCCCCCCCCCACAGAAACAAGACCCTACAGTTTGAAGTCATACCCCTGCCTTGCTCTTATCTAATGGACTTCGCATAAACTTTGCCTCAGTGTACCCCAACTTGGATTGATCTGGGAAACCTATGTGGTCCTACGCTTTGATCCTGTGGCAGATCGTGAAATATGTCCAACTTAGACGAATTCCTTGTTGTGCTGAGGTTGATACTTTTGACTGAGTGTTGAACACTCCGTTGTAAAGCGCGTGCTTGTCTTGATCGATTGGCTGCATTCTTGCTTGTTGATTTGGAGGGGACGGGATAGCCTAGTGGTCTGAACATTGCGCTCACAATTTGACGACCCGGGTTCGATTCCCGGTCGAGGGGATTTTTCCCCTGAGTTAACATCAGAGCTGACTCCACTCTCCCCAAAAGTCCTTCGGGTGAGACTTTAAACCCAGGCCCCGTGTGCGAACACACGCAGAACATCTTGCTCACAAAGTAAATCCTGTTCCGCTTTTCGTAAGACTAGGCCATCGTGTGGCGGTGAGAACAGATGACTAGATTTACAAAACTGAATACACACGGGGACTGGGTGTGAAAAAGCACGTGAGGGCTTATTCCATTATCCTCGATATAAAAGTTTTTTTTAAAAGGAAGAAAAGAAAGAGGGGTGGGTGGGTAGCTGGGACGATTGGTGGTTGTGTGCCCGTGTAAGTGATAGGCTGGTCGATCACTTGGGCATGTTAAAGAACTGACTTGGCTGTCTTTGCTGGTCTACTCTTAAAGGCTTGGCTGACCAGATGCTTTCCAGATTACTACCTGTGTAGGTAGGTATCAAGCAGAACAAACATACATAAAATTGATCTCATGTACCTTACTCTGTGTGTGTGTGTGTGTGTGTGTGTGTGTGTGTGTGTGTGTGTGTGCGTGTGTGTTGGTGTATTGTGTGTGTGTCTGTGTGTCTGTGTGTGTGTATGTCTGTGTGTGTGTGTGTCTGTGGTCTATGTTTGTATGTGTATGTGTCTGAAACGCGTGCGCACACAACACAACACACACACAACAACAACAACACACACACACACACACACACACACACACACACACACACACCACCACCACCACCACCACCACCACCACACCCACACCACACCACCACCACCCCTCCCCCCCCCACCGCCCCCACCCCACCCACCCCACACCCACACACACCACCTTCAATCCAAACCAAGCAATCGATGTTGACAAGCTTAACGAGCTAAGGCAGGAGCGGCGGCGGGGATATCGATGCCGCAGGTGGGTCAGGTCAGAGCCCAGCACAGCACGGCACAGCAGGCTATGCCAGCTGAAGTACCACGCTATCAGACCCAAGGCCCGGGGACTTTAAGGAGGACGGAGACAGTCAGGTCTAAATTAATCATCGAGTTGACAGGCGACTTTCCCCTGCTGACTGTTCAGCTGTATAGTGAGGGTAGTAACTATACTACGGCTGGGTTCAATGGTCTGGTTGTTGTTGTTGATGGCTGGCCAATAATGACTGCGGTGGGTTCGAGTGGGAGGGGGGGGGGTATAGCGGCTGTGGTTATCTTTGAAGTATTTACACTGTTTTTATTCTGCTGGCTGCTGCTGCTGCTGCTGCTGCTACTACTACTACTACTACTACTACTACTACTACTACTACTACTACTACTACTACTACTACTACTACTAACTACTACTACTACTACTACTACTACTACTACTACTACTACTACTACTACTACTACTACAACAACTACAACAACAACAACACAACTACTACTACTACTACTACTACTACTACTACTGCTGCTGCACTGCTGCTGCTGCGCTGCTGCTGCTGCTGCTGCTGCTACATACTACTACAACTAGTACATTAACATCATAGTAATCATCTCCATCATCATCATTATCACCATTTTCATCATAACTATTATCATTATTGATACCATCACCATCATAATCATCGTCGTCATCATCATCGTTGCTGTTATTATTATCATTTCATATTCTATGTGTTTTTGACTCTCTCTCTCCTCTCTCTCTCTCTCTCTCTCTCTCTCTTCTCTCTCTCTCTCTCTCTCTCTTTGTGCACACTTTAAATCCTGTTCCGCTTTTCGTAAGAGTAGGCCATTGTGTGCCGGTAGGAACAGATGACAATATTTACAAAATTGCATGCACACGGGAAATGGATGAAAAAAGCACATGAGTTCTTATTCCATTATCCTCGATATAAAAGAATAAAATAAAATAAATAACAACGAAAAACTGACCTCCAATGCAATGCAATTTATGTGACAGGAGGTCACAACTATCGACTTTCAAAACAAGCCTCAAACAAACGTATCAACATCAGCATACAATGTGCAATCCATGTTGCCAAGGTGACTGACCTAGGGGCAGGGTAGGGACGTTGGTGGGTCAGGTCACACTGAAGCACTATAAGACACAAGGCCTTGTGCAACACTTGAAGAAAGGCGATTTTTTCATCACTAAATCATGAAGCTGACCAAGCCAACCTCTCTCCCCAGTACTCCATTGCAGTTTTATTATTTATATCGAGGATAATGGAATAAGCAATCATATCTTTTTTTACACCCAGTCCCCGTGTGTGTTGTGTAAATATTGTCATCTGTTCCCACCGGCACACGACGGCCTACTCTTACGAAAAGCGGACCTGGATTTAACGTGTACGCAAGATGTTCTACGTACGTTGTCACACGGGGCCTCGGTTTACAGTCTCATCTGAAAGACTTTTGGGGGAGTGGAGTCAGCACTGATGTTAACTCCAGAGGAAAAATCCCCTCGACCAGGAATCGAACCCGGGTCGTCAAATTGCGAGCGCAATGTTCTGACCACTAGGCTATATCCTGCCCCTAAGGGATGGGGAGGTGGGGCCTATAGTCTGTGTTCAAAGGACCATGAATCTGTGACATTTGTTGCGTGCGGAACGGTCATGTAGAGGTTTGTTGTTTGACTCTGTGGTAGTCTTCATGCCCGTTCATTTAGGGTGTTTTTCTTTTTTTCTGTCGATGCGGTTCTTTTCGCGTTATTTTAAAGAAAAAAACAACACAACTTTATGCCTAAGTGACTATGCCAATACTCTCTCTCTCTCTCTCTCTCTCCTCTCTCTCTCTCTCTCTCTCTCTCTCTCTCTCTCTCTCTCTCTCTCTCTCTCTCTCTCTCTCTCAATGCCTACCCCCTTATATACAATTAAAATCCTGAGTTCACGAATTCCTGAGTCTCTCTCTCTCTCTCTCTCTCTCTCTCTCTCTCTCTCTCTCTCCTCTCTCTCTCTCTCTCTCTCTCCGTTATATGATTGTATTCAGAATTAAGGCATATATTTCCCTTAGAATGAAGTTTATTGATAATAGTGCGAGAACCTGTGAATGTGTGTGTGTGTGTGTGTGTGTGTGTGTGTGTGTGAGTGTGTGTTGTGTGTTGTGTTTGTTTGTGTGTGTGTTTGTGTGTGTGTGTGTGTGTGTGTGTGTGTGTGTGTGTGTGTGTGTGTGTGTGTGTGTGTGTGTGTGTGTGTGTGTGTGTGTGTGTGTGTGTGTGGTGTAAATCATTATCCAATTTATAAAAATGTTATGCTTTTTTTAAATTTTACATCTGGGATGTTTTATGTAACTTGTTATTGGTAGTACTTCTCCCCCCCCCCCCCCCCCCCGTCCCAATAGGGATATTAGTTATTTTTCCCCTTTTATCAAACTGTATTATTTTATATGACTTATTTTATTGATAGATGATGGTGATTGATGTTTTCAGTTGTTTATCTCATTATGTTCTCGTGTTAGCTCTTTATTTATTACCGCTTTTATTATATGTTTTTGATAATCAAAAGCATCATTCCAATTATTTCTGATTTTCGTTTCTGAATGAGTGCTTTTTTATTACCTTGATATAGTATTGCTGTCTTATTTCTTGTCTGTCTTTTGGGTTACTGGGTATAGTTTCTTGTTCTTGGTATTTCATTATTCTTGCTGTTGTTTAGTTTAAGTTTTTTATCTTGATCTTATTATTAATAATATTAATATAATAATAATAAAATCAATCATCATAATATAATCATCATCAATAATCATCATAATAATACATAATTAACAACAAGCTAATCTTGCAAAAACAAATTATACAGCGCTTTATCTTAAAACCAAATAAAGGCTATATGGGATGGGATTGTTGAAAAAAAAAGCACACCAGTGCTTATTCATCATCCTCGAATAAAAGAATTTGCCTTGCCTTTCCTTGTCTCTCTTGCTTGCCCCATCGCTCACATGTGTGTTCGTGCGTGTGTGCGTGCGTGTGTATGTGTGTGTATGTGCATGTGTGTATGTGTTTCTACACTGCTTGTTTGGATGGAGATATATATATGTATAATATAAAATATTATATGTCTCTGACCCTCTCAACGTCTTTTTCCCCTCTGTTTTTACCGCCACACAGTCCAAATTTTCTCATCTGATCTGTTATACACTTATTATAAGAAATAATCAACCACATCACAAACAAAGTTTTACTTAATAAAGCAAAGCGAAAATCAAAACAAAACCGTAAAACAACATGAAGAAGAGGAACACATTACCTCCCCTCCAGCACCTGTTTTCCGAAACGGTCTAAGGGAGAGACTTACTGACTCCTCCTGCTATTAGCAGAAGTTTCTTCCCTTTAGTCAAAGTGCGTTTTGCGGTGAAGAAGTTGTTTGTGTGTGGTGTAGTGTGTGTGTGTTATGTGTGTTGTGTGCACGCGCGGCGACGTGCATGCGAGCACATGCGTCAGTGTGTGTGTGTGTGTGTGTGTGTGTGTGTGTGTGTGTGTGTGTGTGTGTGTGTGTGTGTGTGAATACGTGCATCCTTTCGTGTATGTTGGGGGGGAGGGAGGGGGTAGGTGCGTGCACGCACGCACACGCGCATGCTTGCATGCATGCACGGATTCCGGCTTCTCTACGGAGGACCGCAAGAAGCACACCAACACTTCATGTCAAGTGTAGAGGGTGTTTGCAAAGCACTTGAAGCACACAAACAGGCCAGCCCCACGCGGAGCCGGAGGTTTATAGCTCTGACTCACAACCACATCTGCTTAACTAACTGACGAAGATCAATGCGAAACGCAAAACTGAAGTTTCTATGTTAATCTGAAGTGTCACCCAAGTCCTCTCACCAACACTCAACACACTGGGATTTTGTGTATGCAAGCGTTTTGTATGTCCCCGCCACAAGCGCACGAGAGTGCACGCTGTGTTGTATTATGTGGTGGTGGTGGTGTGGTGTGCGTGAGCAAGTGTGCGTGTATATGTTTGCAAACGTGTGTATGTGTGCATGTTTGCGAAGCTAGCTGAGCACGTGTGCTCCTTGTGTGTGTGTGTGTGTGAGTGTGTGTGTGTGTGTGTGTGTGTGTGTGTGTGTGTGTGTGTGTGTGTGTGTGTGTGTGTGTGTGTGTGTGTGTGTGTGTGTGTGTGTGTGTGTGGTGTGTACGTGCGTGTGTATGTGTGTGTGTGTATTCTCTCTCTCTCCTCTTCTCTCTCTCTCTCTCTCTCTCTCTCTCTCTGAAATACACCCCCACACCCACCCACACGCCGGCACACACACACACACACACACCACACACACACACACACAACACACACACACACACACACGCACACCCCCACACACACACTCTCTCAAACGCAACGGTGCGTATCGCGTAATATCAGCTTTCCATTGAAATGGGATGGTGTGCTGACGTGTGTTCTAACCAGGAAAGCCAGGCCTTCTGCTTTGTTCCTCCTTGCTGTTGTAGGACCCTCACTTTTCCTCTCTCTCTCTCTCTCCTCTCTCTCTCTCTCTCTCTCTCTCTCTCTCTCTCTCTCTCTCTCTCTCTCTCCTCTCTGCCCCCCCCCCCTTCACACACACACACACACACACACACACACACACACACACACACACACACACACACACACACCTTCGGGTCAAGGTTACCTTTTTATTAAAGGCCAAAAGATCAGGAGGTGTTTTTTTTTAAAGTAGGCTATACTTTTTACCTCTTTTCCTTTTTAATCTTTCTTCAATTTCATTCCACGATTGGTGGCTGTGGGGGGTGTTGTTTTGTTTTGTTTATTGTTTTGTTTTTTGGGGGGTGCTTTTTTTGTTTGAGGTTTTTGCTTTTCTCCTATCTTTTTTTTTTATTCATTTATATTTTTTACAACTAGTCTCATTTTAATCTGTTTTTGGTCCTATTTTTTTCTTTTTATTTTCTTGGGGTTCGAGTGGGTTCGTTTCGGTTGGGGGGGGGGGGGGTCGATTTTTTTCCAATAGCATTTTCATTTCTTTAATCTTTTCCACGTTAACTTTTAATGATTCCGTCCTTGTTGTTTATTAATGTACAGAAAACGAACGTGGTACAACGACGCCAAGCTGAAAGCACATTCTACGTTTTTTTAAGAATAAATGCCTTCGAGAACTATGATAGCTCCAGAGAAATACACACAATACAAAATACGTGGTAAGTGTTATGATGTCAAGATCTGTCCCTCACGTACAATATACAACAAGCACACAGACAAACACACAGGTACACAGTCATTCTATGCGCTCACCTAAAACACACTTTGCACACAAGCACACTAAACACAAGCTAAACTAAACTCGGCGCACTGGCTAAAGACGGGACGCACGCACTCTCTCCTCTCTCTCTCTCTCCTCCTCTCTCTCTCTCTCCTCTTCCTCTCTCTCTCTCTCTCTCTCCTCCTCGTCAAATAATGGCGCACCATCCTCTCTCTCTCTCTCTCTCTCTCTCTCACCTCTCTCTCTCTCTCTCTCTCTCTCCTAAAACAGGGGAAGGACTGGATGAAAAAATGTATCTGAATGCTTATCTGCCACCCTTGAAAAAAAATCATTCATTCATTCATTTATTCATTCATTCGTTTTACTCTCTCCTCTCTCTCTCTCTCTCTCTCTCTCTCTCTCTCTCTCTCTCTCTCTCTCTCTCTCTCTGAGGTAGCAAATAATTACAAAGCTCAACTATCTCCTCATTCCCTCTAGAACACGCAGAAGAACCCACGGCAACGAATGTTGTCTCTGGTGAAATGCTACATGTGGCATGAAACATTAATTTTTAAAGGTAGTCGTACGTATGATTGATAAATGTCACTGCAGGACGAGTAAGTTCTAAAGAGTTCAATTCATAAAACAATAATAGATACTTAATATCATGCCATCAATACTCATGTCATAAAAAGGGACTGAATGTTAAAAAAAAAAAAAATAAAAGCACATGAGTGCTTATTCGATTATCCTTGAAATAAAAGAATAAATTAACAATAAATCAAATAGTAAAATAATTCATCTGAGTAAAACTGTGATAATATATGCACGGTAATGATCCATACGTCCGTTATGTATACCTGCCCTACCATAGATGTTCGTTTACCATCACCACCACCCATCATCATGATCATCATCATTAACTAAAATTATCGTCATCATCATCATCATCATCTCCATAGCAAAAAATATAAGTGTCATCGTGACTCACCTCTTGTTATCCGGCCATGCCGCTATTCCCACAAAAATGCAGAAATTTTGAATTGCGATTTTCTACTACAATTTTCAACAACAAAATTAATTTTCGGAACCTTTACTCCCACTGCGACTCTAAATTGAACAAAAAGTTTCACTGCGGTTACATGCTCACGCTAACTTGTTAGGCTTGTATGCAAGCGCTAATTTAAACAAAACCTTATTTGTTTTTCAACACCTTCTCTTTCTCCTTTTTACAACACCTCTTCGCCTTGTGTTTTGCATTCCCTGGGAGTTATCTTTTCATCAAATTGTCGTCTGCCTAATCAGTTGGTGGGTGTTGTTTTTTTCGAATACAGCAAGTAAAATCTTCCTTTTTTTCAATTCCAGTTTTGAAATTGTAATGACAAAATACTTCACATTCATAAAACCTTTGACAGATAAATAAATTCTTAAAAATTAAACACAAACGTTTTGCTGTGGGAGTTATGCCCCGTTATTTCTTGTCTGCTCCAATTATTTCAATTGAGAATGGAAGGAACTCAGCTTTGTTATTTATTTATTGTGATCATGCGACATTGTGAATGACAAAGTTATCAAAATGTCAAGGTTTTTTTTTTTTTTTTTTTAATCTGTGACCGAAGCATCAAAAAGTCTGTGCAGCCGAAATTGTGATGATGGTTTTGCAATTCATTCCCCAGTCGGCCCAGAGCTACTGTCTCGCTGACTTAAGGATGATAAGGTATAGTATCGTCACGAAAACATTTTATGGGACAGTAATTCTATCATTTTATTGTCTGTTCTAAAACCACTACAGATTTAATCGTCCTATTCTTAAGACTCGTGTGATAGTCCAAAATGACAGCAACATCTAGATCTAATGGGTCACGCTTTTTTTCTTCCCTGCCTCTCACTATCAACCCAATTATTCTTACCGAGCACGTTTCCTCTCCAAGTTCTGCGGGGGGTGTGAGCTTGTTAGTTAACTTACGCACACTCGTACCAGGCGTGTGTGTGTGTGTGTGTTCGTGTGAGCGCGCGCGCGCGCACACACACACACACACACACACACACACAACACACACACACACACACACACACACACACACACACACACACACACACACACACATACCTCTCTCTCTCTGTCTGTCTGTCTGTCTGTCTGTCTGTCTGTCTGTCTGTCTATCTATCTGTCTTAGTTTTTTGCTTTATCATAGCGAGAAGAGTGGTTTATATCAGCCACAGTTAAACTCAATGGGGCCACCTGCATTTCATAGCGTCTTCTTTACGACCATACACAGAGATACACTACTCGGCAGTTTGGCCAGGTCTTAAGACACTGAACAACGATACTTACGATGTGAAGACGCCTGGCCCTTTTTCACTCAAATAACTTAAATAAAGACAGTCATAGAAATAGATAAGACAGTCATAGAAGCATTTCATTTGAATGTCTGTTTGGCAAATTGGATATAGACTTTACCAAACGAAACAGCAGCCAAGTAGATTTAAACGTGCAAAATATTTGGAGAAATCTGTGATGGAGTTTGAAAAATGTATCCTTGTAAATTTGGAGTGTGTTGTTATTCGTAGTGCTTTCTGTGATACAATAATGCTAACTTTAAAAGAAAAGAGAAAAAATCCTCTTTCACTTCATTCAGGCGTTACATGGGTACACTTAAAGCTTACTTTGCAAGTCTAAGATCAAAGATAAATACCATTAACCATTACAAATGCGTAAAAAAAATAATAAAAGCATTACTTTAATGTGGAGTGGATTAGGTGTTTTTAAAGCATATCTGCTAAAAACGTCTGAAACACCATATTAAAAGCCTATTCATTTGGGATTTTTTGTTTGTTTATGAAAGAATTTCCCAGAGGGTGTATAAAGGGAAGGCGACGTGGTTTCTTCAGTAAATGGTGATACGATCAAGCTATGCTGTTTTAGCTGACCATGCTGCTGTTTTAAAAAGATTGAGCGGCGAATTATTTAAAATGGGAAAAACAACTTCATGTTCAGGCCACAAAAGCCTGTAATATAGATTTTCAGGTGAACAAAAATAAATTAACATTTTTTAAAAAAGGTTTTAGCTTTCAAAATGAGACGTTAAGAATAGGCGATGGCCATATTATCGAAAATCCTCTGAAGTCGGAGTATGGCTGTCTATATGGCGACGCACTTGAAAACAGTCATACACGCAAAACTCTCATCCTCATCCCTGTGCAATTTCGATCTCACAGTGATTCCCAGGGGATGAGTGAGAGTGCGCATTCTGGGTGACCCCCAGAGTGTTAAGCTGGGAACGCACAACAGCAATATGGGAATGTTGAGTTCTCCACAAGCACTGGGTTCATTCTCATTTCAAGCAGTGTTTCTGAGGCCAGGGGAGAGCCTAGTCGGAAATGTGGCTGCATGCTGGTAGAGACGGTTGCATACACAAAATCTCGCCATTGGGAAATTCGGGCTCAGCCAAGGAACGAAAATAAAAATCCCCCCCCACCCCCCAAAAAAAATAGTGTTTTGTTTTGGTTTATTATTCTAAAAACTATTAAGGGATGGTGATTTCAGTAAGAAAATGATGTATTGATGATAGTATTCAAACAGTACAGAAACTCAGTAATTCTTTCCATTAATATTTTTCAACAAATTATTTCACACGCAGAATAAGCCAGTCCTTTTAGGCTCAGGTTGGTCTGAAAGACGGGGACCAACCTACCACGTTCACAACAAAGTGCACATCAGTCTTTGTGTAAAAGAAAAGAAAAAGCAACGAAATTCAGCCCTTACTCCTTCATGCAAACAATGAACAGTTGAAAGGCACCCAGTGCACCAGCACACGTTTGTGCATTACGCCATCTCTCAATCTGTCTCTCTTTCTCTCTCTGTCCTCTCTGTCTGTCTGCTCTCTCGTCTCCTCTTCTTCCCTCGCTC
Organism: Stramonita haemastoma; assembly: GCA_030674155.1. Taxonomy (NCBI): domain Eukaryota; kingdom Metazoa; phylum Mollusca; class Gastropoda; order Neogastropoda; family Muricidae; genus Stramonita; species Stramonita haemastoma. The sequence continues at coordinate 32,469,726 of CM060323.1, read as the reverse complement.
TCTGTTTTTCTCTGTCTCGCTCTGTGTGTCGTCTCTGTCTGTCTCTGTCTGTCTGTCTGTCCTTCGTCTGTCTCTGTCTCTCTGTCTCGTCTTCTGTCTCTCTCTTCTCTCTGTCTTCTGTCTGTCTCTGTCTGTCTGTCTCTCTGTCTCCTGTCTCTCTCTCTCTCTCTCTCCTCTCTCTCTCTCTCCTCTCTCTCTCTCTCTCTCTCTCTCTCTCTCTCTCTCTCTCTCTCTCTTCTCTCTGTCTGTCTGTCTATCTCTGTCTGTCTCTCTCTCTGTCTGTCTGTCTCTCTCTATCTTCTGTCTGTCTGTCTGTCTGTCTATCTCTTCTTCTCTCTCTCTCTCTTCTCTCTCTGTCTCTCTCTATCTCTGTCTGCTCTTCTCTGTCTCTCTCCTCTCTCTCTCTCTCTCTCTCTCCCCTTCTCTCTCTGCTCTCATCATACTCACTCCTCCACACCCTCGTCTCGATCTCGTCTCTCTCTCTCCCACCCTCCCCCACCCACACACACACACACACACACACACACACACACACATACTCCATTATCTGAAATAAATGATACATAAGATAAACATACTGTACACACACACACACTACCACACACACACACACACACACACACACCACACACACACACACACCCCACACACACCACTCATTATTCTCGAAATGAAATGATACATTTAAATAAACACACCGTCACACACACACACACACACACACACACACACACACACACACACACACACACACACACACACACACACACACACACCATATCAACAACACACACACACACACACACACACACACACAACACACACACACACACACACACACACACACACACACACAACACACACACGGACCCACACACACACACACACACACCACACACACACACACACACACACACACATGACACACACACACACTACACACACACACACACACACACACACACACACACACACACACACACACACACACACACACACACACGGGCACCCCCACACACACACACACACACACACACACACACACACTGGACACACACACACAACACACACACACACACACACACACACACACACACACACACAGGCACACCCCCCCCCCAACACACACACACACACACTGACACACACACACACACACACACACACACACACACAGGCTCCCCCCCCCCAA
>CM060323.1:32426034-32433534 GCA_030674155.1 Stramonita haemastoma | reverse complement strand
AATGAAAAGCAATGGGAAATAGTATTATGTCCACACACACACACACACACACACACACACAACACACACACACACACACACACACACACACACACACACACACACACACACACACACACACACACATGCACACAGGGTGACGGGATAGCCTAGCGGTCAGAACATTGCGCTCGCAATTTGACGACCCGGGTTCGATTCCCGTTCGAGGAGATTTTTTCTCTTAGAGTTAACATCAGTGCTGACTCCACCCTCCCCCAAAGTCCTTCGGATGAGACTATAAACCGAGGCCCCGTGTGTGAACGCACGCAGAACATCTTGCGCACACGTTAAATCCAGTTCCGCTTTTCGAAAGAGTAGGCCATCTCGTGCCGGTGGGAACAGATGACATTTACAAAACTGCATACACACAGGGACTGGATGTAAAAAAGCACAAGAGTGCTTATCCCATTATCCTCGATATAAAAGAATAAAAAAAAAAAAACACACAACACACACACACACACACACACACACACACACACACACACACACACACACACACACACACACACACAGCGCGTGACAGTGAGCTCATGAGTCGGAGGGAGAAGGGAGGGGGGTAGCACGAAGTAGTCATTACATCACACAGTACTTGACGTGTAAATGTCATAATTTAACCATCACTTGTTAACATGTGGATCGGTGGTCTAGGTGGTAATAACGCGCCTTGCCTAGAAAGCAAAAAGTCCGGGTCGGAGTCTGCGGTGGTTCGTACCCCGTTTGGGCCCCAAACTTTTTCCCCATCCATTAGACCCTAAGTGGTGGTCTGGGCGCTTTCGGATGAGACGATAAACCGAGGTCCCGTGTGTTACACATCACCATTTAGCGCACGTAAAAGAACCCACGGCAACAAGTGGGTGACCCTGGCAAAATTCTGTAGAAAAAAAGCCACTCTGATAGGGAAACAAATACAGTTGCATGCAGAAAAAAGAAAAAAAAAATGGGTAGGCGCTGCACTTGTGGCGACGCGCTCTCCCCGGGGAGAGCAGTCCGAATTCCACGCAAAGAAATCTGCTGTGACATAAAGTGGTACAAAATACAAAATACAAATAACTTCGTGACGAAACAAGTCTTCAAACATGGAAACGTTACTCTCTCTCTCTCTCTGTAACAATGTTGTAGCTAATTATTTTTGGGTGGACTTTTCTTGGTTGCTAAGTTGTTTATTTCGTTATGTTTCTTTGGTTGCTCTTTATCTATTAACGCTTCTCTTTTTCTTCTATAATCAAAATCATTTTATTGTGGCTTCTGATTTTCGTCTTCTGAATGAGTGCATTTTTATTATCTTATTATGTATAATGTCCTTATTCCTTTATGTTGTTTGGTACTGCATATAGTTTTACTGTTTAGTATCTTTTTATCTTGATGTTACCCCTGAAAAGGGCGGGGACTGGATGTAAAAAAGTACATGAGTGCTTATCTATTATCCTCGAATAAAAGAATTTTGCCTTGCCTTGCCTTGCCTTGCCTTGCCCCTCTCTCTCTCTCTCTCTCTCTCTCTCTCTCTCTCTCTCTCTCTCTCTCTCTCTCTCTCTCTCTCTCTCTCATGTGAGCCAGATGGGGAAAGGGGAAAAAAATGTGCAAATACTTATACTTGCCCAAGAAAAAAAAACACCAAAAAAAAAATGCTCATCACCCCCCCAAAAATGAAATATAGACCAAATACAGAGATGATCCCCTCTCCCCTCACTCCTTCTTTTCCTCTACCCCCCCCCCCCCCTCCTTCACACTAGCTTACTATCCTTGAACATACACCCATCCTAGCAAGTCAAGCAATGAAGGCAAATCAGTCATAACGACCGCTAGTGAGGGAGTAAGCATTCACTTTATTTCCCCTGACAGGGAGGGGATTTTCCAGTTCCCATCATGCCCCTGACACCGGAAGAATGGGGTCCGCCCAGTGACGTGACCATCAGTAGGGAAAGCTATAAAATATTTTCTTGCCAGGTTCCCGGAGTTAAACCCCTAGGTTTCATTCAGGCTTAATCTTTCTTTACGCAGTGTGTGGTCAACTTATCTGAAGGCTGTTTCTGTTTGGACGTGTAAGCTATGTTTATAGGTAGTTTATGTCACACACACACACACACACACCACATCCATGGCCGTTCTCTGTTGTGATGTGTATGAAATTGTTAAGCAAACGGAAGGTGGTGTGTGGGGTAGGGTTAGACTTATGGTGGGTTTTTTTTTTTTTACTCTTTTGAATATTGTTGCTGATGTAAAAAAAAAAAAATAATAAAATATAATAATAAAAAATAAAATATAAATATTTTAAAAAAATAATAAATTAAAATAATAATAATAATAATAATAATAATAATAATAATAATAATAAAAATAATAATAACGGAAGACAAAACATTTAAGTGGGAAATATCTTTTTGATGGACGGAATTTCTTGTTTGCTTATCTATGTTTATTTTTAAGTTCGGATTTCTTTTGGAGAGCTTATTTTCAGTGTAACGCTATAAACATTCTGACAAGACTTATTCTTTAAACAGTAGCCTGTGTGCATCGAAGACATTAAAGAAAAAGTAAAGTGCCGTACATTTTGTTTCCAGACTTTAGAGTTTGACACAGTTTCACCGCGGTTTTTTGATATTTTTTTTTATTCCTTAATCGGATCAACAGTAGCAATGAGACAAAGCAAGGCGTCTAAATACACAGCACGAAGTTGAGTTGTTTTGGGTTTTTTTTGTTTTTTCTTTAATCTTGTGCTTCGTGTACCGTTCATGCTGCAAGTGTAAAGTGGTTTTCTTATTTTCTGAATTTTTCTTTGGAGTTTCTTTTCCGTTCCTCGGCTACATCTCTGTGATGATTCACCAATGGTCAGATTTTGTGAATACGACCGTTTTTGCCCACCGTTATTAATTAAGGTAGCCATTCTGACTTCGAGGATAATGTCTAAACACGACACCAGTGTGCATGCGTTTTTTTGGTTTTTGTTGTTGTTGTTTTAGTATTGTCACCCATTCCTACGTGCCGGCACGAAATGGCCTACTATTCCGATAAGTGAAATGGTTTTAATTAACGTGTGTGCAAAATGCTCGTGTGTTTGTTTGCATCGGGCCTCGGTTTATCGTCTCACTCGATGGACTTTCGGAGAAGTGGAGTCGGTAAAGATTTTAACTCCGGGGAGAAATCCCCTAGAAGGGCACCTCGGGTGATGGCTCCATCCTGGCCTCAGATTTATATTTATTTATTTATTTTGTTTTATTTTTTCTTTTATATCGAGGATAATGGAATAAGCACTCGTGTGCTTTTTTTCATCCAGTCCCCGTGTGTATGCAGTTGTGTAAATACTGTCATCTGTTCCCACCGGCACACGATGGCCTTCTCTTACGAAAAGCGGAACAGGATTTAACGTGTGCGCAAGATGTTCTACATGTTTTCGCACACGGGGCCTCGGTTTACAGTCTCATCCGAAAGACTTTTGGGGAGAGTGGAGTCAGCACTGATGTTAAACTTCAGGGAAAAATCCCCTCCAACGGGAATCGAACTCGGGTCGTCAAATGGCGAGCGCAATGTTCTGACCACTAGGCTATCCCGCCCCCCTCACGATCACGAAAACAAGCTCTAACCACTCCGCTGTCCCGCCTCCCGCTCTTTGTATTAAAAAAAAAACCTATTGTGAAGTTTAAGGGGGATGCGATTTAAAGCAATAAAACACTACGTGAAAAAAAACACACAACAAAACAAATGCGCATTAGACTAGCAAACATGTAGCGAAACCGGACCGGTGAAGTGTAAAATAAAACACTCCCTTTGAAGAAAGTGGCCAGGCAGGAACGAAAAATTAATGTTGAAGTCAATTTGGAAAACAATGGAGACCAGAGCAGTCCAGAGTGGTGTGGTTGCATTGTGTTGTGGTCTTCTCTCTTTGTCTTTGTACGCTGTATTCTGCACCTTTTCTTTTTTTTCTTTTTTTTTTTGATTCATTCATTCTTTTATATCGAGGATAACAGAATAAGCAATCATGTGCTTTTTTTTCATCCGGTCCCGTGTTTATACAGTTTTGTAAATATTGTCATCTGTTACCCACCGGCACACGATGGCCTACTCTTTCTAGACCCCAGCTACTTGTTTTTAACAAAAGAGAGACAAACAGAGACAGACAGACAGACACAGACAGGCAGACAGACAGACAGGCAGCCAGCCAGCAGACCAGGACAGACAAGTGTGTTTAATCAAAGTCTTTTTCTAGCTTTTTTTTTTTTTTTAAAGATTGCAGTACTGCAACTTTGTGTAAACTGTAAAACAAATGAAGTTTTTAAACACATAATTTATTTTGATAAGAGAAAGGAACAGAAACATCGTCATACTAACACAAACACAAACACACACACACACACACCACACACACACACACCACACACACACACACAACACACACACACACACACACACACACAACACCACACACCACACGTCGTACTACGTACGTACGTACGTACGTACGTCCTTGGGACAACAGACTTTCAATAAAAACAACAAAAAAAAAACAAAAAAACCCACCCCCCCCCCACCACTCTCCATCTTTCACTACACTAAACATTCTTACTTTCTACCTTAAAAAAAATAATAATAATTACACTCCTCCATTCCCCCTGCCCCCCCCCCCCCCCCCCCCCCCCCCCTCAACAGCGTCGGTGTCGAGAGACAAGAAATCTGAAGTTCTACACAACCACGAAAGGAAGATGAGCTACCTAGGCAAATAGAACACTTTCTCCAATAAGCCTACCAGTAAAGAAATCGTATTTACAGTCTAAAGTGTCTCAGGGCCCTGGGCCTCTCTCTCTCTCTCTCTCTCTCTCTCAGCCGTCAGGGACATTACGTTAGGTTTGTGCATAAGGCAAGAAGTAAAGTTAAAGTAAAGAGGGCTTGCTTTCTCTTCCTAAGTGAATAAGGAAAATGCTGCAAAGTGGGAGGCCCAGAGCTCTCCAAAGAGCCTATAGTGTGAGTGCTTTGGATGTCGTGACCAGATCGTCTTTTCAAGTGAGTTATATATTGTTTGAGATTGTTTGGTTTGGTTTTGTTGTGTTGTGGGGGGGGGGGGGGAGAGGGGTTGTGTGTGTGTGTGTGTTGTGTGTGTGTGTGTGTGTGGTGTGTGTGTGTGTGTGTTGTGTGTGTGTGGTGGTGTGTGGTGTGTGTGTGTGCTTTATCTTGTTTACTTTATTCTTTTATTTTGAGGATAATGGAATAAGCACTCGTGTGCCTTTTTTTAACATCCTGCTCTAGTGTGTACACACACACACTCACACTCACACATTCCGAAAAAAAAATACACACACATGCTCACACGCGCGCGCGTGCGCATTGTGTTCCTTGCATGGCTTTTGTTATTTTATCGGTAATGATTATAATCATTGCATACACACACGTACACACCATCTCTTATCTCAAACTTCTTACCTACTGGTACTCGCACCAACCCCATTCCTCTCACTCTCAATCCTGTCCCCTTCCGTCTGATGTCACTTACAGTAAACAGACGTAGAATTGAAAACGACGAACCTCTGCCCCCCTCATCCCCCCCCCCCACAAAACACACATACATACACACATACATACATACATACATACATACATACATACATACATACATACATACATACATACATACATACATACATACATACATCATACATACATTCTGATAACACCCAAAACACACTGACAACACACACACTGACAACACACACACACACACACACACACGCACAACACACACACACGCACGCACGCACGCACACACACACACACACACACACACACACACACTGACAACACATACACTGACAACACACACACACTGACAACACACACACACACACACACACACACACACACACACACACACACACACACACACACACACACACACACACACACACACACACTGACAACAACACACTTACACACACAGAGTTTCTCAGCACCTGCAATAGGTTTTAATTAATGCAGTGCACAGCAACACAATAATGAGAACAAGCTGGAAGGTCACAGTAAACATAAGTATCTGAAATCTGGCCAGCCAGAATATACGTGAATTTGCTTGACATAATTTGTACACAAGAACTACCCCCCCCCTCCCCCCTCCCCACCAAGACCACCACCACCACCCCTCCCACCACTATCAAGTTTACCTCCTTAGGTAAAACTGTTCTTTTTGAAGGTGTAGTAAACCTAGGCAAACAATGTTTTTAGATAACAGGAAAACGATTTCTGTGGTCACTAAATATGACGGTGTTATGAAACAATGAAATATCAAGACTTATTAACTAACATAACAACAACAACAAAAAAGATGATAAGAATGAAGATGGACTGTAGTATTAGATCGAATATTTTTCAAACTTTTTTTTCGGAAATGAAATATTAAAAAAAAAAATAATTATGATTCACCATCCGAAAAAAAACCCTGTTCTTTTTAGATGTCTTCGAGTATTGACAAGAAGTAAGAAGTTTGTTTTTGTTGTGTTTTGGTGTGGTTGTGTGTGTGTGTGTGTGTGTGTGTGTGTGTGTGTGTGTGTGTGTGTGTGTGTGTGTGTTGTGTGTGTTGTGTGTGTGTGTGTGTTTTAGTTGGGGGTTCTTTGAGTTGGTTTGAGTTTGCTTTTTTTTTTTTTTAGATTGGAACGAAGTAGTTGTTTAGTATGTTTCTTTGAGGTGAAATTTGTGATTGTGTGTTGTCTTTTGTTATCTTTTTGGATTCTTTTTTTTTTGCTGGTCTCAAGCATGAGTAAAATAGCTGTTGCTCACGTTGTGTCTACCTTCTTACCATCCAGGACAATAATCACTACAGTAGTTGAAGTTGCTGCTTTACGCCGTGTGTGTGTGGTGTGTGTGTGTGTGTGTGTGTGTGTGTGTGTGTGTGTGTGTGTGTGTGTGTGTGTGTGTGTGTGTGTGCGTGGTGTGTGTCGTGTGTGTGTGTCGTGCGTACGTTGTATGCGTGGGTAGTGGCTGGTGCGTGCACGCTGCTGTGTGTGTGTTTGGAGGTGGGGGGGTTGTTAATAATTATTCACAATATTTTATTATACATCTATTTTGTTGAGAGACAAGAAGACATGTAAGAAAGATGAAAAAGAAAGAAGAAAGCCATGGAAAATATCAACAAAAGGTATTTTGGCAATTTTACTCTGTTTTCCTGTCCACTGCTGCAAATTCCCTGAATGTCATCTTTCTTTCTTTTTTTTCTTTCTCTCTTTTTTCTTTCTTTCTCTCTTTCTTTCTTTCTTTCTTCCTTCCTTTCTGTCTTTCTTTTTCAACTTCTTTCACTTCATTCTTTCTTTTTTCATGGCTTTTTTCTTTCTTTTTTTTGCATGGCCTTTTTCTTTCTTTTTCATCTTTCTTTTCCATCTTGTCTCTCCTATACTCTTTCTCGAACTCGAAGGTTCAAACCACTGGACCCAGGTTTTGTCCTTTTTTTTTGAAGCGGGTCCAGTTTCTTGCAGTATGTCGAGA
>CM060323.1:32413534-32418534 GCA_030674155.1 Stramonita haemastoma | reverse complement strand
TGTTTCAGCATTCAAAAATGTAGTTTACTCCAATAATGATTATTTATGTGTTTACCAGTTTGTTTGATTATCATTTCCCCCTTTATATGAGCGGCTGTCATTGCTTGCGTTGTGGAACAATGCTATTTTATTCAGGAACATTTATTGGTGCTTTGTAGTTTGATTGTGTTTATCATTGTCGCTATCTATTGCGCATCACTACCATGACTTTTTGGCGTCACCCCTATTTCATTTTATATCTCGTCTTCTTAGTTGTTCTCATAACAATCAGCAAGGCATGACCACCGCTAAACTACAGTCTTTTAACACACAGGCTGAAGATAAAAGATTTTACGATAGTAATGAATTGGCTCTTTGCCCTTCAAATTCTAAGATCTATGGCGTGATGGTTCTGTTTTTCTTGAGCAAAAGGGTCTTTGTACTTAAGCCATGTGGGATTAATTGTTCGTATTCATAAAACAGTGAGTCAGTGTCTCACCGACTTAGGCCTACTGATCAGGGATGAAGTTTTATGATTTTGTTTGTCAAAGTGTTTCTCGCAGTATATCCATTAAATCTTACAGTCCATGTTTTGTGGTAGTTTTTTTTTTCTTTGTGTGTGATTAGATACCACTTGGTGCTGAATGTTTGCTTTGTGGATTAGTGGTTTGGTTGAAATGTGTGTGTGTGTGTATGTGTGTGTGCGTGTGTGTGTGTGTGTGTATGTGTGTGTGTGTGTACTTTGTGTGTGTGTGTGCGTGCGTGCGTGCGCTCGCGCGCGCGTGCGCGCGCGCGCGGTGTGTGTGTGTGTGTGTGTGTGTGTGTGTGTGTGTGTGTGGTGTGTGTGTGTGTGTGTGTGTGTGTGTACATTGCGTGTATGTATGTGTGTGCGTTCGAGTGTATGTGCATGTGCGAGTTGTATGTGTGTGTGCGCGAGCGTGCGTGAGTGTGGTTGTGGGCTTAGAATATATATATATATATATATATATATATATATATATATTATATATATATATATATATATATATATATATATATATATATATATGTATGTATGTATGTATATATATCCTCCTTTAACTATAATACTAACCCTTCTCAGTTACTGAGCGGTAAGTAATGCCATTACAACCACATTAATGAATCATGGCCATGAACATCTGTCCTGATCCCTTTAAGCCTTAATGTAGGGGACACAGACTGGTCTAACACTGATCACTTTACATGAATAGAGTGGGAAGGAAGGAGGATAGCCTAGTGGTTAGACCATCGCGCTCGTGATCTGACGACCCCGGGATCAAGCCTCCACGAAGGCACCTGTTTTCAGGGAGTTTACGCTGAGGTTAATATCAGCACTGTCTCCACTCCCACCTTTGGATGTGTGTGTACATGGTGTATATCAACACAACAGCATTGTTGTCACTGTTTGTGTCGTCATCTGTCTTGTATTCTAAGTAACTCACGTAGGTCCTACCTCTGCATTATCTTTGTGTCTTCTACTTATCAAACTCGAGCAACTGACAACAAACTGTACACTTGTCTTAATTACTTGCATAACTATGATTTAGATTCACATTATATATATATATATATATATATATATATATATATATATATATATATATATATATATATATATATATATATATATATACCGGTATGTATATATGTGTGTATATATATAGATATAGATAGATATAATTATATAGATAGATAGATAGATAGATAGATAGATAGATAGATAGATAGATAGATAGATAGATAGATAGATAGATATATTCGTGATATTACGTTTCCTGTTTTTTATGTATAGCTTGTAACCCACACCTAAATTTCTCGGTCTTTAAGATAATAAAGTATTTGAACCCGAATTGAATATGTATTATATTCCCTAATAACAGACCTATTAAACACCAAAGGATAATGCATGTTTCAGGAGACACCACCAGAGCGGCCTTACGGGTCCATGGCAGCAGGGAGCCAGTGGGCGGGCAGCACCTCCCAACTGTACGGCTACAGAGCCAAGGACAAGCGGGGAACGGACGCCGTGCCTGCGTGGAGAGCGGAGGTTCAGCGCCAACAGTCCCGCAGCAGCCACTCCGGAGGAGGCACCCTGACCCGCAAGTCGGTGGAGAAACTGGACCTGGAGACTCGCTCCACCCAGAGCAGGCGGGGCTCCAAATCCCGCGGGCAGAACGTGGAGGCCAACGCTACTATCCGCTCCCACAACCTGCGGAAAAGCAAGCCTGGCTTGCTGGAGCTCTTCCACTTTTCGGACTCTTTCGGGGACCTTCGGGAGCAGAACGCCAACCAGACCATGTCTCCTCCGTCTTCCCCGGCTGCTTCCAAGTCGCCAGGGATGATGAAGTACGCCCCCCAGCCTCCCCCAATGTGTCCTCGCCTCTGTCCGCGCGACGAGCGGAGGCAGGGGGTGGTGGTGGTGGGGGGGATAACCCATACGGGGCCGTCATCAGCCCTTCTTTAATGCCCGGGGTCAAAGGCCTCGGTGGCTACTTTCGCCCCAGCCTTACGTGGCCTATGCAGACAGTGAGCCCTCGTTTCGAAAGTCCTACCCCAAACCCGCTTCTGTCAGTGGACTCAGTGACTCGGCTTACCCCAAACAGGGAGACGATTCCGCCATTTCCATGGGCTCTAGGGGGGAGAACCCTTACGGTTTTAACAATGATAGCGAGTACAGCTACAACGAATACGCGGAAAACGGAAGCGGAAGTATGGCGATGGGCAGGGAAGACAACTGGTCTCCCCCTGACGATATTTCCGCGCTGTCTGTGCATGAGGTGTCGCGGTCTCTGCGCTACATCGGCATGAAGGACAGGGTAGTTCTGCGCTTTGCCAATGAGCAGATCGACGGCAGCATGCTGTGCTCTTTGGACAAACGCCTGTTGAAGGAAGGCTTCCCCGAGCTCAACGCTCTGGAGATCAAGAAGATTCTGGACTTTGTGCGTGGCTGGAGACCCAAAAAGAGATGAGGACAATGTTAGTGTATTATATACAACTGTAAGCCATAAACTTCCCCAGTCAAACTAAGTTATTGTAAAGTCTCATTGATTTGATAGTCAACAGCGACAAAAAGGCCTTGTTTTGTGTGGGTTTGGTTTTTTTTAATGTTTATTACTTCATACATATCTCTTTTTTTTATTTAAGCAGGATGATGTTTTTCAAAAAAAAATTTTTGTAAATGAAACAAACCAGCTGGTATAGTTTCTGTTATGAATTAGCTTTAAATGCCTTTCTGTATTCACATTCCATTAAAACTTCTTTGCTAAATATCGTGCATAAGTCATATTGAAAAAAAACAAACTTTCTTTTACACACACACACACACACACACACACACACACACACACACACACACACACACACACACACACACACACACACATCAATGGGTTTTTTTTTTTAAACAGAAATACTGTACGGATTTGATCATAAGGTAAAAAAAGCTTTCTAAAACCAGCTTGTCATTAGAATACGTGTGTCACAATGCCCTATTAAAAGTTTTCAAGTATATGAACGAACTCCTCATTGCAATAATGATAACTATTGTACAGAATACTGATGGGATGTGCTGATAATTATGGGATTCTCTTTTACAGCGGCAACCCACATACACAATATACCAACTTTCTGTTACTGTTACCAAATCTAAATGTCTGGATCTCTCACAGATCCAGACAGTGTAAAATAAAACGCCCAAACAATTTTTTTTAATCTCCAACGCAGTCACTGGAAAGATTGTGATCAAGGATTTTCGTCCATTTGTTGGGAGAATAGAGTCTCTCCAATACGGACGCACAACAGTAAAAATGCCATATGAGTGACTGTCTTTATCAGATATTATAACCAGTGTGCTTCTATTAGCTGTGATAGCGATGAAAATGTGGTTCTGAGATGAAAAAGTTATAGTAGTCTTTTATCTGATTTAGAATGGCTGCTTGGCTCTGGTTTTGTTCTGAAGCAGCAGAGAAAGATTGTAGTATGGAAGGTATGCGAATTCATATGCTAGTACGTTCGTGTGTCTGTGTGTGCGTGATAGTATATAATATTATGTTTGCGCGTGGGAGAGAGAGAGGAGAGAGAGAGAGAGGAGAGAGAGAGAGAGAGAGGAGAGAGAGAAGAGAAAGAGAGAGAGAGAGAGAGAGAGAGAGAGAGAGAGAGAGAGAGAGAGAGAGAGAGAGAGAAATTATTTGTTAACCGCCTTTTCTCACTTGTTAATCTTCTGCACCAATGTCAAGATGGCTGATGATACTTTTGCATTTACAATCTATAGATCTATATTCAATCTGCAGTGAAATTACCAACATGTTGAAATCTGATCAGCTAGGTGAACTCAAATCCATCAATCTGTTTGAAAAGTGGGGGTTTTCCTTGTTTTTCCTCAGATTGTTGTTGCTGGGCGTTCCCCAGCTTAACACCCTGGAGATCACCCAGAGTTGGCCCAGGCCAAAAGCTGTGTCAGTTACTGATGTCAGCTAATCGTTAAGGCCTACACTAAAATGTTGTTATGTTGTAAAATGTTGTGTTGAGATTGCCTTCAGCTATGACAAGCCCTTAACATAACAATCTGCACTCTCTTTTAAAGGAGAAAAAAATCATCTGAAGTCAGAGTATGGCTGCCTATATGGCGAAGTACTTGAAAACAGTCATACACGCAAACTTCTCATTCAGTGTGCAATTTCGATCTCACAGTGATTCCCAGGTGAGATGAGTGAGTCAGAGTGCATATTCTGGGTGACCCCCAGAGTGTTAAGCTGGGGAACGCACAACAACTACTCAAAGTATGCACGTGGACTCACTCCCCACACCTGGGAATCACTGTGAGACCATAATAATTATGTACACACGGATGAGAAACTTCAGTCTAGCGGATCAACCCGTTTGGAATCATTCCATTAAAATTGAAATCTCACTGGTAAAGAATCTTAGGCATGGATGGATGGCCCCATGCAGCACAGGCAGTTTCCATTTATGGATGACATTAACCTTCTTCATAAATCAAG
>CM060323.1:32378534-32408534 GCA_030674155.1 Stramonita haemastoma | reverse complement strand
CCGGTTAAAAAAATAAAGGATGTGAATGCTTATCCGTGACCTTGGAAAAAAAAAAAGATCTCCCGGGTCTTGGTGAAGTAAGAGACTGGACAGGAAAACTTGAGAAAAGTATGACAGTTCATGATTAGCTAGCTATACAAGGTTCAAAACATTCTATTGCCATTAAAGTCATGCAAACTTATTTGACACAACAAAACAGACACCAGTTTTAATTAATTATACATGTGCACTTGAAGTTGCCATAGGAGATGATAAAAATTCCCAGCCTTAATTCACCAGACACCGAGATTAAAAACCCACGAACTTATAGACCAATGGGACGTAAAGGATTCCCGTTCGAGGGGATTTTTCCCTGGAGTTAACATCAGTGCTGACCCAACTCTCCCCACAAGTCTTCCGGATGAGACTATAAACCGAGGCCCCGTGTGCCAACGCACACAGGACATCTTACGCACACGTTAAATCCTGTTCCGCTTTTCGTAAGAGTAGGCCATTGTGTGCCAGTGGGAACAGATGACAAAATTAACAAAACTGCATACACACGGGGACTGGATGTAAAAAAACAAAACACGCAGGAGCTTATTCCATTATTCTCGATATAGAAGAATAAATAAACAAATAAAAATAAGTTAAAGTCTGTCCCGAGCCTAAGGCTTATCAGGCCGGTGCTTATCCCAGTTTCTGTGGCATTAAGCCACTGAGAGTCATAGACTCCCCCCTGGATAGGACGCCAGTCTATCGCAGGGTTAACCCCAACACAAGGTTGGTACCCCTTTTACACCTGGGTGGGGTGAGAAAATAGCCGTAAAGTGCCTTTTCCAAGGGCACAATGCCATAGCCGAAAGCTGGGATCGAACCCGCAACCTTTAGATTACGAGTCCAACGCCCTAACCACTAGACTACAGCGGCGGCTAAATAAAAATAAATAACGATCTTAACCACTCAGCCATAGCATCCTTACCAAGTCGGAAAAGTGTGGGGTTTTTTTTTATAGCAAGAAATGTGTACCGTAGCTCTTATGGTAAAAGCTTAAGGATTTTCGATAGCAGACATGTTTTATGATTAGGCTACATGTTGTCCACAAACCAAAAAGTATTAATGTAGAGATGATTGTTAATTTCAACGTCCTCTGATTACCACACATTTGTTTTCATTTGATAATAATAATAATAATAATAATCATCATCTATCATCATCATCATCTCATCATCATCATCATCGATATAGCACTGAATCTTGTAATGCAAACAAATCAAAGTGCTTCGTTTTATTTCTTTTTTATGCCTTTTTTTCCCTTTGTTTTTCCAATTTAAGATATTAGTAAGATCTCCAACCCTAACGCCCCCCCCCCCACCAAAAAAAAAAGGTCATCTTGATCATGTGACATGGTGAAGATGGCGATGGTGATGATCAACTTAAAAAGCAGATTTGAAACAAGAACAAAATTTTGTCAAATGGCAATATGAGAATGAAATCACACAACACTGCAATCTGAGTTCTCAAGTTTATTGCAGTACTGATATATTGTGAAAGCTTATAAAAGCTGGATGAAAAGTTGTATGATATACGGCTAATATGCGATTGAAAACAACAACAACAACAACAACAACAACAACAACAACAACAAAACCCTATAGCCTAACAAAACAAACGGGGAAAAAAAATCAAGGGAAGTAAGTAAATCACTCCTCTTCATTTTGAGAAAACACAGTTGTCTATCTCTCTGTGTTATTTTAATCTCAAAGATCAGATTTATAGAATGTACGACTATTTTACGAACTGTTTGAAAAACGCATGGACTAAGATAAAAGTTATATGTGTTTCATCGATTTTTTTCAACTTTGCAACTTTGTTATAGATCATCTCAGCTGTCGTTTGTATCAATGTAGAGACAGCAGACTAGTTTGAATGAATTAACCAATCATTATCTGTAACGGAGGTCACATGGTCAGCAACCATGATAGTTTACAACATGTCCACCATATCTCTTTGCAGGGTAGACCATGGCTTTAACTGTGACAAATAAGACAACATGTAGTCGAAAAGTCGTGTTTATTTCAACTTCTAAAGATCATTTGTGATCTTACTTTACTGCATGGTCAGATGTGGTAAGACTTTTAAATTTGTTTTTGATCTAGTGCTAACATTGATTATAACTGAAACTTGATCGACAACGATAAGCGACGAAGTTGTTTTCAAATGCTAACAATGCTATGTAGGCCTAACTTCAAAATCTCAGATATGTACAATTCCTGAAAAAGGATTTTATTTGTTTGATGATGTTAAATGCGGTAGATGGTAGCAAAATCAACCTTAGACACAATCAACAATCTGCTGTCAGTACTGCGTAACCTATGGAATCAGAAAATACGTCATTGTGTTGTATGTCACTTTGTCAGCGGCATATAAGCCCGCCGGTCGTCGGCATGCAGTGGGCTGTTTCACGTGGTGATTAGACAAGCTCAGTCCTGCATAAAACACAGTCACATCGGTTTCTTAGCAAGCATGTATTGTACTTCACCTCTTGAAGTTAAATCTTAACTAAACACATTTCCAGTGCATCTGTTAAGTTCTGCAAGTTTGACCAGTGCAAAGTTTTAAGCTTTTTTTTCTTTAATTTTTTTTTTTTTTTTACTGTTTCTGGTATGATCAGTATCAGCTGAACTGGTATGTTTTATTGTTTTCAGCAATTGTTATGCTGGTTCAGTTCTCAGTTTGTGAAGTGTTTTACTTTGGGCATTTTGCAGTTATAGGGTTTGCTGGTTTGATTCTAAGCTGTACCTCATGGAATGTGTATATGATAATCTTTTGTGATCTCCACGATTGTTTACTTGTTGTGACCTAACAGTGGCTTACTCCCCTTTTTATATGATGACCTGAAAACTGACAGTTATCGACT
Source organism: Stramonita haemastoma (assembly GCA_030674155.1). Classification (NCBI taxonomy): domain Eukaryota; kingdom Metazoa; phylum Mollusca; class Gastropoda; order Neogastropoda; family Muricidae; genus Stramonita; species Stramonita haemastoma. Next base: position 32,405,635 of record CM060323.1, on the reverse strand, counting down.
TATGACTCGGGGATAGAATTATGGGATCAAATCAAATACTTTCAGCATAGCCACTTGGTGTAAACAGCCTACCAAAGTTTGCAGCCATTCGCTAAATAAAAAAGAATGTTTCATTGCATTTGAATTATTGTCCAAAAATTGCAAGGTCTAGGACTTTGATACTTCAGCAACAACAAGGAACTGTGGGTTGTTAGAACATTGGACTCGTGATTTAAAGGTGATCAGATGGCACACATTTGACTTATTCCTGATCTGTCTATTTAAGGGAATTTTCTGCTAGAGGTAAGATTGGCTCCAATTTCATTCCTCTGCAAGTCTTTGATTGAGAAGGTAAACACACCAAGTGACCAAGGTTCCCTGTGTATGCTTAATATCTTTTATCTTTATTATATTTTTTGTTGAGACTGTAAACCAAGGCCCCATGTGTGAACGCACACAGAACATCTTGCTCACACATTAAATCCTGTTCCGCATATCGAAAGAGTAGGCCTTTTTGTGCCGGTGGGAACAGATGACAAAATTTAATAATTGCATACACATGGGGATGGGATGTAAAAAAAAAAAAAGCGCATGAGTGCTTATTCAATTATCCTCGATATAAAAGATTAAATAAATAAATGAAAGAAAGAAACATTAGAAGCCTGTTGTCTGTCATAAAGGGTTGGTCAGTCTGTGGTATGGATAATATAAACATGATGTATACCCAGCATGCAATTTGTAATCTGGAGAAGGATGTGCTTTGCCCAAAAGACACTCCATGATCAAAGTTTCAGTATATAGTGCCTTTTACCAGTGCCTCCTCAAGGAGTTAGAGAGAGAGAGAGAGAGAGAGAGATTTTGATTTGATTTGATTTATTTTATATCGAGGATAATGGAATAAGCACTTGTGCTTTTTTATGTCCAGTCCCCATGTGTTTTGCAGTTTTGTAAGTGTCATCTGTTCCCACTGGCACACGATGGCCTACTCTTATGAAAAGCAGAACAGGATTTAACGTGTGCGCAAGATGTTCTGCGTGCGTTCACACACGGGGCCTCGGTTTAAAGTCTTATCTGAAGGACTTTTGGGGAGAGTGGAGTCAGCACTGATGTTAACTCCAGGAGAAAAATCTCCTCAACCAGACTTGAACCTGGGTCGTCGAATTGCCACCACAATGCTCTGACCACTAAGTTATCCGAGAGAGTGTGTGTGTGTTCATGAATATAATATGAAATATACCCAAGAAATCTCCCAAACTTCCTGTTCATATATATTATTAGTCCATTTAGGCATCTTGCCACACTGACGTGTTAAGATTAAGTCTCTTGAAATGGAAATCAGGGGGTAAGGAGAGAGTAGGGGCTGGTGATAAATGAAGAATGTGATGAACATCCAAATTATATGTACTAAGCTGATGCTAAGTGGACCAACACATGACCCAATTCACCACTCAAAGCCCTAAAATTTCTATTTAAGGCATGAATTAAACACTGTTGTAAATTTCAGACAGTGTATTTGTTCGTGTGTGTGTGTGTGTGTGTGTGGTGTGTGTGTGTGTGTGTGTGTGTGTGTGTGTGTGGTGTGTGTGTGTATGCATGCGTGTGTGCGTGCATGTGTGTGTGCGTGCATGCGAGTGTGTTTATGTGTGTGTGTGTATGTATGTGTGTGTGTGTGTGTGTGTGTGTGTGTATGTGTGTGTGTGTGTGTGTGTGTGTGTGTGTGTGTGTAACATTCATAAAACCTGTTCTCTGTTTCTTTAACATACACATCTGTGTGTGTGTGTGTGTGTTGTGTGTGTGTGTGTGTGTGTGTGTGTGTGTGTGTGTGACATTCACAAACCTGCTCTCTGTTTCTTCAACTTTAGAACTCTATATTCTAGGAAAGAACAGACAGAATGGAGACAAGAATAGGAAACCTGACCTTCACATCAAAGTTTGACTCTGGCAACTTGGCCAGAGTGGAGAGAGTGTCAAGAGACGATGAGGAGGAGCCTGTGAACACAAGTAAGTTGACATTTTGCAAGTTTGAAACTTATAGTAGTTGTCAGTGTAACCCTGTGATTTGATCAACAGAATGGTCATCAGTGTGGTGCTGTGTTCCTTGATTTGTTACATTTTGCAAGACTGGAAACTGGACTCCTATAATGTGACAAGAGGATTTATATAATTCATCTTTTTAAAAAAATTGAATAAAATTACCAAACATCTCAGACAGATCTACAGCTATGATAATACACTCATGGCTTTTATCTATAAATGGCAACAGTGCACTTTTGACACGGTATTCATGGATTTGAACTATGACTGGCATAGTGCACTGTTGATGTGGAACTCTAGGGTTTGTTACAATATTGTTTATATTGTTTGATTTGGGGGCTTTATCTGGCTCCCACCCTGAACTGATAGCTCTACAGGTACACCAGAAGGCTTGGACCTCACAAAAAAAGCGATTGACTACTTTAACCAAAGCAACTTTTAAGTGATGTTCAGATTACCTGAAGGTTTCTGATTCTCCTCAGTGTAAGTGATACTAGTTGTATTACTATTAGGAAATGAAGCTTTAGAGTAAAGTCATATCACGTAATGTCAAACCAGTTTGAACATTCCCAGCATCACTGTCTTTTTCCCTGTCCTCATATATTATTGTACAATTATTTAAGTGGTTTTTTTTTTAAAACATACATACACACAAATAACAAATCAAAATAAAGTAATACTTTGTGGCCCTTTTTTTTTGTTTTGATCTCACATACATCATGGCCTATTTGAATTCTGTTCCACACCTCTGTTTTGTATAAGTATGCTAAATCAGCAGATCCCTCCTCATGACATTGCTTATGAAGAATGTTGTGATAGTCACCATTCTGGAGTGGGAAGTCATGCTCCATCTGACTCCATGTTAAATTAACCAAGCTATCAGTAGTAGACTTAGGAGAAAATCTTCAAAATAACTTCACACACACACAACACAACACAACACACACAACACAACACAACACTCACTCACTCACTTTACTCACTCACTCACTCACTCACTCACTCACTCACTCACTCACTCACTCACCCACCCACCCATTTGCATAGGCTGAGTATCAACAAGCACATTCATTTCTATGTTTTGAATGGTTTCAGCTTTACATTTACAATTGGGGAAAGAAAAAAAAATGTTCCCCTATCTGATGTTTAGACTTTGATTTTTTATAAAGTAATGATGACTGTTACATGTATAAAGTAATTATGACTGTTACATGTATAATTGACAGATGGCATATTAAAAGCAAACATTGGCTCTTGGGAGAGACTGACCGGTGGCATCAGAACAGACACTGCAAAAAAAATTGACCTTTCAGGTTCTGATTTCATGAGTTATCTGTTGGCATGGCATTGAAAAAAAAAAAGCTTCCTTTTTCTGTAGTATGTTAAGCTTGGGGGAAGGAAAGCTTTGCTTTGCCTGCTGCTTTCTGGATGAAAGTTCTTTTTGTTCCAGGGATCCCTTTTCTAAACTTTCTGTTGGGAATTTGCCGCCATTTCTTCCCCAGTGCTGTTTCCATGTTGTTCCAATGTGGGTTGCTGTATTGCCCCGTTGTTAAAAGCTGGCTTGATTCAGGAATGCTTTCATTTGATTTTTAATGGTGCTGGTGAACAGTTTTGCTTTGTTTTGGGCTGGTAGCAGGCATGGTGACTTACAGCAAGCATTCTTTGTGCTGAGAACTTGCATGCTTCAGGGTTGTTTCACAGACATTTGCCGATGTATTTGAGGGGGGGGCGGGGGGGGGGGGGGGGGGGGGGGCGGTTGCTTCTGGTTTATTTGTTACTATATGCTTGTTTTGTTCATTTGTTACTGTTTGTTTGTTTGTTGATTGATTTTCAATTGGGAGCAAATTTGGTGAATGTGTTGTGTGGAAGAGGTTGTGAGCTAAAGCAATATTTGACTGCAGTGTTTTCAGTTCTGATTTATGCCTCTCTGTATGTGCTGTCTTCTTTGCTTTAAAAAAAAAAAGATGGAATATTTATAACACTTTTTTCAAAATAAATATTAAGATTGAATTGAGTAATAAGGGTTTGTATTCTATGTGAAGCATGTATCCTGGATATCAGTTGTTGTTTGTGCTGTATCAGTATCGTAAAAGCATAAAACTGTTTTGATAAGTAAATTTTGAAAACTTCTGAATTCTCCACATATATCTAGTTATAGTGTTTCTGACTAAAGGTGTGTAAACAAAGTTTTAAAGATCTAAGAATGTACACTTTGAATTGAGATGTGTTACATGTTTGACATTGCGGTGATTTTCATAGCAATCCAAGCCATGGGTATTAATTTTCTTTTTCAGTCCACAGGTGTTGTTTTTGCTGTATCAATATTGTATAAAATTGTTTTGATGTTTCATCGTTCAAGTTTTAGGATCAGTTTTTGCATCAGTTTTTCCAAAAGTGTATCAGTGTATGGAAAGTACTCCATATTACTATGTAGAGGTGACAAGTTCTTCACAGAGAGTTGTTTTGCAGATCTTTGCTTGCTCAGTTGTATCTATAGCCTATTGAATTACTGAGAACAGCTCAAAGTTATTCAGTCCATTGAGAAATGGAGGAGAGGAACTATTTCAGTAACATTGTTTTGGATATAAGATGAGCAATGTCATACATTAGATTGTTACTGGACACTAGGTTTTTAAGCGTTGGTTCATGATGCCATCTTGTTTGTTCTGCTGCAGATGTAAACTACTTCATTGGTGCTGAGCCCAGACCAGATGCAGAGTACAATGTGTGGACCAGACCAGACTGTGCAGGAACTCCTGCTGAAAATGGAAACAGGTCAGGGGCTTTAAGATAACTTACATCTTTCATGATTTATAGGTTGCTGTAATCATCATAGTAATGATATTATTCTGTGATTAGTTAAAACAATGTCATGGTGGCAACAGACAGAAAGTAAGATATGTGAGGTGAGCCTAATTCTGTTAAGAGTAGCGCTTTGTGGAATTCATCGTCCCATGAGATGATGGTGTTTTTGTGATCATTGTTTGAGAAGTTCATTCTTCAAAACTCTCACCTTAAACTTTTTCATTCTTTACCTTCTCTGTCCATGAGTCTCAGTTTTTCTGTCTTGGTATTGCTTCTCTCCACAGAAGGAAAAAGTTCTTCTACTTATTATGTTTGTGCAGGTGTTAAATAAGTTAATCTATGTATTGGACTATTTTTAACATGTCTGAATAGTTTAAAGGTGGTTTGAGAAAGTGTCTATATTCGAAAAAATGTTGTTTACATTCAGAGCACTCTTATCTAGTTGTAACATTTACCAGTGTAAGCGTTCAGGTTTTGTTGTGTATGAGTGTGATTCTGTAACCCTTTGTCTTTCTCTCTATTTTTGTGTGTATGTGTGTGTGTGTGTGGGGGGGGGGGGGGGGGGGGGGATCATGTGTGTATATTGTCATACATATTTTTTAAATTCTCCTAAATCAGACTTTGCATCATGTCTCACATACTAAACGCATCTGGTCACGTAGTATTACATGTATGTCAAAAGCTTTGCTTTAAATCCTCCCCTGACAAAGGCAGATCATTTAGACCTCTTACTGACTGGGCCTCATGGTATATTCATGTTTGAAACACACTGCAGAGGCCTGCCTGAAGCTGAAATTAGAAACATCTGTTGACCCGGTGATGAATGATTTACAGCCACAACACACCTCTGGATTGGCCGCTGTGCAATCAATAGTGTTGCCGATCATTCACAGTTCATCAGTCAATAATTGATTGTGCTCCCTGCTTTCTCGCACCGCCTGTCTATATAGGAGTCTTTCTGCGATGAAGAGCTTTCTTGTGTGGCATTTTGGGGGTGTTTTTCTTCTTTCCAAATAAAACTTGAGTTTGGTTTTTTTGGGTGGTTGTTTTTGTCTGTTTGATGTATTTGTTTTGTTGTTGTTGTTGTTTTGTTTGTATGTTGTGTTTGGGTGTTTTTTTGTAAGCCTGTTTGATGGAATAGACTGCTTGTAGAAAGACCAATTTATAAGCTTCTGTTGTTACTGATATTCTGTTCATGTTTTTTGTTCCTTTTTTTTCGGCCAGAGTTAAACTGTTGTTTGTAAAACTATCTTGTTATTATTGGTATTCCTTTTTTCTGCCAGAGTAAAACTTGAAAAAAACAAAAGTAGCTTTCATGCAGTATCATTGAATTCATTGCATCAAAACAGAATAAACGCACGCACCTTCGCGCACGCGCGCACACACACACACACACACACCAAAACACAACACAACACAACACAACACACGCATGCACGCACGCTCTCTCTCTCTCTCTCTCTCTCTCTCTCTCTCTCTCTCTCTCTCTCTCTCTCTCTCTCTCTCTCTCTCTCTCTCTCTCTCTCTGTCTGTTGTCTGTCTGTCTGTCTGTCTGTCTGTCTGTCTGTCTGTCCACAGGTCTGTCTGTCCACAGGTCTGTCTGTCTCTGTCTCTGTCTCTGTCTCTGTCTCTGTCTCTCTCTCTCTCTCTCTCTCTCTCTCTCTCTCTCTCTCTCTCTCTCTCTCTCTCTCTCTCTCTCTCTCTCTTCCTCCCACACTTCCATTTGAAATAATGTCTGAGGAATGTAGGTCTTTTGATTCATCCACAAGTCTTCTGTTTACTAGCCATTTAACCCAAACCCCCTCCCCTCCCCTGCACCTTTTCTTGAAAGTAATTTGAGTGCTTAGTCTTTGGGAAAAGAAAGATACTATCACCAGTGCCAAGAAACGAGAGAACGGTTGGGTCAGCAAGTTCTGATAGCATGAATGATGTCTATTAATGCCGTTGAGTTATATTCCATATTTATTTACAGTCCTTTTTATACTGTTGCTATTGTTTTCATTGCTTATTTGTCATTGTCATTTTATCATATAGTTTTTGTTTATCCTGTTAATGCAAATTATATATGCTACAGTTGATGAATCCCTTTTGCAGTCTTTGTGAACTGTCATATTCATAACAACAGTGTTATACAAAGAAAGGGATAATGTTTGTGTTGGTCAGATCCTGGTTTTATTTTGGAATTCGTGGATGGACACCCAATCGACTGATCAAAATCAACATCATGAACATGAACCGCCAGGGAAAGCTGTACAGCCAAGGTCACATGCCCTTCACTCGTATTTTGCCCGCCAGGCCCAAGTGGGAGCGTATCAGAGAGAAACCTACCTATGAGGTCAGTGTGTATGCACATTTTTTAGACAGTTATGGAGATCTGTGTTTCTTTTTTAACTCATACCGAGTGTGTGGTTTATTTATAGCTCTATTTGTAATCTTCCGTTTTAAGCATTTGAATCAGTTAGTAGTACATGTTCTTATTTCGTTAAGTATCAATCAAGTTTCTGTTTGACCACCAGTATAAATAACAGTGAAATAGAAAATCAAACGATTCTTGACTGGCCAGTTCATGTAAAAATAAAGTTATGTGGGCACACATCCATTAAAGAGAATTGTTTGGTATGTTTCCTTCACACAACTTGGGTTAAAGACTCGGATACGAGTTCATGACTAGTCAGAAAGATCGTAAGACTCTGTGAGATGCTATATTTTTACTCTCTTATTTATGACTTTGAGCCAAGTTTCAGTTAATGCAGCTCATAATTTAATCATCCACATCTTTGTGTGTGCCTGTAATCTTAAAAGCACCTTTGCAATGAATGTTTGTTCATGTAGAGAGATTACATTGATCAATCATTATTGCAAAATACAGTAGAGATGTATAAGCAGTGTTGATGTCCAAAAATTTGATGCATAGAGGTTTTCATTGTTTTTTTTGCTTTTGTTTGTTGTTGGTAGTTGGGTTGTTTTTTTTGTTGTTGTTGTTGTTGTTTTTTTTGGGGGGTATCTGTTGTTGTTCTTTTATTTTTTTTTTTAGAGTCACTGATCAAAAGCATTCCATGAGTACATCTCATAAATTCTCACTTATTGTTAGTATGATCTGGGTAGGACAGGATAAGGACGGGATAGCTCTGTGGTCAGAGCACTTGTTTTCCCCAAGATAAGGTTACAAAGTATCGAGTGTGGTTACCAATAAGATGGGTGACCATTTGCGCACCTTGGCTTCAGTACAGTCCCCCAGTCTTCCCAGCTGTAAATGGGTACCTGCCCTCTTTAGGGTTAGGGAAGGTAAAGCAGCGAGGGAGAGGAGATGGGCACTGCCCTCTAACTACTGGCCCCTAGAGAAGCTGAGGTCTCTGATGTCTCACTCCCCTATGACCACAAAGGTTGTGGGACACCACCATAAGCTGGGCTGTGTACAAATTTTAGTTCAGAGTGTAATCTAAGATCCTGACTATTTTTAATCATCAGTTTTACTTTTGTTCCAAAGAGGAAGGAGAATAAAAAGAACCACTATTGTGTTTTCTTTTGAGGCCTTTTTAATTTTCTTGATCCCAAGAACCTATTTTTATGATTAAGTTATTATTGTTTCATCTAAAGCCACAACTGTGTTAGATAGTGGCCTTTGCTTTGTTGTGTTGTTTTTTTTCTGGCATAGGTATAAAACTATGGTTCTCTCTGAGATGACCAAAGTTGATGTTGAAGGTTTTATCCATTTCAGACAGTGGATGGCCAGTTCATCCTGAGCTTTGTGTATCGCTTCCCAGACGTCAAGGGAGGGACATGCTACTTTGCTTTCTGCTTCCCATGGTCCTACACAGAGTCTCAGGAGCAAATGGCAGAACTTGGCAAAAGATTTGCACACTGTGCCAATCTGACTCCTGACAGGTGGGTAGAATGCAGGTGAAAAATAAATGTTTCATTAGACCAAAATAAAGTGAAAGACTACCTACCTACCTGACTGTGCCTGTGTAAATAACAGAAAATCTTTTTCAGCATATTTTCTGGTGATTCTCACCAGCTATCAACTCTTGTCATACAGTCTGATTTTTTTGGTCTGAATTTAGGAGTGAAACAGCAGATTTTGTTAGTTTATGAATAAAATTATAACTGACTAGTTTTGACAGTTTCAGTCATAAACTGAAACTTGAGTGACAAGACTTGGAGTTTAAAGCTGGTACACATGACCACACATTTACAAGAAAATGTTCCTTTTCTGTTTCTCTGTCAGGGAACTGCTGGGTCATATCATTTCATATCATACTTGTTTTTGCTGTTAGCCAGCCTAAGAATGCTGTTAAAGGGTAATATAATGTTATTGTTATTGCCTCTCTATCCTTGTCATACTTTTTGGTCATTTTATCTGTTATTTGAGGGGACCAGACACTGATTTTAGTCAGTTTTTCTCTTTTGTTGTATTTGAGAAGTTGAGGATATATCTTATTTTGGTGTAAAGATTGTAAAATAAATAAATAAATAAATAAATTGTTAGTGTGATGTACAACATTAAATTAATGTTTTTAAAATGTTACAAATAGTTAGACACTCAGATAATTATTTCAAGAAACAGGGTGCAAAAATGATGTTCATATGCTTTGTCAAAAGGAAAATTGGAAATGCATCAAATCTTAATGTTTGAAACTTAAGATAGTTTTGTCTTGACTCTAGCCCACCCAATGCTATCTACTACCATCGTGAATTGCTGTGTTACTCCTTGGACAAGCTTCGCATTGATCTTCTGACCATCACCTCCTGTCATGGCATGACGAATTACCGAGAGCCGCGCTTTGACAAAAACCTCTTTCCTGACAAAGCCACTCCCCGCTGTCGAAAGTTCCGGGGAAAAAGAGTAAGTGAGCTTTTTTTTTTTTTTTTTTTTCCCTCTTGGAGAAAGTGTGATGGTGATATTTGTGTGTTTTATCTCTACTAGTCTAAACTAAAGAAAATGCATGCCTCCAGCTGACTTTGATTTAATTAAGGTAGCTATGAACTTTGTTTTATAGGGAGTTTTTTTCAGTCTTATTTAAAGCAAGAAGTGAAATTAAAGAAAAAACAAAAAATCAAAACAAAGCCTGCCTTAACTGGGATGTGTGCTAGTTTTGTTTGTTGATCTTTCTTTCTTTTTTTTCATGAACATCATAATTTTGGATAAATTCAGAAGTACTCAGTTTTGTTCCAGTCTTCCGTGAGTAAGGTTAGTGCTAAAAATGAAAAGCAAAAGGGACAATACTGCTTTTTGATGAAGTGCCATTTTTACAAATAAATCTGACACATGTGCCAAGGTTAGGATAGTACTGTCACTAACTTATGGTATTGTGACTAACCTGCTTAAAAAAAACAACAACAAAAACGTTAAGATGAGTGTCTCAAAATTATGCATTTGATATTGCTCTTAAATGCAACCAAAAATCACAGATAGCAAAGTTGGTTAGCTTCTTGTATAAAGAGATCAGTGCTTGCTGTAGAGTGATAACAACCATTCCTCATTTTGAAGGATATACAGGAAACTAAACAATCTCATACTTGAAGGACATACAAAACACTGAACTATCATGAAGCTGTTTCCTTATTTGTTGCTTTATTCTGTTGGTGGTTTGGTGGGGGGTTTTTTTTCCTTTTCTTTTTTTGTCCTAGTGCTGTTGTTTTTTTTTAGGTTTTAATTTCCTTTTTCTTGAACCCCAGGTATTTCTGCTAAGCAGTCGTGTGCATCCAGGGGAATCTCCTGCAAGCTTTGTGTACAATGGGTTTCTGGACTTCATTCTGCGTGAAAAAGACTCGAGAGCCATACAGCTGCGGCGACAGTATGTCTTCAAACTCATCCCCATGTTAAATCCTGATGGTGTGATGCGGGGACATTACAGAACAGATCAGAGAGGTATGAATCTCAACCGAATGTACTTAGACCCCAGTCATGTGTTGCATCCGTCCATTTATGCGTCTAAAAGTTTGCTGGTGTATCACCACGTAGAGAACCAGGTGCCCAGGAACAATGGGGAGGTGTCGAATATCCGTGTTCAGTTTCCCCACGAGGAAGGTGAAGACCAGGATAAACTGACGGACAGACGGGTGAAGCTGAAAGACGTGGGGGCAGCCAGGAACAACAGCTCCAGTGAGAGTGATGGTACCCACCGGACACACGCCTCAGGTGCTAGCTTGGGTCTGTCTCAGACCCTGTCCTTGCCATCCGACGGGTCGGAAACGCCCACCAACGCCACGCCTCAGGCCCTCTTCGTGCCCACCCCTGAGGGCAGCGCTAATGGTGCAGTGACCTCGGTGACCGTCAAACATGGCGGGAAGAGCCAGAGCCCGTGGTTAGGCACTGGCAACAGCAATCAGTTCAAACCCTCGGAAGTGTCCCGAGAGCCTGTGAAGGTGGAGCCCCTGAACCTGGCAGACCTGGACGCCAGCGACAGCTCGGTCAGTGACGGGGGTCAACAGCAAGGGTCGGCCCCTGCTGGTCAGCTGCAGGTGACCTCGTCCAGCAGCAGCGTCTTCAGCCTGCAGGAGAACAGCAGGAACGGGGCTGCCCACCACGGGGATACCCAGCCTGTGGACAGCGACCTTCGCCTCAAGCTCTCAGAGCTCAACATGTCGGAAGACCTGCCCCCCAACAGCGCTCTGACCGACGTGTGTTTGGACTCGGATCGCGACACCACGGAGAGACTGGGCAACGAGGGGTCGGAGGACGAGGAGGAGCCGGCCACCCTGGAGGGTTTGTCAGGCACCTGCGCCCCGCACCTCTCCGACCCCAGGCTGAAGGAGATTCAGCCTCACGACAGCGGCATTGCCTTCTACGTGGACTTGCACGGGCATGCGTCCAAAAGAGGCTGCTTCATTTACGGCAACTACTTTGACAATGAGGAAGTGCAGGTGAGAGGACGAAAATGTTATCCTGTTTTGTTGTTTGTGGTTTGGTTTTGCTTTTTTTTTTTTTCAGTCTTTTCTTTTCAGAAGGCTTACAGCGCAAAGCCTGGGTAAGTAAGTATGGAGGGCAAGGTGTTACCCCATTCAGCAAACCCTTCTCTCCACATTGCTGTAATGGCCCACTGGAAAGGCAATTGCCAAAACACATGGTTCCAGTGCTGTTGCAGGAGCTGCCAGAACGTTGCCGTATACAGCTCCAAACTGCCCTGGGGACTCCAATTCCCTGATTTTTCCTCAGGGATGGTGTCTAAACATGACACCTGTGTGCATGCTGGGTTTTTAATTTGTTGTCATCTGCTCCTACCAGCACATAATGGCCTGCTATTTTGAAAGGGGGAACAGGTGTTTAATGTGTGCACAAGAAATTGTGCATGCATTCACACGCAGGGCCTCAGTTTAACGTCTCATCCGAATTATTGTTACATACATTTTATTTTAGATTTATTTTTTTTCATTTGTTTATTTTGAGGATAATGGAATAAGCACTCATGTGCTTTTTATATCCACTCCCTTTGTCTATGCAGTTTTAAAAATTTTGTCATCCGTACCCACTGGCACACAATGGCCTACTCTTCTGAAAAGCGGAATGGGTTTTAACATGTGCACAAGATGTTCTGCGTGCGTTTGCACATGGGACCATAGTTTATCCAAAGGACTTTTGGGGGGAGTGGAGTCGGTACTGATGTTAACTCCACAGGAAAAATCCTCTTGAACAAGATTCGAACCTGGGGCAACAGATCACGAGCACATCACTGACCACCAGGTTATCCCGTCCCCCATGCACATATGTGTAGTGTGAATTCTAAAACCCTTTTTCAAGGCCTCTAAAATCCAAGGAATTGTGAATTTTCTAGAAAATCTTGATCGAAAGTGGAGTCATCACAGAAGAAAGTTGTACATTTCTCGTATGTTGAAGTTGTCCTACTGGTACAGTGTACATTAACTCTCAGTGAAAGTGTAAGAACTTGTAAATATCTACACATGCATAATGCAAGTTATCTCAAAGTGACTAAAAGCACAGATAGTTGACAACTTTTTTACTCACTGTACCCACACCAGTTAATTTCCATTTAATCCTCTTAGTCCCAATTCGGGATTTGCCGGACTTGAATAATTACACCCCCAAAGTCCCTATCTGGGACTTGCCGGGATTTAAACACAGTAGATTTCCATCATGCTGTGACCATCACTAATTGCTACCACATGTCAAAGCTCTATCAGGCCAGAAGGAGAAACCCTGTAGAGTGTCTGGAAGTAATTATAGCTGCTGGTATGTACTTAGAAGGAGGAAAAGGCCAGCCAGCTTTGTTACCAAGTGGATGCGTCACTGTTTGCACACCTTGGTTTTAGTACAGTCCCCCAGTTCACCCAGCTGTAAATGGGTACCTATCCTCTTTAGGGTCAGGGGAGGTAAATCAGCGAGGGTGAGGAGATGGGCGCCACCTTCAACATCCTGGCCCCTAGAGAAGCTGAGGTCTCTGATGCTTCGCTCCCCTATGACCACATAGGTTAAGGGACACCTGTACTTTTACCTTTATGCTCTATATGATGTGTTTTCTGACATGTGACAGGTGGAGAACATGCTCTACCCCAAGCTGATATCCATGAACACGGCCCACTTTGATTTTACGGGTTGCAACTTTTCTGAGCGTAACATGTACATGAAAGACAAACGGGATGGTCTCTCAAAGGAAGGCAGTGGGAGAGTGGCCATTTACAAGGCTATTGGCATCACACACAGGTCAGCCGCCCTGCGTGTAGTTTGTGGATTAGCAGAAGTCTTTTGTCGCAGTATGTCCTCCAGTCATTTTATTAAAATAAAGTTAGAGGACTTGTGCATGTGTGTGTGTAACTTGTATACCTGTGTGTGTTGTGTGTGTGTGTGTGTGTGTGTGTGTGTGTGTGTGTTGACTTTGTGTGTGACTTTGTGTGTGACTCTGTGTGTGTGTGTGTGTGTGTGTGTGTGTGTGTGTGTGTGTGTGTGTGACTCTGTGTGTGTGTGACTCTGTGTGTGTGTGACTCTGTGTGTGTGTGTGTGAGTGAGTGAGTGAGTGAGTAAGTGTGTTGGGTGTGTGCATTTTAGAGTGTGTGATGTGTGTGTGTGTGTGTGAGGGAGAGAGAGAGAAAGAGGGAGACAGACAGACAGAGTAAGAGACAGACAGAGCAAGAGATAAACAGTTTGAGTGAGAAAGAGAGCTAGAGAGAGAGAAAGAGAGACAGAGAGAGAGAGAGAGAAAGAGAGAGAGAGAGAGAGTATGAATGAACAAATGAATAGTATTGTATATAAAAATCTTAATCATTCAAAAATAAAGGTCACAATCCTGTTTAAGGAATGAAATCTTCTTCATTTATATATATATATATATATATATATATATATATATATATATATATAATATATATATATATATATATATATTATGGTATATCACTATGTGTGTGAACATCATGCATAATACATACACATGTATGTGTACTTGCATCCACCCATACCCGTATATGGTGTTTGTCCAATATATATATATATATATATATATATAGATAGATAGATAGATATCTCTCTCTTCTCTCTCTCTCTCTCTCTCTCTCTCTCTCTCTCTCTCTTCTCTCTCTCTCTTGGTGAGTGTGTGTGTGTGTGTGTGTGTGTGTGTGTGTGTGTGTGTGTGTGTGTGTGTGTGTGTGAGTGAGTGAGTGTGTGAGTGAGTGAGTGAGTGAGTGAGTGAGTGAGTGTGTGTGTGTGTGTGTGTGTGTGTGTGTTGTGTGTGTGTGTGTGTGTGTATAATAAATTTTTTAAATAATATGTGTGTATATATATATATATATATATATATATATTATATATATATATATATATATATATATATATATATATATATATATATATATTTTGTTGTTGCTGTTGACAGCTACACCCTGGAATGTAACTACAACATGGGCCGCATGGTGAACCCAGTGCCTCCAGCTCACGGGGATGATGGGCGGGCCACACCCCCGCCTGTGGCAGGCTTCCCCCCTAAGTACACACAGGCCCACTTTGAAGATGTGAGTCTGTTTTTTTATTTGTTTTATTTATTTATTTATTTATCTATTCTTTTCTATATATGAGGATAATGGAATAAGCACTCATGTACTTTTTTACATCCAGTCCCTGTGCGCATGCAGTTTTTGTAAATCTTGTCATCTGTTCCCACCGGCACACGGTGGCCTACTCTTACGAAAAGCGGAACAGGATTTAATGTGTGCGCAAAATGTTCTGCATGCATTCATACACAGGGCCTCGGTTTATAGTCTCATCCGAAGGACTTTTTGGGGAAATTAAGCGCTTTGATTTGTTTTTGCAAGATATAGCGCTATACAAATTCCATGTATTATTATTATTATTAAATGGAGTAAGCACAGATGTTAACTCCAAAGGAAAAATCCCCTCGAATGGGAATCAAACTGGGGTCGTCAAATTGGGAGCGCAATGTTCTGACCAGTAGGCTATCCTGTCCCCTATGTGTACACATTAGCAAAGTCAGGCTGTGTTCTTTCTCTTGGCTGTCTAGTGGGTAAACAATGACCTTTTTTTGAAAGTATGGAAAGATAATTGTGGTGGTGGGGGGGGGGGGGGGGGGGGGGGGGTGTGGGTGGTGGGTGGTTGTGTGGGTGTGGTGAGTTTGTGTGTGTGTGTGTGTGTGTGTACCTTTGTGTGTGTGTGTGTGGTGTGCGCACGCGCATGCATGTGTGTGTGTGGTATGCATTCATACTTGTATACTGTTTGCATTTATACACACGCGAGTGTGGTTTGTGTGTGTGTGTGTGTGTGTGTGTGTGTGAGAGAGAGAGAAAGAGAGAGAGAGGCAGGCAGGCAGGCAGGCAGGCAGGCAGGCAGGCAGGCAGGCAGGCAGACTGACAGAAAGATAGAGAAAGAGAGAGAGAGAGAGAGAGAGAGAGAGAGAGAGAGAGAGAAAAGGGAGAGAATGAAGATGTGGCTCAGTATGTGACCATTCAGCATTTGTTCTCTCTTTAATATCTCTCACACACATGCTGCTTTATCTCCTTGAAATTCCCCCCCCCCCCCTGTAACTATGAAAGTTGTGGAAGAAACTGAGAGCTCTTCAAAAGCATATTCATTGTCATCCATCATAATCACAAACTTTTTTTTTTTTATCAACAAATCCTTTTATTCTCTGTCAACAATACAAAAAACATCTTACATTCCGTCATCAATACAGGCAGAAAAAAAAAATCACAGAGTTTGCTTTTTCCTGTGGGTTGAAAAGGGATCTTCTCTTTGTCAGGTGGGTCATGCGGTTGCCATAGCAGCCCTGGACATGACGGAGAGCAACCCTTGGTCACGCCTCACGCTGTCTGAACACTGCAGCGTGCACGGCATCAAGGACTGGGTGCGACGCTACCTACGCAGTCTGCGAGGGGGGCCCCGCCTGCCACGGAACCCCTCACTACGCACCATGAACAAGAACGGGTGAGCAGCAGCAGCAACAGCAGGCGTCTCACAGGGCACAAATCCAATATCACTCAGTCCAGCGTGCTTAATTCAGCATGGCTCTTCCTTTTACCTAGTCCCAAGTGGGGTCAGCTCCTGCTATTAACCCTAGTAGCGCTGAAATAACGGCAGCGGTACTAGGTGCTGCTGGCTGAATTAACAGCAGCCATTGTTGATTTGCAGTAGGGTGGGGTCAAACAACTCTTGATATTGATATGTAAAACTAAACTAAGTGTGTAAAGTTGTAAATCACTGGAAAGCTTAGATAACAAGCTTTTAAAAGAGTGAAATTTTATAGCAGCATGTAGTGTTTATGATAATGTAAAAAATAAATAAAGTTTGAAAACTGCGCGTGCACTACCAATCACTGTTGCGATGTCGGTGACCCAGATTGATTTTAACACGATATGCAATGTTGTTGCGGTGCAAAAAATGTCATGATTCGATAAATACTGTCTCTTGATATAAGTTTTGAAAAAATAAAGAGCTTCCATGGCTTTATCGGTCGTCAAATACTCGGAAAAGTCCCGCGAAATGATCGACGCGATCGCGATCGTCATGGCGGTGAACACTTATTTCGTGCGAACTGGCGGCGTTCTATGACGAAAATACGACAATCGCTTGATTTCGTGTGATGCAAAGTACTCGACAGCATATAGAAATGACTTAAAAACAGTTATTTCGAAGCCGTGTTGCGTTAAAATAAAGTAAAACAATGTATGACATCAAAATCGCCCGGTAGCTATGAAGTGCTTTGGACAAAACTTGGCACCGCTCGATTCAGTCCGATCGCGATCAATTTTTCCGAAGTTTTTCAAAAATATTTCACAATCCTTACCTTATCGTCTCTATTATCGTTTAATTCAACCAAATCCAGCCTCTAAAACTCCTCATCGCCGTCAATATCGTCAAAAAACTCGAAAAATACTTCGAGTGATACGAGCGCAAACACTTTGCCGCCATTTTGTTTTCAGGCGATCGACGTTCGTCCAAAAAAAAAACAAAAAAAACACCTCTAAACCAATCAGAATCCTCGTTGCTTGCGACTGCGGACGACCTTCACCCATTTCTGCGGCCCTACAATGGCCTTCACGTTCATTGGATGACCTTTGAAAGCGAAAGAAAGCCTTCAATTACGATCACCGACGTCATTTCCGGAATATTCCGGGAGCCGCCAGAAATGCTGCACCACGTCATTCCGGAGTAATCCGGGAACAGCGCTACTAGGGTTAATTAGTACCATCTGGCCCGATCTAGACTGGGATGGGATGGATTCATTAGCAGCTGGGAGGAGCTGAAAGTGGGGGAAACTGATGGCTGTGATCTTTGTAAAAATGATGGTGGTCGATGGATTCAATGGGGACAAAGATATCATCACTAGATCACAGCAACTGTCAGCAAAAAACCCCAAAACAGTTGTTTGGTCAATGAAAGTAGTGTGGTATGTACATGGAGCATTCCAGACCTTTGCATGATTGGAGTATGGAGCGTTGAGAATGTGGATTGTATTATCTCCAGGCAGGCAGATCTGTACATATATGAAAGTGGGGTTTGAGGGTGTGGGGTTTGGGAGTGTATTAGACTTCCCTATGATTGTGCAAACAAAAATAGGTTGATGTTGTTGCCCATACTGTTTATCTAACAAGTCATGTGGGAATATATCAAACTGCATCTCCTAGCCACAGTTTACTCTGCTAACCACTGTATAAAATTTCATGGTCAGCCTGCTGCCTGTATTTGGAATGTTATGATTGCTTTTGTGACATCCAACAGTGTGTCTGAATGGGACTTTGCTTTTAGATAGGACTGACTTTGAATACTGAATACGGTGATATATTATTCTTATTGAGGACAGGATTGCTCAGTGGTCAGAGTACTTGCTTTTCCCAAGCCAGTGTTAAGCAGCATCAAGCATGGTCACTAAGTGGATGGGTACCACTTGCACTCCTTGGCTTTATGGTCAGGGAAGGTAAAACAGCAAGGGAGAGGAGATGGACGCCGCCCTAAATATACTGGCCCCAAGAGAAGCTAAGGTCTCTGATGCCTTGCTCCCCTTTGACCACATAGGTTATGGGACAACGTTTACCTTTATCCTATCATTCTCAGTGGGTTACATTTCTTGCAGTGAGTAATGAAGAGGGGTAGGGCATAAATTAGTGGGAATTCAAAAGGAAATAGACTGATTATATGATTAGGTATACTGTGGAAAAAAGGAGGGAAAATAGACAACATTGAGAAATGGGAGAAAAAAAAATCATAATGAATGACATTTTAATCAGCACACTCACACATTTGAGACGATCTCTTTTACTGTCTTCTCTGTGTGGTGTGTGTGTGTGTGTGTGTGTGTGTGTGTGTGTGTGTGTGTGTGTGTGTGTGTGTGTGTGTGCGCGCGCGCACGCGTGCATGTGTGTGCAGTAACAATGGGCAGCCGGGACGTAAGGATTCTGTGAGCAATAACGGTCCCCCAGGCCGGAGAGACTCCATGAGCACCAACGGTCCCCCAGGCCGCAGGGACTCTACCACCTCCAATGCTCCAGGGCGGAGAGACTCCACCAGCACCCTGGGGCCTGCAGGCCGCAGAGACTCCCAGGGAAACGGCCGCGCAGGGGGTCAGGAGGGCAACACACGGCCAGGGTTGGGCCGGCAAAACTCACAGAACAGCGTCACTGCTGCTGCCACTGCTGCCAAACGGGAACTGGGGCCTGTGCGGGAAGGTGAGACTGGCTGGCCCACAGTAGAGTGGCCCTCTTGCCTGATCTTGGTTTTGTGTCTGGATGTCTTGACTTGTATGGCTCTGAACAAATGTATCTCTTTTGTTTCATATGTTGCATGAAACTATGGCAGTCCGCCCTTCCTAAACCTGGCTAAACTGTGATAGCATTGTATGGTACTTTTAGAGGCTTAGCAGTGAGAGCTTCTTCTCTCTCGTTCGCTTTACACTGTCAGATGTGTCTGGGAAAAATAATGGCATGTCCTTTCCAGCTCCTCTCGTGGGCTGTACAGCTTGGTCAGTCTAAGTGACTGTACAAGTGAAAGTAGGGTGAGAGCTTAAACAGCCCATATTAGTTGTGTTTGTTATTTTACTTCTTTTTTTTTTTGAAAAGCTAGCTGTGTCAGTGTGCATGATATTGTCAGTGAGCTTCATACTAAGTGATGGGAAAATAGGCAGTGTTCTGAAGGAGACTGTAGCAATACTTTTGTAAGACCTCTTGGTTTTAGTGAGAGAGAGAGACAGACAGACAGACAGACAGACAGACAGACAGACAGACAGAGACAGAGAGAGACAGAGTGTGTGTGTGCGTGTGCGTGTTTGTGTGTGTGTGTGTGTGTGTGTGTGTGTGTGTGTGTGTGTGTGTGTGTGTGTGTGTGTGTGTGTGTGAGAGAGAGAGAGAGGTGTGTGTGTGTGTGTTGTGTATGGTGTGTGTGTGTGTGTGGAGGTGGGTGTGTGTGTGTGTGATGTGTATGTGGTGTGTGTGTGTGTGTGTGTGTGGAGGTGAGGGAGAGAGAGAGAGAGAGAGAGAGAGAGGTGTGCGTGCAAAGCTTCGTGTGTGCTGCGTGTGCGTTGGTGCGTGCGTGCGCATGCGTGACATACAGACATTTTTTGTTGTCACTGTTTTTATTGCGTTTCACCAGCAACAATGCGGGCAACAACAGTGTCCCTAGCCTGCGGAACCAGAAGCGGCTGTCAGGGCCCAGCCTGAACACCAGCAACTCCACACCCAAGATGAGCAGCATGGCCAGCACCGGCCCTGCCCCGCCCGGTCAGCGGGGAGCGGGCAGTGAACGCGTGCCCCTCGTCCTCACCACCGCCGGCATAGCCGACAACCGCTCAGTGCGACACCTCTCCGCCGACAGTTCTCTTCGCCTCAGGGAGGAGGACAAAGTGCAGCAGCTGAGGAACGTTAACCTGGTAGGTAGGAGAAGAAGGAAAAGAACAGACAAAAAAGCAAAAAGAAACACACACAAAAAAAAAAGAAAAAAAAATATCCAAGAAAAACCCTGGTAGGTAGAGTTTCAGCTTTTGCTTTTCTTTGGGTTAGTGAGAGGGTTTTTTTTTTTTTTTTAATTTGATTTTGTTTGTGTATGATTTGTTGATACTGTTAAATTTATCACTGCCAAAAGCCGGGTAAGGGTAGTGTGAAATAATAGGGGAAGGGAGGATGAAAAAATAAGTATTCAAGTGTAACTCAAGAATTGAACTCAAGAATTCAGTTTCTGTTTGCATACATAACCATCTTGACCCCCCGCGTGACTGATTCTTTCTGTAAAGATTTCTTGTATACAAAGAATGGGTATGAGATCACTGCACGTAGAAGATGTGTTTCAGGTGGCCATATCTAAGCGAGGTGGTGGCCCAAGTCGCATCCCTCTGCCCACCAACCATTCTCACCTGGGCCTGACCACAGCGCTGCCCGCAACCTCCACTGCAGACAGCGCGCCACCAGCCAAGTACCTGAAGGGAAACTTGCGCCACAGTCGCTCAGGCCCCGCTGGATTCAACACCAATGGGTCAGTGTCAAAGGCTATCTGCTTAGTGGAGGGGGAATAAAACTCGATCCAGAAAAACGGTCTGCTTGTCTCGTCTTCTTCAAAGCTTGTTATTTCAGTCGTTTGATACCGTTGCTTGTATCACTAGTTTCTGTGTCTGTCAGTATCCAAAGATGTGTATGTGTGTCAAATTTTCTGTGTAGTCTGCACATCTTCTGCCTTGAAGTCTACTTGTTTAAAGGAGACTTGGTGCCTGCAGAGCTGTTTATCAATCTAACTTTGGTGTAGGTTTTATTTCAGCTGTCTGCTTATGCCCGTTGCTCAGAAACTCCAATTTTCTGTGACTTTACTGTGCCATTTCAAAACATGCATTCATTCCTCTTGTAGAGCTCTGATGTTCACCAACGATGAGATTTTTGCACTTGTGACTGTTTTTGCCCACCATTTAGGTAGCTGCATTCCGACTTTGGGTAAGATGTCTAAACATGACAGTAGTGTGCATGCATTCCTGTTATGTATGTTGTTATCCTTTTTTTGTTTTTGTTTTTTTTGTGAAAAAAAACTTTGATTCCAGTTGATATCAGCTTTGAATCCTGAAGACTGATTTTTTTGTTGTTGTTTTGGGGGGAAGGGGGTTGTTCCTCAGCTATAACTCTGAGGTTGTTTACCAGTGGTGAGATTTACCATATAAAACAGTTTTTACCCACCATGAAGGTAGCTGCAATCCAACTTCGGGGATGAATGGGTTGATTTAAAAAAAAAAAATTACTTTAATTTTTTATTGTAACAGTAGAACCACAAATGTGACGCTCCACCACGAAATGAGTCGCTTAGCACATAATCCACTTTTCCGCTAGGAGCCATTAAAGGCAGGTGGGGGTGAGGTGGTCGATTTTGAGATTTTGATTGATTATAGACCTATAGTGCTCATTCTGCCTTGTAGTAAAATATCAAGGCATAATTTCGCTTCCTTTTGTCTTTAAACGTGCTTTGAAAATAGAGAAGCCCTCATTCTGACCACCTATTAGGATGCTAAAATTGTCAGTTTCTCATTTTGACATTTCCTGCAGTCTATCATTTCAATTTCTAATAACTTTTGATAGAAATTTTTAAATTTTCAGTCTGTTTTTTGCATTGTATGGCCATATCATTGCAAATTAATAACATGTCAATAACTAAAAATTGACCCCCCCGGTGCAATGCAAAACTCCTTATGTAGTGGAACGTCACAAATACTGTTTTTTCCCTCTCTCTCTGTTTCATGGGCCGTGTTGTGTGTGTGTGACCGCACCTCAGACGGGACCGGTCCAAGATGGCGTTCCTGGAGGCCGGGGGGAACAGCGTGTCCCTGAGCAAGACCATGCCCACCACCACCCTGCACTCCCTCCTGCAGCACCAGCAGCCCTCCCCCTCCTCCACCCTCTCCCACACCTCCCCGGTGCCCAGCTCCATCTACTCCTCCTCCACCCCCACCCTGCACCTGTCGTGCGCCATACCCTCTGCAGGCAGCGGCACCAATGGCGGGGGGTTAGGACCCGGTCCTCACGGGATGTTCGGCCCCCAGCCCCCTGCCTCCAGCGCCCTGGCCGGTGTGGCCATAGGGGTCGCCGAGGGGGACGCCGCTTTTGCAGATAGTCAGAGGTACATTTTTTTTGGTTGTTTTGGTTTGGTTTGGGCTTTTTTTTTTTTTTTTTTTTTTTTTTTACATAGAGGTAGCTATACACTTCTACACTTTTTTTTGGGTGGGGGGGGTGGGGGGGATAAGGGGATTTTGGTGCACGTGTGTGTGTGTGTGTGGTGTGGTGTGGTGTGGTGTGGTGTGGTGTGTGTGTGTGGTGTGGTGTGTGTGTGGTGGGTGGGTGGAGGGTGGTGTGGTGTGGTGGTGTGATGTGGTGTGTGTGTGGTGTGTGTGTGCGCGCGTGCATGCGTGCGTGCGTGTCAAACAGACTTTGATTATGCCTGCGTGCACTTCTGCATTTGTTGGTGAAATAGAACACAAATCATTTATTCAGAGTCAGGCCATAGCCCCTTTCTCAAGGGGGGTTTACACATAATTATGAAAAACAAGAGCCACAACATATTGAAAAGCTAGTCCATTAACAGTCATTTGAATACTACAACAAATAGAAATGCATTTTGTATGCTATGAGAAAGCAGTGTTCACCCTTTTCAGTGCCTCAAACATACATGGCAGAATTTGTGTCTCATGTTTGGTTGACAGAATAAAATTTACTCTGAAATTACAAGGGTCATTATCGCATTTCAGTCTGATGACTTTCACCCTAAGATCAAGTAAGCTGCAACTGAAAGAGAGAGCTGTTTATGTGCACATGTGTTTGTATGGTGTGTGTGTGTGTGTGTGTGTGTGTGTGTGTGTGTGTGTGTGTGCGCGCTGCGCGTGTGCGTGTGGTGTGTGTGTGTGCATGTGTGTGGTGTGTGTGTGTGCGCGTGTGCATGCGTGCGTGTGTATTGTGTGCATGCACATAAAGGGGTAGCATACAGGTACATGACCAAGCAAGTGTTTGTGCACCGGCATATGTTTGACTTTTTTATGGCTATATGGCATGCACACCTACCTGTATTGTAAGCGTGAAAAGTGACCTGTCTGCGTTGACTTACCATGATGGTTGATGGTGTGTCGGCAGCGACGCCAACAACAAGCGACGACGGAGGTACAGCAACGTCAAGCGAAAGGGAGTGGCCCCCAGCCCCAAACAAGGGGCCAGCAAAGGTCAGAGCAAGGCGGGTGGGGGGGCATCCGACAGTGATGCAGAGCGTAGCAAACCGCGCAGGCGTAAGCACCGGCGCTCTCAACGTAGGGCCACCGAGCCTGTAGATGGCGCCACCTCCACCTTGGAGGGGGAGGAGCCGGCAGAGGACGAGGGGGTGGGGCAAGGTAGGGGGAAAAAGCACCACCATAAAAAGCATAAGTCTCGGGGCAGCACAGCTCGCAACAAGTTGAAAGCCATCTCTACCAAGAAGACTCCTCCCAAATCGTCTGCCAGGTCCCTGTGTTTTTCTGTTAGCATGAGGCATGTGTGCATAGACCGCCCCTGCATGGTGTGGGTAGTACCGTTCTGTAGCTGGTCACTACAGTTAGGAATGAGTTCACCTCTTTTTTATTTATTTACAGCACCTTGTTGTTGGTTTGGGGTTTTTTTTGGTTATTATTGTTGAGGGAATGGGGTAAAAGTTAAGTGAATAAAAAAACTCTAAAATAGGAACAGTTTGTTTTTTTTACACTGAAATCTTCCTTTGTGACTTGTTACATTTCTTATGAATGTTCTGTTTAATAACAGCAACACACTTTTGACCATTAATCAATACTCTATTTGACCTTCATTGTGCTCTCTGGGCCAAGAGGGTGGGGATGTACTGTGGGCAAGGCATCTCCACCATAATCAAATTTCTGCCCAGTGTCTGAAACAGCGGCTGCGTCCTTTGCTGTTTTGGAGGTCATCGTCGAACATGACAAACAAACAAACAACTTTAGGTATGTTCATATGTGAGTGGTAATTCTAAAGAAAAGGTATCATTTCCATTAATACACACAAAACCTTTTAGCACCAAATCTTTTTTTTTTTTTTTTTTTTTTTTTACTTCTGAGCCATATTGGATAATATTTGAGACATCATTAGAAATAAGCATTGAAAGCATTAGACATTTAAAAACAAAGGAGGACAGTATTTACATATTTGATGAAGTGATAACTTTTTTCCCTCTCAACATTTAACCTCCTGTGGTTTCTTTATTACTTTTTACAGTTTTAAACAGGGACCTAGAAATGGATTCTACTTGCTAGAGGTGTCTTTTTGATAGGATGTACAAATGAAAATTATCTCGTTTTTAAAAATAAAGGGTTTGGAACTGTGATGAAATGAGATTTTGTTGTGTATAATGTTTTCAAAAGATCAAAGGAAAGGAAGAAAGCTTTGTAAACTGGCAGACGTGTTGTGAATGTGCTGTCCATGAGACAACCATACCAGTGACACTAAGTCAGGTTGAGATCACAGCACAGGGATCCCAGTCATTTCACAGTGGCTGCCAGCAAAGATGTTCCTCACAAATTGTCATTCTGTTTTTGCCCGATTACAACAGCACAAAGGGCCTAAGAAATCATCTTATCTCAGTCGTTGAATTGATACAATACAGTTTTTTCAGTACATTCTTTTTTCTCATCTCTTTCATCAAAATTTCAAACGATGTTGAAAGCATTCTGGAAATATCAGTTTTGACTGTACTTTTTAAGTTTTCTTAATCTTTAATTTTTTTTTTTCTTAATGAAAGTCAGTATGTATATATCTGTGTGGCATATCTGGAAACGATTTGGATCCCTGTTTGAGTGTGAATTGAGTTTGCTTTAGTGTAGTGCCATAGATTATTGATCCTAGATAGTTTTTTATATATGCTAGGAGCTTTATTCTAAATGTACATTTTCATTAATTATTTTGTAATATATAGAGAAATGGACAGGAAATTGTCAGAAATATTTTGTTGAGAAAAATTAGAAATGTGCAATTGAATGCTTCTTTTAAGCAAATAGTTTTATACAAGAAAACAATGACTGTATCAAAAATATAGTGAAAAACATTTAATTTGTAACCTTTCAAGTTTGTTTTGAGTTATACAAGTAACAGTTTTTGTGGATATGCAGGACATCATTTATTCTTAGTAAAATTGTCAGTTACAACAGTTCATGGTCTTATGAGTTAAAAGTGGTGTTTGGCAATTTTGTTGCATGCATACTTTCAGTCAAACTCAGCAGAAGCTATTATATAGAACAGTTATATGATTTATTTATGAATATGAAAGGCAAGTTGCTTTAGAAGCATTTTGTTACTTTACAAAGCTAATTGAAAGGGAATTTACTTTTAAGTTAACAACTTTTCCTTTGTATAACTTTTTTTTTTTTTTTTTAATTTTTTTTTTACCTGTTTGCGTTTTTTGTTTTGGAGTTTTGTCATTTTTGTTTCTTTTGTTTGATTTAGTATTTTGCTAGCATGCTTTCTTCATCTACAATATAAGAAATAAGATTTAACCTTGGAAAGCAAAATTAAATCTTTATATCTCATAGTGTAAACAAAATCTTTATTTGTAAAATAACAGCAGTAATATCAGTTTAGACAGATAGGTTTTTTCATTCTTTAAAACTAGGGCATTTGGTAAATATTAACACTGTTCCCTTTCTTGACATCTGGAGTACATTCACAGTAGTTAGCTAATGCATTATTGCAATATTCTCAAATCTTAACACTACTTCATAACAAATTACAAGACTGGAAAACATAGTCTGTGGATTTCCCATGCATTCTGCTTTTACCCACTGAACTTTTTTTCTTGCATTTGCTAATATTGCATGACACTATAATAATGCAAACTTAGATCCAAGGTTTTGTAGTTTCTGTTATATTCATTGGTTATTGTATGCAGTTGTTGTTTAATCTGATTGCTAAATTAAATAGTTTGATAATTTCTGTGTTAGAGGTAATTGCTGACTGCATCCTATGAAGGTAGGGGAAAAAGACAAAACAGAGCCAACAAAAAGCCATGAATATTTCAGAATTACCAAACAAAACAAAAACCAAGACAAACAAGCAAAAAGACAACAGCAACAACCCCCCCCCCCCCCCCCCCCCCCCCTCAAATTAAAAAATGAAAACTGCTAGAATTATTTAAAATACTGAGAGAACATTGACAGTATCCCATTCAGAGTTCATTGGTTCAGATTGCGTTACATTTTTTCCTCTAAAATGCTGATTTAGAAGAAGATATAGGATGGTTTTGATCTGGAAAAAAAAGATCATGTCTTTGATGCATGTGTTCAAGAACTTGAAGAAAAGCAGTAAAATTTATACCTTAGCAGCTTGCTCACAGAAATGGAAAGATGATTCATTAGGAGCATTTTCTTTTTTCAAAGATATTCTTTGACTTGCTTCTTCTCTGCTTTTTTTCTCTGCTTTATACTTATTGCTATGCGAGTTGATGGGCTAAACAAGGATCTTAAGCTGAAAGTTGTACATAGTTGCATGTCTTTAGTTCTTTGTTTGTTTTTGTTTTATACATGGACAGCCACATCTTATTTTGATGTTATATTTTACAAAATTCATAATCTTTTATATAAGTTGCTTTTGTATTATTTTCACTCATTTTTTGGTGTTTTTTAGAGTCACAACTTCTTTGTAGGGACCTGCTTGGCTAAGTGAGTAAGTCAAAAGCACTTTAATCATCTC
This sequence comes from Stramonita haemastoma, assembly GCA_030674155.1. NCBI lineage: Eukaryota > Metazoa > Mollusca > Gastropoda > Neogastropoda > Muricidae > Stramonita > Stramonita haemastoma. The sequence continues at coordinate 32,378,686 of CM060323.1, read as the reverse complement.
AAAATGGCAATTACAATACTGAAAGGCTTATTGATATGAATCATAATCTCAAAAGACACAAGATACAGCTAATTTCATATCGGGTCAAACATTCCAAGATAGCTTCAAGTAAAAAATATCACACAAACACACCCATGCACTATGTTTGGTGC
>CM060323.1:32373534-32376034 GCA_030674155.1 Stramonita haemastoma | reverse complement strand
TCATGTGTTGTGTGGTCATGTACTGAAGTGCATCGTTGGCTGTTGGCTGTAGGTCAGGTGGGAAAAGCGGTAGAAAACACAGCAGTCAAACTGACCCCAAGGTAAATAAATCAGTGACGCTTGCCACAGTTTTCACATGCCTAGTTTGGCCTTGATCATGCTTGTGTTCTTAGTACACACACATCATACCACCCAGTCACTTGTCATTTGGTTTGATGTTGAGTTCAAGTTTCTAGACAGATTTCACAGTTGAATTTTGTTCAACATGTTTTATGTGAGAGTGTTCATGAAGCAAATATTATTACCTCTGAAATCAGTTAACGTTGTTTTATGAAAAGTATTGTATTCTTATATGCATGGGTTTTTTTTGGTATGAGATTTATGCAGTCACATTTTTTGGATTTAGAGGTATGTGCAGTCATGTCAGTTCATGCAGTTAAATCTATAAACACACATATGCATGCACGCACACACACATGCATGCACGCATGCATGCAAACACACACACACACATGTATGCATACACATAATGGATGTGCATATAACAACACAACACGCATTGAAACACACACGCACGCACACATGCACACTCACACACACTATTATACACACATGGAACTTATCACTTTCTTATGCATGCCCACTTACATGCTTATACACAAACCAAGCAAGCATCCCTGTTAGGCAGGCAGGCACGTGTGTGTGTGTGTGTGTGTGTGTGTGTGTGTGTGTGTGTGTGTGTGTGTGTGTGTGTGTGCGCACGTGTGTATGTGTGTGCGCACATGTGTATGTGTGTACACACGTGTGTGTGTGCGCGTGCGCACGCATGCTTGCTTAACAAAAATATACAGAGACAGAGAGGTGTGTATGAAATTTTTACTTTTTTTCCAGTTTTATCTATTTAGTTTTAAAATAATGTTTTGAGGCAGCAGGCAACCACCCCTGCACCCCCCCCCCCCCCCCCCCCCCCTTCACCTTTTCTCAACTCCTTGATATAAATTCTTGGGCTTGTGTAAAGTAATGTTAATTTAATGTATCTCTGTGCCACAAACAATATCTCACTCATGCAGTAGAAGTGAATAGTTATTGCCCATAATCAAAAGCAATTATTTAGCTGATTTCTTTGTCACTGCACACTTCCATAAGTATGGCAAAAAAATCCTCATTTTTACCAGAGTCTGACTCCCTGAAACTTGATTGCCCTCAAAAAGATCCTGATCATATGACATCATTGTGCTCCAAAAAGGTCCCTCACAAATAATGGTACAGTGTTCAGAAATGTCCTGATGTTAATAGCATCATTGTGTTCAGAAATATCCTGATGTTAATGACATCATTGTGGTAGGTGCTGGCTGTCAGGGCTGTAAATTACAATGATCCAAACCTAGTGACATGAGAACAGTAGTGTCTTTCGATAAGTTTTAGGGGTTTTATGTTTTGTTTTGTTTTTCTTTACAACATTGTACTTATCAGAGACCTCAGAACATCATAATGCTCAGAAAAACCTTGGTGCCTAGGACATAGTACTCGGAGAGATCCTGGCCTTTGTGATACCACTCTGAGATAAGCTATCCTGTCCCTAACAGCAACAATCTTTGTACTCGTGAAGGCCCTGGTCTTGAACAAGTTAGTCCTCTGGCTCCACTAGTGATTCTGTTTCTTTAGAACATGTTTGGCATTTGAGATCATGTCCTCTTTTCACTTTATTATTGCAAGAAAGATATATATGAGTTGGTGGAATCAGATCTGTGCCACTTTTGTGCCTATGCTAGATTGCAGTGGTTGTGCTGGTGTCTGTAAGATTTTAAAGAGCATGTGTGTTTTCTGTGTATCTGACTGCAGTGAGGGTGTGTTTTGTAAGAACATGTATTTGTTTGCACATAAAAATCAATTTTAAATTATTTATATTTAAAAATAAGTTTAAAAATCTGTATATCTATGAGAGAATCTCCAAACCAGTTCAATAGAAAGTTTTTCTTCTGTGTCACCTTCATACTATTTCTTGAGTATGTAACCGTTTGTGTGTGTTGTGTGTGTGTGTGTGTGTGTGTGTGTGTGTGTGTGTGTGTGCATGTGTGCATTGTGTGCGTGCGTGCGTGTGTGTGTGTGTGTGTGTGTGTGCATGTGTGCGTGCATGCGTGCATGCGTGCGTGTGTGTGTGTGTTTGTTTAGGAGGCTGGGGAGGGGGGGAGATAATTGCATTTGAAGCATTTATCTGATTGTTCTCATGCCATGTAGTCCAGAAACTTGTAAGTTTTCACTTAATCCAGTAAATATGGAATCAATTTTCAAGAAAACCATATAAAGTTACAAGAAAGGCTTTGTACATGTGTACAAACATGTTTTTGTGCTATGGTTGCACATGCACATGAATGTACATGCATTCCTGATGTGCATGCAGTTAAGAAGTGGTTACATATAGATGCACATAATTATACACCTTCACAATCATACACACATGCACGCACGCACGCACGCACACGCACACACACACACACAC
>CM060323.1:32301034-32371034 GCA_030674155.1 Stramonita haemastoma | reverse complement strand
GGTAGAAATGAATTGTTCATCTGAATATTTTGCATGTCTTCAAAGACATCAACATCAACGTTTCAGAATGGAAGACGGGATAAAGCTATCGACATTGTGTCTTTAAGGTTAAATGTACTTGAAACAAAAATGGTTTGAAAGTATATTACAGGGACATGTTCAGAATCTTACAGTTTTAGGGGCTTTTTTTGAGTGGGAGGGGGGGGAGTTATGTTTATATGTAAACTTACAAATTACTGTGTATTTAAATTATGTAGAGAAAATATCCCTGATATTCATAGTGTTGATTTAAAAAGGTGTGAAAACGGTATAAAAAGTAATTTTAATAAATAATTTACGAAAGGGATTTATGTTCCATCTTTGTTAGCTGTTCTAGCTGTTTGCAGAATTGATGGATATGTTACCATGAATATGAATTTGTTATAGCTGCATTCATACAACCAGGTTTATGTATTATTGAAAGCATGTAGGAGTTTGTTGTAGAAGCATTCTTACAAAGACAGGTTTATGTGTCATTGAAAGCATGATTATGCAGTTGTTGTGTTCATGGATTGGTGTTTTGACAGTTGCATATTCACTGTCTTTGTCAGACGCATCATCAGTACTCCAGTCCGAAGCGGCTCTCACATATCGCTGCGACGAACCCCAACAGCTTTAACAGTCAAATGGGTACATTTCTTTTTGGCCTTGTTCACTACTATCCAGACATTTTAGTTTCGAGAACTGTTTACAATACCATTGTCCTATATATCTCTCCTTTTTTTTTTATTCAAATAAATGGTATTATAGCATTACATATATCGACACTTGTGTGTTTCTATCTTAATGCACAGTAGTATATATTTGATGCATTTAATTGGGTATGGAGTACCCTTAACTTTGTTTTGTTAGTCATGGTGAAGAATCTTATACTTCTTTCCTCTTCGAAATGTGAAGCAAGGATCTTAATAGAGCATTGTTAACTTAGAGAAAATGTAGATTGATTGCAATGGCAACATGGCTTCCTTGTGACTGGTAGTTCCATAGAGAAGTTGCTGATATGGTCATGAATTTCAACTTGTCTCAGTCAATCATTGCTCTGGAGAAGTAGGTCTTCTCAATGTTTTGCTGTTTCTGCCTGTATGCTGAGGTCACTGGGTTAAACGTAGTAGATGTTAGATGTTGGGGGATACTTTTAGCACTGCATGTTTCTGAGATTGAAACTGATCTGCTTTCTGTTTTGGTATGACTCCACAATAGTGAGACCTTCTGTTGGTAGTGTGCAGTCTCTACAGTTGATGACCATGTGCAGTAAACTGTTGTGAGGAAAATATTTGCTAATAGATGATGTGGTGATGCGGTGTGGTGGGCTGTTTATACAAGCCAAGAAGAGATGTAGTTCCATGATGGTTCCTTGAGGGACTCTTGATTTGATTTCCAGCATGTGAGGTTTTCGTCCATCCAAGAGAATTTGTTGACTTTGGTTTGTGAGGGAGGTTGTGATTCTTCCTATTTTGTGGTTTCTGACTCAGTACTTTATCTGGAGAAGGGATTGGTTCAGAGGGACACTGTCAAAAGCTGGAGTAAAGTCAGGGTGAACATCTGTGGACTTGCTGCAAGGGATGTGGGGGGTGATGTCATGAGTGACCGTCTTACATGATGTCACTGTTGCAGTAAATACCCTGTGATAGATCTGTGTTTTGTGTAGTGGGAGTGTAATGTTTTTCATCATGGCTCTGTATTTGATTTTTAAATCCTTTCTTAAACAGCAGTGCTATAATGATTATCTGTGGGTGTAAACTGGTTATGCAGGGAGCAGGAGCTGATCAGTAGACTGTAGAGAGTCTCTCTGTCTGTATCCTATTTATTGTTTTGTCATATTTATTGTTATAGTCATGCCAAATTTCTCTAAAACATGGATTGGTCTTCCTGAAGAGAATATAACAATAGCAATATTACAGCAGAACCTTCTTTTCCAGTACATTTTGTTCCTTATTAGATATGCTTTTTTTTTTTAAAGCACAATTATTGGCCTAAGACAGCTCTGTTGTACCCTAGGGTCTTTGAATGCATTAAATACTCAAAGGTTGTTACTTGTTGGGCTCATGTGACAGACAAGCACCCAGACCACCACACACGGTGTAGCAAATGGGGAGTCCAGGTTTGCATGGGGTGTGAGCCTGGAGCCTGTGACTGTGTAAATGGATGTTGTTACAGGTGGAGCCTGTCCCTTGTAAGTGCTGGTGGTGGTGGTTACAGCAGTGATTTGTTTTGTGTGCCCCAGGAAACGTCTGACAGCCCCTCTCAGGACCAGGGTGCAGTAGGTGAAGCAGCAGCAGCAGCAGCAGCATCAGGCAGACCCAGCAGCTCCCGCCAACACATCTTCTGGCTGGAGTACTGACCACAACAAACACACCCTGCTGTGCTTTCTCAAACACCTCTGATGGGGAGCTGGACTGTGTTTTAATTAAGGATGAAACCATATTTAAAGCTTAAGAGATTACTTTGTCTTAGTAGTGGAACGTTGTTTTTAAAACCTACTGGTTGACTGTTTTTTAATCATAGAACATCATTTCAAAACCCACAGGATGATTGTGTTTTAGTCATAGAAAATCATTTTAAAACCCTGTAGGTTGACTGTATTATAAAGCCTACAGGTTTAGTCTGGTTTAGTAGTCAAATATTGTTTTAAAGCCAACAGAATTGCTGAACATCAACTTAAGGCCTGTTTTAAATCTTCGTTTTTAGAATAATGTCCCAGACTAAAAAGCAGGAAAGGTGAACCATACGGGTCGTTTCAAACAACAACAAAATGTCCATCTTGGCATGGTGATGCAATTTTTATGTGGCTTATGTTAAACAAGCATTAACAGAGTCGTGTTTCTGGAAAAACAAGGATTGTGACTGCAGTGCAGATGTTTGACGTCATGGTCTCAGTTTCAGTGGGACATTTTTTTTTCAAGAAATGGTTTGAATGCAAACTTGAATGCAGTCTGAGAATGTGTTTCAAGATCTGTTATTTTCATGTGAACAAGAAACTTAGCATTAATTTTGAATGTATTAAAAAGAAAAATATTTAGAAAGAAGAAAAGTAACAGATGAACACATACACAGTGTGAACCAAAGTAAAGAGAGAGAGAGAAAAAAAAAAAAAAAAGTAAACTCCACTTCTGTGTGGACTTGTTATTCAAGAAAATGCATACTTTAACCTTGGTTCGGCAGTTACCATTGATCCAAATTTGTTACATATGGATGCAAACTCCACTTCTGTGTGGACTGGTTATTCAAGAAAATGCATACTTTAACCTTGGTACGGCAGTTACCATTGATCCAGATTTGTTACATGTTTTTTCAATAATTATGCCACAAATGACAAGGCATCATTTGTAAAACCTTTAAAAGCAGTTGAAAAGCCCCCCCTCCCTCCCCCGCAGAGAAAATCCCCCCCTTGTTTGAATAATTTCATGCAGCGTTGCCTTGAAAACAATCCAGGATGACCTCCACAGCTATGGTTTTCATTCTCCTAAAATTCCTTGTTGATAGGAAGTACTTTTTTTTCACAGAAATGTTATACAGCAAGAGTTCTTTAGATTGACTCGGAGAATTCTTCACATAATTATGTACACCAAATCTTTTTACATTAAAAAAATATTTTTTAGCCCTTCCTACATAACACACACATTATGTTTGCATAAGCTTATTTCACACTGGAATTACTGGTGTGTATGATGGGATTCCTGTCTACTCAAACCAGGAACCTAAGTTTTGAAGAGAAATCACAATAATGGTGACTGTATTACAGTTTATTTCGCAAATTACACAGTTCAATTGCACATTCACAGACTCATACACTATACATATCTTTTATAAAAAAACAACTGTGATAAAGAAGTTGAAAAGGCTTAGAATTGAACAACAATTCTTGAATTTTATGTTTTGACATTTTTAAGCCATTTATTTTATTATGAAGTTGTGATTGAAAATGGAAGAGAAGTTGTATGTGAACTGTGATATTTTGCTTTGGATTGATAAAACAGTATTAGTTATATATTTTTTTTTTAATCTTACCAGAATCTGTCATTCCCATATGATTAGGGAACTCTGGCAGCATTTTGACAGACTGGAATCAGAATTTGACAGATTCATTTTATTCCTATCTTTATTTCCTTTTTTTTAAAAAAAAAGAAAAGAAAAGAAAATGTGTATGTTTGTGGTTGCAGTATATTTTTTTTTAAACAGTATCAGTGTGTGTGGAACATATCATATATGCCCCACAGCTACGAAACAATTCATTTTGTATTCATGCATAACCCAGGGGACATGAGAGATCAGGGTGTGCATTTTCATGTTTCCACAACCCGCTTCATGGCAACATGGATTGTAGAACTCCAAACGTGTATACTTCATTACTGTATCCCATGGGAAGTAGTGTAACGAACGGTATGTGTGGCCAAAGGTTTGTCTGTGAGCGTGTCAAAATCCCCACTTTGACCCACCAAGCTAAGATTCATAATCACTCACAGCAATTTCAGACTGTCAGGATTGGACGGTCAGCCCATTTGGTTGTTGTATCTCCATCACAATATTGTGCCCTGGTCTGTATCATGTTTGCTGTGAATCTGGATGAATACCAAGTAATGATATAAAAAATTGTGTCCATCACATAAATATATGAAACTGCGTTCAGTTTTACCCCCCTTTATGCCCACTGCTTATATACTTAAAAGAATGAATGAAAAAAGACAGTCATAAAATTGATATTGATGTGATGAAAGAGATAGACAGAAACACGACTATGTGGGTGTGAGATTTATGTACAGAACTAGACAGACGTCAGCGGGTGCTGTGATGAGTAACACAGTTGCTTGAAAGAAGGCAAATAAGGTGATTGATTTTTTTTTTTTATTGTGTGTGAATCTATAGATCTGATACTTACAGCTCAGAAAAATGACAGCTTTGCAAACCAAGAACTTATGTATGCATGTGTGTGTGTGTGTGCTTTTTATTTGCTTCTGAATTTGTTAAAGTTGAAAATTGTCTCATGTTATTATTCTAACATAGTGTGTGCCAGTTTGTTTTTGGTTTTTTTTTTTGTTCACAAAAAAACATGGGGGTCAGAGGGTGATGCAAGCAAGATTGAATGAACAGCATGTGCACTGTGATTGACAGGATAAAAGATTTATAAATATCAAAAGATACATTGAACAGTAAAGTTGCTTGTCACTGAAGCTGGTTTTTCTGTCTTGGTTTTCCTGATTTGGTGCTTCCTCCTGTTTTGTTACATGGATAATGAGTTTTAACACCTCGTTGCATTATGTTGTCAGAATGTCTGTGGTTCCTAGAGTAAAAGTGGAGCTGAAATGTGTGACCCTCCACCATTAAATAGTCCCGTTGTGTTGTCTGTGGTTCCTAGAGTAAAAGTGGAGCTGAAATGTGTGACCCTCCACCATGAAATAAGTCCCATTGTGTTGTCTGTGGTTCCTAGAGTAAAAGTTGAGCTGAAATGTGTGACCCTCCACCATTAAATAGTCCCGTTGTGTTGTCTGTGGTTCTTAGAGTAAAAGTGGAGCTGAAATGTGTGACTGTCCACCACGAAATGAGTCCCATTGTGTTGTCTGTGGTTCCTAGAGTAAAAGTTGAGCTGAAATGTGTGACCTTCCACCACGAAATGAGTCCCATTGCACCTGCCCCAAATTCCTGCTAGGAGCCATCTTGGACATGTGGGGATCAGGTTGTTGATTTTGATTGATTTTGAAATTATAGCCTTTCTTTTACCTTGCTTTGAAATACCAAGGTCTAATTTTGTTCCCTTTTGCTTTAAAAACGTGTTTAAAAACACACAAGCCCTCATTCTGATCATCTATCACGATGCAAAAGTTGTCATTTTCTCATTTTGTCACATCCTGCAGTCTATCATTTCAGTTTGTATTAACTTGTTCGTAGAATTGTCCTATTTTCATTCTGGTTTTTTTTTTGTATTGAAAAGCCTTTTTATTGCAAATTAATAGCATGTCAATAACTAAAAATTGACCTCTGGTGCAATACAACTCAGTATGTGGTGGAGCGTCACATTTGTATTTAGCTAAAATGTCTGGCAGAAGTGCAAATGTTGAAATGACAAAGATCACATAATTATGCAGTTTTTTTTTTTTTGGGGGGGGGGGGTATGTCTCTGTAAAAAGTCAATTGTTTCACTAATTATTGTGGGGTTAAGTATTCTAGGTTTTGAAGGTCAGTGTTGATATGATTACAATTCAAGAAGATAATTTGACTGTATGTTAAGCAAACAAAAATGATATTTCATAGGAGAAAAATCTATTGCCTTAGCAATAAATAGCATATAGCAGTCATTTCGTAACTTCCCCCATGGGCCTGTCAGTATAAATAGCACCCCCACAAAGAAAAACCATCCCCACCCTCTGGAAATTTTGCACTAGGAATTTCTTCTTTTCTATCCCTATCTCTGCCTGTGCCTTAATCTTTTTCTTCCTGTCATCTCCTTCTTGTCTGTTTTCTGCCGTCTTGATCCATTTTCTTGCCTTTTTTCCAGAAAGACTTCAAAGATAAAAATCTTCTCCCACATCAAAGTGGGATGCTCTGGACCTGACTTGTCAGGCACTAAACAGTAGCACAGTGCATTTTCACTCATGAATATGACAGCATAGTTGTTGTCTAAGCAGTCAGCAGTGAAGAAGAATTTATGAACTGTTCATGGCAGCTGCCATGGAACAAGGTTTGTTTGCTAGAGAGAGTTGTGAAATAGAGGTTATTCATGTAGGTGTTATTACCCGCCCCCCCCCCCCCCACCCCCCCTCCCATGTTTTTCATTGCTAATGGGAAAATGGCATTTTATACCATGTTTTTAAAAACTAATGTAAATGTATATATTTATACATATTTTACTGTTACCTACCTTAAAAACTGGTATTTGATATTCTTTTTAAAAGGAAGGGTCTATAGATGATAATTTTTAAAAAGTTGCACAAAAATATAAACTGAAGTGATTTTACCCACTAATAATGTTATGAATCTATTAATTGCTCAAAATTAATTTAGATGAGCAAGGCAGTTATCTTAATATCCTGCAGTTGTATGCATTTTTTAAGTCTTTTTTGTGCTTTCTCTGTGTATCTTTATAGTCATTTTCACTCACTTCTTAGTCCATTTCAGGGTGCTGGGAGGTTTGGCTGTATTACAGTCCCAGCAGAGCTATCTGATTTAGGGACTGTGCCATCAAGCGGTCATCACCTACTGCATGTCAAACATTTCAGAGGTTTTTAGGTTTCTTCAGAAGTTAGTTTGAGCAAGAGCATGAAACCTAAAAAGCTTCTGTACTTGCTTATGTGTGAGCTTGTTGGTTTGCCTTTTTGTTTGGCATAAGTAATCATTATAGTAGGTTCAAAGAAACTGAAGTCTCTTGTATGGGGCTAATAGATTGTGAATAGTCCTGCTGGAAACTTTTTTTTTTTTTTTTTTTTTTTTTTTACTGAACAATCGATTCAATGTAAATTCTGATCTATTGAACATGTTAGTTAATTGGGGAGGGAAAAAGGCTGATATGATAGTTGAAGTATGTATGTTAGGTTTGAAACCTATTGGAGGCTAGGTTTTGGTTTTGTGGACATGCTTGGTTCAACCCCCAAGTGTACATTATTTCGTCTCATTGTCAGAAGATTGTTGATAATGTTTTGACTCGCTTTGTTTGTGAATCTCATCCCCCCTAAACAGTAATTGTGAAATGTATAATTTGGCGTAAGTCTTATTCAATCTTGCCATGTACTTGGGCATTATTATCAGTTGGTGTGTTTGTGTGCATTTTCATGTTAACGTATCTTGTACAAGTGAAGCAGATTAGAGACTTCACTCATAAGCTAGTCTGTAGATTTTAGATTCAGTATTCCACTTTTGTAGAAAAGTCAGGTAACTGTATTTGAAGTGTTTATATCTTGCATTTAATGTAATCATAGCATTATTAAATAGGTTTTTTTGTTTTTTTAAATATATATATTTTTTAATTTTTCAGAACCAATCAGTTCTCTGCTGGCTGTTTTTTCTCCCTCGGTTTTGAAATGGGAGTTGAATATAAAGAAGAGGTAGTTGCCCTGGATAGAGAATAAGAATTAAAATAAGAAAAGCAAGGGCTACACCCCAAAATGGTTTGTTTTGGGGAGTGTCACAATAATATCAAATCCTATTGTGAATCGTCATATTGATATAGATATATATGAATACATGTTGTTTAGTAGATAATCATCAAAGAACAATTCATGAAACGTGCCTGTGCTCTTTCAGCAGTGTCTACACAACATTTTTCAACACATACCAGGCAAGGTGTTAGTGGCCCGCACAGACATTTAATCTTAATGACTTCTCTACCACCCTGAAGTACTGTGGAACTGTTTAACATGTTAATGACTTTCCCATGCTCTCCAGGGGCCCCGGCCTTCCCTGAACAAACACTGACCAGGCCATTGATCAACTTTATTACAGGATCAACAGATAGGGAAACAGTCAGAGGTGCAGGTTAAAACTGACCAGCAGCATCCCAGTACTACAGGCCATGGAAACAAAGGGAATATTGGTCCAAATCACTTTTCTGGTTTCTTGGAATCAATGGTAAGTAGGTTCAGTGAAACCAGATTACCAAGTGCCAGAAACGAAAGAGCTAAGAATATGCATAAAAACTTGACTCAAAATAAATAGGGAGACCCCCGTTTTTAGACCATGTTTTCTGGCTCCAAGTGTGTTGATGTCAGCTTCGTTTTGTTTTATGTTATGCTCTGTAAGCAAACTTGTCCCAAGAATATTGCAACCAGTCACTGGATTTGTCCCAAGAATGATGCAACCAATGTTTGTAACAACGAAGTGGGGTTGTTCTACTTGTGCCTGGCTGTCCATGCATGCTGTAGCTGCAGTGTACACAAGCTTCTTTACAATCTTCGACATCTTGTTTTCTCGACTCTTTTGTCCAGCTGTTGGCTTTCCTTCTGCACATTGCAGAGCAGCTTGTCAACAATAAAACTGCTGATTTCACCAGTATTTTTTCAGAAAATGTGTGTCACATGTATTTACAAAGGGAATATCTGTTGCCCGTGTGATGCATGTAGAACTAATAAATGGCTGCACCATTCTGAGAAGGCAAGTTCTCAATTTGTGAAACATTCTTATTCTTTTACTCTACAATAGTTACTTCTTCTCATTTAATACAAGTCTCCTTCAAAACTTGGGCCTGCTGTATTGATCATTATAATGAACTAAAGAAAAAATAACAGATTTCTGTGCTTTCTTCAATAGTTAAAGTAAAAAAACATATTTCTGTGCTTTCTTCAACAGTTAAAATAAAAAACGTTATGTGAAATCCAACATGCCAGCCGATGCAAAGAATACTCTAGTTCTGAAATAGTTTGCATCAAGAGAAAAAAAATTTTTTTTTAAATCAAAAAACAAAAAAAGTTTGCATCAAGAGACAGAACACAGCTTCTTTGAAGGTGGAGTTGTTAAACTCGTTCACTGCCGTGCAGTGTCATTGTATTACTACTCCCACACTACTTACCCTGATTTACCAGCCCAATTTTGTCACTTCAGTGTCCACAAGGAATTATTATTTGTCCACACCTTACAAGAAGCTTGTTGGCAGGCAGGGGATGATCACTTTTATCTACTGAATACCTCTAAGTTAGGCTGTGTTATGTATGAATTGCATTTTACTGTTTACCAGTATAAAACTGGCAGATTTCTCTGCACAAGCTTTGGGCTGCCTCCCCCAGCGAGAATGTGTCGCCACAAGTACAGTGCCAGATTTGGAAAAATTATTTTCCATTTCTGCATTTGTAGGTTTTCTAAAGGGGCTTTTTTCTACAGTATTTGGCTAGGGACATCTGTCTTTTTGCCATGGGTTCTTTTACATGGTAGATGCACGCTGTGTTCAGGCAATATCACCCTGGTTTTGCAGCCAAACTGAGCAAGCTGCAGGTGGACAGTGATAATAATCATGTGTACCCGACACTTTCCATTAATGCTCTGGTTTTTGGTAATGAAGGTGCTGAAGGAGAAATAGAGGCAGACAGCAGTATGGAATGGTGCACACAATTCTAATTTATCACTGCATGAAGTGAGTGATAATACAAATAAAGCCATTGTTGGTTGCAGAGCTAAATCTTGCAGGCAAGTTATGCTGGACAGTAACCATAAAGGTGCTGTGAAGATGAAGTACGGTTGAAGATATTTGACAAAGCACTAAATGATGGACTAATGCAGTGTTGACTACAGCATATGCTATGGCTGTTCTAAAGTGTTTCAAGAAGAGCAATAGCAATGTTGCAAGATTGTTCTATTGTGATTGAACACTGATAGTAAGTAGATAGAGGGAGTATCAGTTGACAAATTGAAGTTTCAGATATTGATTTATTGGTTGCTCAAATACAAAATCATGAGTGTTCTTTCTCTGTATAGAAAATATCTTGTGTGCAAACTTTTTTTACATATTTATATTGTGTATTCTGTGTTGGTACTGTATGTTTGTAGTGCCTGAAGAATCAGTTTTCATGGTGTGACGTTCTTTTCCATGCAGGATGGTAATGTCATGCAGTGAAATTTATTTTTGATACTACAGAAAAATGTTTCCAGGTTGTGAAAATATCGCATTCTGTTACTTGTCCAGCGAAGTCTGCGTTTTGGTGTGTTAACATTTTTTTTGTTCAATGCCTGTGCTTAGTGCTGAAGAATTATCCAATGATGTAGCTTTCATAAACCATCTAATATGAGTAAATGGTTGCCGTTAGATATGCATCACGCAATGCCCATAACTTGTACAATTTGCAAGGCAAGGCAAGGGTTACTACTTCATGCAAAATTGCTCTTCAGTTCATAAAGTAGTAGCACTTTGGGGGTACCTGGAATTTGGTTATGCCAGAGAATTTTGTATGCTTTGTACATTTGTTTTCAATGCCACTTAGTCTGCTTTGTGTGTGTGAAATAGGGGCTTTCCCAGAGACCAGTGCAGCAGCACCTTTGTTCGTTATATTTTTCCCCAGCTGCTCAGTTACTTCCCAGTATGAGTGGCTTATAAAACAGTTCATTCTTAAAGAGCTTTGCCAAGGGAGATTTTGCAGTTGCAGTTCATGTGCTGACTCCTTGCCATGCCTCCTTTACCTTTGCAGCACAGAAATACATAATCAGCATTTTGCCCGTGTCAAGCATCAGCCGTGTCCCGAGTCCCCAGTTTTGGACAGTTCAACTATTACAGTAAAGTAATGGCATCAGTATTACAACCTGAAGTTGGGGCATGATAAGCATTAGATGGCTTACAGTATCTTTGCTCTCAAGGGAGACTGTGGTGAATTATTATGCATTTTCCTTTTCCGCTAGATGTGGAAGTTTCGTACAGTCGAGTTTGAACCTGGTTTGTTGCCAAAAATAAAGCTGTTTATACAAGTTGTTGCAAATTGAAAGGAGACAGTGCACATGCGAGAAAGACTGCTTAAATAAACAGAAAGTGAACAAATGCATTTTCAAATTTATTAACCAAAAAAAACCACTACATGACAAACAGAAATATAATGGCAATGCATGCCATTGAACAGCCTTTTTTTTTTTTTTTTTTTTTTTTTTAACAAAACATGAAGCTGGTTTCATTCATCATTATGGCAGTGTCACACTTCTACAAATACACACACCAAATAGGACGAAGGAGGTGAAAAAAAGACGAGGAAATGATTTAAGGTGAAGAGAAGCCATGTGACAAAAACAGGTGAGAATGGAAAAAAAGTGGAAGAGGAGGGTAATGTGGTGGGGGTCAGGGGCTAAGCCAAGCCCCCTGAAATTGATGGGGGTTTTTTCATGGGATATTTTGACATATGAAAATGACAAGGGGAAACCCCATTTTGAGTACAATACAGGACATTTTGTAATGAAGACTTGCTGAGTGTGATCCTTGTTTGCTCTGTCTTTAAAAGACAAAATTGTACGCCACTTTAACAAAGTTATTTCTTTGACGCTTACACGCACAGATACTTCACTGATATGGGTACCGTACACACCGATTCCTAGCAATGAAGTGTTCACATTTGCATGAGCATTTTATCTGGCGGCTTTACTGGCTTCCAAAAATGCTTACCACCCACACTGGACCATGAAAGTCCAATCCACAGCACTTTTTTTTTTTTTTTAAAAGGAAACGACAAAGAAAGAACTAGAGACGAAAGAGTGATCCTGAATCAAGCTCTGGGTAGATTTCAAAAGAATCGGGACTTGTCTCAGAAGTCATGTACATATCAGTGCCTGTGAACCTGCATGAGGTGATAGGGTTATGCCAACGCTTTGTTATACATGCCAGTGCCTAAAGCTACGGTCAAGCTACAGTCCCGATACACAATGGCCCTGCAGGAGGTCAAAAAGGCAAAGGTCCGCCAAAAGGCAGAAGATTCTCACATCTGATAAGTATGTACAACAAAAATCACAAAATAGTTAATTTGGAACATGAAATTCAGCCTGAAGTAGCCAGAACCTGGGATTCCACCCCAGCCCTGGCTGTTTCTTTTCAATATAGTAGTAGGTCTGTCTACCAGTCTCCCTTTCTGTCCACAGCCACACACATTTACGTTGTAGTCATTGCTTCTGAAGTGCTGTCGGTCACCTGCACACCAACACACACACAATTCAACATCAGAACAGCAGTAATGCCAATGTTAACTGTAATCACTTTACAGCTAAATCTCTCACGGCAGTTTCTAACCCTAGCAGTATCACCAATGAATGTTACAGCCATTGCAGGGCCACAAAAGGGGTTGAATTGCCAGCATTCAGCACACGCCAGCAGCATGAATTTGGATTGGTTTGGGGAATAGTCATTCTTTTTGGACCAGACATCTATCCAAGTAAAACAAAACAAAAAACAAAAACGTGGCCAACTTTGCGGCATAATTTCCTGAGTTTTGCAAGCAGTTTGATAATACTGAGAGCATGGAAGAAGTTAGGAGGCTAAATTAAACAATGACAGAGACAATGTGTTAAGGATAGTGCACTGTTCTCAACTTGGTAGATGTTGAAAAAGTATTTAAAAAAAAAAGAAGGTCACACTGCATCTGATGCATGTCTTGAACTGTCTTTTTCATGTCTGTCTTGGCATGCTGCCCAGTAACACTTTTGCTCATTGATGCAAGCTTAGATGACACCCCACAAAAAAGGCAGCCTGCAGTATGCTTTTCAGTTAGATCATCTAATCCACTTATTGTCAAGGTATCTTGGAAAGATCATTTCCCTGGCATTTTGATTTTCACATATATCTACACAGTACGTCTCAGAAAAAAAAAGAGCAGACCAGGAAAAAAGATCTCCAACTGTTTTACTTTTAACATCTTTTCACTAACCCTGAATGCTGAGACATGCAGCATACACCTCAGTTACTGATCAGTGCAGTTCACAAACTCCAATGTTTAAGACCTATTTTCATCAAATCAAGAGAGCTTCTGTTTTATTTTACCCTTTCTTGCCTGCAGAGCGTGAAATGTGCAGTAATAGAGAATATTTGAAAGAAAATTGACTCGGTACAATACTGCAATAGTTAGCACCATGTCTAAAACCACCAGGGCCACACTATAACAACAGCTACCAACTTTGCAACTTAGTGTCTGGACTGTGTTAAACTAGCCTCAGCCTTGGAAAAGCCAAGCTAGAATCCAAATTTCGACTCTCTAGCAATGTACATAACTGCTGACAACTTCATGGAGAAAGTGTTTTTGTCTCTAACCTTTTTCCTCGATTCAACAGGACAGTACCTTTCAGAAATTAACCCGATGATTGAAAGGACCGACTTGCTGAATCAAAGTACTTGAAAAGCCTTTAAACCCTAAATCAAATTCATAAGGACTTGAAAGCCCCTACAAACCCTGACTCTTCTTTCTGGGGGTAGCATCAGGAGGGGGTAGTCTTGCTGGCCCTCACAGCAGACAGCCTTCAGTATTGAGACAGGCAATGAAGTATGCTGTTCACTTTTGATGATTTGGAGATCAAAACAGGTTTTCACGCTATTTCAAAGCGTATCATCTGCAATATTGCAGATGAATGAAATTCTGGTGAGCTAAAATGTACATCTATCCAATATTTGGTCTTTAAAAAAAAAAAAAAGAACAGCATTCCAGACATTGAGACTACCATTCCAGAAGACCCTTTCCATTCAAGTTTGTCATTCAGGAGCTGCTTTCACCCAAGTGAAAAGTGAATGATACAGGACAAACCAGCTGCTTCCTAAACCAAAGTCCGCAAATGACAATCACGATGGAACAAAGCTCTGCATATCTGATAATGGATGGATCAGTTATTTCAACAGATTTCACTTACATTTTCTACATGCTACTACTTTTTGGCACCAGACCAAAAAATGAGAGATGAGATGGATGCTACGATGAGTTACAGGCACACCAATCACAACATCAACACTGCAGAATTCACTGCCACTACACTACCATCGTACCTCATGAACGCCATTCACACCAGCATCGCCACTACTAGACTCCTGTTTCTGTTTTTTGCTTTCCAAATCCTCATCCTGTTGCTTTTCTTCCTCCGGTTTCCTCTGCACAACAACAGTAACGACTACATGTTACGGCCTCGGTTCAAGTCAACAAAGTCCTATTTGGAAACACCTGGAAGGTTTCAATACAATGTACACACCATCGTCATTTAGAAATGTACCTCACTACTTGTTAAAACTGTCCTACACAGTATGTCTTGCCATCAAGACAAGACAAACCTCCGACAAGATGGCATTTGCAAGATTTATGGAAGATAAGTCTGATAATGGGTTTTATTCATTCACTGTTCTTTCACACCTTCAAGAGATCTCTGCTGACGAGAGAAGTGTGGTATAACAAACTGGGCACAAGTGTTCTGTTCTAAAGACACTATCCTGCAGGGTATTAAATAAAGAAAAATCAAGCTGAGAACACAAACAAATCATGTCTACAAAGAGACCAGGTCTTCTCTTCACCCAATGCACTGCACTTTCTGAGGGACAGCACATATACAACTAAATGCCAGTTAAATCCGTCTCCATCTTGCTGATTTACTTATTTAGTTTATTTATTTGTTCTTTTATATCGAGGATAATGGAATAAGCACTCATGTGCTTTTTTTTTTTATGTCCAGTCCCCGTGTGTATGCAGTTTTTGTAAATCTTGTCTGCTCCCACCAGCAAACAATGGCCTACTCTTACGAAAAGTGGAACAGAATTTAACGCATGCGCAATGTTCTGCGTGCGTTTGCTCATGGGGCCTCGATTTATAGTCTCATCTGAAGGACTTGTGGGGAGAGTGGAGTCAGCACTGATGTTAACTCCAGGGGGAAACAATCCCCTCAAATGGGAATCGAACCTGGGTCATCAAATTGTGAGCACAATCTTCTGACCACTAGGCTATCCCGTCCCCCAAATTTCAAAATAATAGTTTGTCCCCCCCCCCTCCCCTTTTTGGCCACAAATACATATGATCTGTCAATGAGACGAGGCTACTGATACTGCATTCTTACTCTACAGCCACTGTATGTATTTATCCCTCAAGTATACACCATACAATTTACTTTGTACATCCGCTACACCTTGACAGACCATCATAGACCAGATTCAAGTATACAACACTTTTCAGTCCCAACAGTCAGGATTACCACATTCCATCATCAACAATACATTGTCACCTGGACCACAACTAATTCCAATCCAATCCAATCGTTTATAGACCCGCCAACTACACAGGCCATATGGGGGCCGTCACCTCGTCATATTTAAAACTAATTAAAACTGTGCAACAGAATAAAATGAGGTATAAAACCAACTTGACCTGATTCCACTGGAGCTGTAGCCTGCATCTGTTATGAGTTGCAGGAACAACCTCCACCCCTACCCCACCCCTTTTGTCACTTGTCAAACCAAGTAATTTTTACTTCTAAAATTTTCAAGAAACCCCTACCTGCATCAGTGCCAGTTTTTTTTATATTTGCTGCCATTCTGTTCACATAATATGACAGTGGAACAGCAACTTGTTCACAAACAATCATTCTCAACCAACCCACTCACCTTCTTTCTGACAAGATGGCTGATGTCCATGGTCTTCTGAGGCTCCTAGAAAATGAAAACAGAAAAAAAAATCGAGTCAAAATGATATTATGCTACGAGGCTAAATGCCGAGGACTTTGGCAAAAATTGTGAAATGTAAATGTACTTGAACTTTCAATTTTCGACCACTTTTTTCCCCCTAATCATCATGACCAATCCTTTGTCTTGACAGCCGATATCTTAGTTTTTGGCAACTGGCTTTAGCAAATGTCAATGAGGATGTGATGTAGGAGTCCTGATATGTTGCACATGATGTTGCCCGAGCTATGAACATAAATAAATGAACGAAAACAGCTGAACAAAAAAAAGCAATGTCATGGTATGGTAGCTAAGCCTATCTCTTGCAATCTGTTGCTTTTGAAACCTGTAACTGAACACTTTACACAGCTGTAGTTCTCATTCCAGCACAAAGCAGACTTTTTTTTTAATTGAAAGCTTTTTCAATGTAATAACAGTAGAAAAGGGTAGACTTTTTTTTATTACTTATTTCCTCAAATTCATACCTAGGCCCTAACATTCTTCAAAACGGCCTGTAAACATTCTTTTAGCACATTTTACAAAAAGGCCATTCCATCCAAAGAACAAGGAACACCAACCAAAAAAAAAACAAAAAAAAAAACCCACATGGGCCTAAAAACTCACTGTTGATGTTGATGTTGATGACTTGACTGGGGAGGCAGAGCTTGTTCCAGGAAACCCCGTTTCTGATGTCTGCAAAAAGGCCGGAGAAAATAAACACCTCAAATTTTTCTTTCTTTACTTTTAAAATTCTTTTATCTTGAAGAGAATGAACAAACACTGATCATGCTTTTTGGTACATCCAGTCCCTAAGTACATGCACTTTTATACATTTGTCATCCATTCCCATACAGTGGCCTACTCTTCTGAAAGGTTTTAATGCATGTGCAAGACGTTCTGCGTGCGTTCGTTCACCTTGGTTTATATCATTTGAAGGACTTTGGGGGGGGGGGGGGGGGGGGGGGAGAGTGTGGAGTCGGCACTGTTGTTAACTCCAGGGGAAAAATCCCCTTGAACAGGCGTCTCAAACCTGGGCCATCAGATTACAGGGCAACACTAACCACCAAGCTATCCCTTCCCAAACAGCCTGACCCTGTCAAAGATTGTCCATGTAGGTGGGGATTGGGACTCGCTATCCATTTGACACCAGGATTTTAGCTTACTAGGACAAGCATTACAAAAACCACATTCTCAGGTCACTCAATCCTATACGGTACATTTTTGGAACACATACTACAGTCCCTCTTGAGATGGCAGGTATACTTGAACGTGGCACTCAAAAAGTCTGGAGACAATGTGCATGCTCATTTCATGTGCCTGTGTTGCTCAGCTGAACTAAGGCATTTCAGTAAGCTAAAGCGAGAGAGAGAATGAATGAATGATCTTTATTTTTTAAGGGTGACAGAGTAAGCATGCACACACTTTTTCATCTGGCCCTTGCCCTGATTAGGGAAAAGCAACCCCCCCCCCCCAAAAAAAAAAACAAACCCAAACAGAGACAGACATATAAAGAGAGACAGAGCAAAAGTGGCAGACTGAGCAGAAGACGTCTACAGAAATCACTGGTGTCCAACACCACTACTGACCGAGTCTGCAGCAGCAGAGAAGATGGTGCTCATCGTCTGCATGGCTATTCTCTTCATGTTCTCCATGCTCTTGCTCTCTTCCTCGGTGTCTCGGATCTGTGACAAAAGGGACACGCGAGAGGACAGTATTATATCCTCTATCTGTCCACGCCAACATCAATGGGTTAGTTCATCTCAGTCATGAAACGCTGCATCAAGTCTCACTTCAGATGTCTACAGCTAAATGTTCCTTACCAATGTGTCTGTATTATTCAGATTAGACACTGCATCAAGTCTCACTTTAGATAATTTTTTTTTTAAAGTCTCACTTCAGATATCTGTAAAGCTAAATATTCCGTACCAATGTGTCTGTATTGTTCAGATTAGACTGTGCGTGCGTGCTTGCTTAAACAGGGATTTATTTCAGTCAAGACATTTTACACTGTCACAAAGTTGTTCTGCAATATAGTTGTCAACCTGTTAGAAAAAAATGGCCATCTCCTGTCTAATAGCACGAGTTTTTTTAAAGTACTTTTCATCTTTTATCCCCCCCCCCCCTTTACACAACCCCCATCACACTAACTTTTTCTTTTTTAACCCTAGTAGCGCTGTAATAACGGCAGCGGTACTAGGTGCTGCTGGCTGAATTAACAGCAGCCATTGTTGATTTGCAGTAGGGTGGGGTCAAACAACTCCTGATATTGATATGTAAAACTAAACTAAGTGTGTAAAGTTGTAAATCACTGGAAAGCTTAGATAACAAGCTTTTAAAAGAGTGAAATTTTATAGCAGCATGTAGTGTTTATGATAATGTAAAAAATAAATAAAGTTTAAAAACTGCGCGTGCACTACCAATCACTGTTGCGATGTCGGTGACCCAGATTGATTTTAACACGATATGCAATGTTGTTGCGGTGCAAAAATGTCATGATTCGATAAATACTGTCTCTTGACATAAGTTTTGAAAAAATAAAGAGCTTCCGTGGCTTTATCGGTCGTCAAATACTCGGAAAAGTCCAGCGAAATGATCGACGCGATCGCGATCGTCATGGCGGTGAACCCTTATTTCGTGCGAACTGGCGGTGTTCTATGACGAAAATACGACAATCGCTTGATTTCGTGTGATGCAAAGTACTGGACAGCATATAGAAATGACTTAAAAACAGTTATTTCGAAGCCGTGTTGCGTTAAAATAAAGTAAAACAATGTATGACATCGAAATCGCCCGGTAGCTATGAAGTGCTTTGGACAAAACTTAGCGCCGCTCGATTCAGTCCGATCGCGATCAATTTTTCCGAAGTTTTTCAAAAATATTTCACAATCCTTACCTTATCGTCTCTATTATCGTTTAATTCAACCAAATCCAGCCTCTAAAACTCCTCATCGCCGTCAATATCGTCAAAAAACTCGAAAAATACTTCGAGTGATACGAGCGAAAAACACTTTGCCGCCATTTTGTTTTCAGGCGATCGACGTTCGTCCAAAAAAAATAAAAAATACACCTCTAAACCAATCAGAATCCTCGTTGCTTGCGACTGCGGACGACCTTCACCCATTTCTGCGGCCCTACAATGGCCTTCACGTTCATTGGATGACCTTTGAAAGCGAAAGAAAGCCTTCAATTACGATCACCGACGTCATCGCGGAATATTCCGGGAGCCGCCAGAAAGCATTACTACGTCACTCCGGAGTAATCCGGGAACAGCGCTACTAGGGTTAATAGACTTTGAGACTATTCCAAGGATTTATTAATTTAGTCTTTAAAAGCCATTTTTGTATATAAAAAAAATATATATATATAAAATAATAAAAAAAGGTCTCACCTTCTCTCTAATTTCTGGAAGTACACTAAGAATTTGGCGTATTTCCTTCTCTGCACTTTCTGCTGGTTCCATCGTCTGGGAGGGACCTGTCACACATTTCACACAGTGTCACAACTGTTCTTCCACTGGCGTCACTCAGCCAACCTAACCAGACCTCATACATGACCAAGTCACAACATTCCCAACTGAAATGTTCATTTCACAATAGAAAAGACATTCAGATTTTTTTCCTTAAATCTAGGTAAAACCTGTAATGACTATATGCCAATGACAGCTAGGGTGGTCTATCAAAAGCGTCGAGGAGGCAGGAATGTTATCTATACTGACAGGCCCCCAGCATCCCCTCAAATCTTATTTTACTACCCCCTTTCTAATAAGCGGTGGTGAAATGCAAGGAATAAACAGACTGGGCTGAGTGAACCAACACCCTTTAACCAATTTTTTTTCTTCAACCCTTTCGCTGCTATATTATTTTGCTCAGGCACATGCCGGACAAAACAGAGAGACCATTGAACCATGACGGACAGTGATCGTCAACTGAGCATTGCTGGTGGCGGTTAGAACGCTGTTTGTCAACAGTGCAGTAAAGAGGTCAAACAGGAACTTCTTACACAGTGCTTTTTTACAATAAGAGGTTGGAAAGTATCTAGATCTGGAGAAGAATTTAACTTCAAATAAACACACTAGAGACAAAAAGAAACAGTAGGAACATAATGATATAAAATATTTGTCCAAAAAACCCAAACCACCCGTTTCTAGCAAGTGTGTACAATACTTACTTTTGGGAGGTTTTTGTTCTTGAATGACCTTGAGTTTTTCTGGAAAAAACAAAACAAACATATTGATGGAAAGGTTCAGATTCAGTCACAACTAAATTTATAACTTTACATTTAGTTCACTAACACTGACAAACAAAACAAGCTATAAATTTATAAGCATTCTAATCATCAATACTTTAAAAAGGCTTTCTGCTTTAACAACGTACAAGCCACTGTCATTACAGAGTGAGTAGTTCCCTAAGACAATTCTTGGTCATGCAGACTTATCAAGCCAACACACCTGTTCCCAGTAACAGGACATACAGATGCAGCTACCTCTAAAAAACATGAGGGATGAGCTGAAACTCCACGTACAACATCTGCTGCTGGCATGACATGAAAATCAAAACGACAAAAGCAAAGGCCCGTTTTTCATAGAATATAACACGAGAGATGACAGACTTCAGTTCTAATAATTTTCTTCATCACATACCATTCATTAATAAACTGCTACAGGATCTCTTCTAACACAGCAGCCCATTTCTTCTTCCTTACCCATCTTGGTCTCCAAACAGGTCAGAGCTGCGGTGAGGCTTTCTTTGGCTTTGTCAAACTGCTTGTCCATCTGACACGCCAGCCCCAACTGGTAATATCTGCAACCTTGTTAAGGCCAACACATCACTATCACACAGTATACCCCCCCGAGACAAATCTTGCGCACAAACTAAAACCCATTCTCTGCTTTTTGGAAGAGTAGGCCATTGTGCCAGTAGGATCTATCTATCTCTTAGTCTGGCGACCGTGGGGGCACCCCTTAAAACTTTACAACCAGTTCCCTCCGCCAGTAGGAATGGATGACAAAATTTATGTAACTGCACACAGGGACTGGATGTAAAAAAAAAAGAGTGCTTATTCTATTATCCTAGGCAGGTTACCAGACACCTTTACCTTTTACCCAGACATATTTCAAGATACAGCACAACCCACCCCCCACCTCCCCAATGCTGAATTCATACCAACAAAATTCCACCAGTACATGAACATAAACTAGAAACATGCTGTGTTCATCTAACATTATACACACAACTGTTCCATTTTTCGTAAGAGGTCATCGTGTGCCGGTGGGAACAGATGACATTTACAAAACTGCATACACACGGGGACTGGATGTAAAAAAGCACTTGAGTGCTTATTCCATTATCCTCGATATAAAAGAATAAATAAATAAATAAACCATACCAACAAAATTTCAGTACATGAACACAAACTATTAACACGTGTGTTCATCTAACATTACACACACCACCACCACCTGTAGAGAAGGATACGTTTCAGCGATGGCGCGGTCGGAGGGGTCTAGGTGCTGTTTCTGGATCTGCAGACAGCTCTCCAGGTCGCTGATGGCCTGCTCGTACTGCTCACTCTCCAGACTCACCTCCCCCAGCTTCAGGTACGCCTCGGCCGCCCTCAGCTGAGACGCTTTGGAGGGGTCCCTGCACCAAACAATGTTACACCTGTCAAAAACTGGATACCTGTTCATTATGTCTGCCCTCAGCTGAGACTCTTTGGAGGGGTCCCTGCACCAAACAATGTTACACCTGTCAAAAACTGGATACCTGTTCATTATGTCTGCCCTCAGCTGAGACTCTTTGGAGGGGTCCCTGCACCAAACAATGTTACACCTGTCAAAAACTGGATACCTGTTCATTATGTCTGCCCTCAGCTAAAATTCTTTGGAGGGGTCCCTGCACCAAACAAAGCGTGTTACACCTGTCAAAAACTGCAGACTTGTTCATTATCTGTCTGCCCTCAGCTGTGACTCTTTGGAGGGGTCCCTGCACCAAACAAAGCGTGCTACACCTGTCAAAAACTGGAGACTTGTTCATTATCTGTCTGCCCTCAGCTGCGACTCTTTGGAGGGGTCCCTGCACCAAACAAGGGTGTTACACCTGTCAAAAACTGCAGACTTGTTCATTATCTGTCTGCCCTCAGCTGAGACTCTTTGGAGGGGTCCCTGCACCAAACAAGTGTTATACCTCACAGTGCACAAATCCAGTTCAGATTTGATCATTATCTGTCCTCTGTGCGAGATGTTGGATTCCTCATCTCTCTCTCCATCTCTTTTAAACATGCGCCACATTCTCAGACAGTTCACCACACCTTGGCTTCCACAGAGACCTCCATTTTCAAAGCACATCTGTCGTTCAATAAAGCAGCCCTTTTTTTTTTTGCACCGAGTAAGTAAAATGTGTGCCAGTTGGCAATGGTGCAGCCTAAACAACACTGAATTTGCACGTTTCTGCAAGCTTTAAATTGTGTACGCTGGTTTTTTATATTTTTTTTATACCCTTCATGAATGGCAGAATTTCACCCAGACCATCTTTTCTCAGACAGGCAAAATTGAACACACACACACACACACAAATCTGACATGACTATACTAGCTTTCTTTTAGTTTTAGACAAATCAACACAGCTGATCGCAGCATCAAACTGTTTAAAGAGTGACTTGTCAGTTACAATTTCTCACCTGCTGTAAATGAACTTGGCCAGATCCAGCATCTCCCATGACAATTGAAGGTTGGAAACATCATCTGCATCCTGCAACAGGAAAATTTCATTGCCATGAACCTTGTGACAAAAATCAGTCCTTTCCAATATCTTCAATCTGACCTGTTTAAATATTTCATATAACTTTGGTGAATTGTTCATAAGATTATTGAAAATTTCTCACATACCCCCCCCCCCCCTGACACACAAAAAAACAACCAAAAAACCCAAGTTTCTCCAAAAGTTAAACCTACACAAACCCAGCGAGTCGCAGCATGATGCTGACATTCCAAACTTGTACATCATAATCACAGGCTGGACAAGCAGTAAAGCCAATGTTCATCCCTCTTGTCTTAGATCAAATGTATGCACAGCGATAATTTTTTAAAAATATGTATGTACATCCAAATATTGCAGTATGTTTACAGACACTGAATTAATTGAACTCACCTCACTTTCCTGGCCTTCGTCTTGACTCCCACCTTCTTCCTCTCCCTCCTCCTCTTCTTCCTCCTCCTGGCTTTCCCCTTCTCCCTCCTCTTCCCCTTCCTCTTGTCCTCCTTCTCCTCCATCTTCCTTTTTCGCTTTGGGAGTATCACCTGAACACATTTTATCCATCCATTGTACTTGGGTTTCAGTTATAAACCATAAAAATAACCGACACTGCTTTTTACTACTGAAAACAGCTTTTCACGAAGGAAACTGTTCGGCTTTTTACTATGGTAAAAGCAGACATACAGAAAAAAAAATTCAGAAGCAGGAATACTGTATAGGCCTTGATTCACAATGATTCACATCACAAGCATGCCTTTTACATCATGTAAGAATCAATCTGCAGATTTTGTTACAAAACTGATGTATACTACCCTCATTCTCACTGCACCGTCTCAAAACACAACAGCCAAAGCCATACCTGCACTGTGCTGCCATGCAGAGGACACACACAAACATACATTGCTAAGAGCTACAACTGCACAGATTATCAATCAATCAAATAAAAAAATAAAGTGAAAAACCACTTCACACAATACTTAACATTTCAAATTTTGGTGACTTGATTTTTTTGGGGGGTGGGGTGGGGGGGAAAGCCCAGTGATTGAAGTGTAGTGCCTGCAATCTGACAGCTTGGAATCAGTCCACCATAGAGGTGCCCATTCAAGGTGACTTCCCCCCCCTTGAGTTACTGGTACCGACTCCCCTTCCCCAGAAGTCTTTTCAATCAGACTATACACTGAGGCTCTGTGTGCAAATGCATGCACATCTTGTACACATGTAACCGGTTCTGCCTTTCAGCAGAGTAAGCTTTTTATGCTAGCAAGAAAGGATGATGATAATATTTTTTAAAAACAAATCATGGTAAGCGTATGCACACACAACACCTTGTGCAAACTGGTTCTGCCTTTCGGAAGGGTAGGCCATTCATGGTGGTAAAAAAAAAAAGAAAAAAAAAGTTTTAAACTACACACACCAATGTTTAGATATCCTCCTGGCATCTGAATACAGCAACCTCAATGGTGAGCAAAAACAATTACATACGTAAAAATCTCAACAAAAAAACAAACCATAACAAGGTTCCAGCTGTAACATTTCAAGATAGTAATTCATAATTCATGATAAAAAAAAATTCAGACAAAAGCAATAAAACGATGTAAAACATGCAGTGCACAAACACAGGGCACTTCTTTTAAACTGTGTGAGTTAAAATGAAGGAAACTTGGGTTAGATAACTTGGAGCTGTCAAAAATATGGGTAAAACATGAAACAAAGGTTATGTTACATTCGTCATCAAACCCAGTTATTATAGTCATCACTCACTCAATACTTTGAAACCAAACATGTTACCAAAAAGTGTTACAACTACAAAAATGTAAGCCTATTACCTAAGAAATTTTTAGACAATAAAATTAAAAAGTCAGTTTATGTGGAAACACCTATACAATACTGCTTTTAATATACTGTATTTTACATAATTATTTGTACTGGTCCACTAAACTTAGCCAGCTCTATTTCAAACCTGCCTTCATTGAAGCTAAAACTCTACTGGCCTCTCCACAATGGGTGAGGAGCATAACAAAGCGCATGCACACACACATCCAAATTTAACATATCTTTACATGCAGGCGATATATAATTCATAAATAAAAATGTTACAAAGTGGCAGAACAAGACAATGGATAACATTCTGTGATGGTTTTAGCTAAGCTATGTCCTTGGGACTCCAAAAGCACAAGGAGAGAGAGCAAGGAATGTCAGGATCCAAATGAAAAGTAACTCCGGCTCATGCAAGTGGACTTGCTCAAAACAAAATGTGCCAAGGAAAACACAGAGAACATGTGAGGTGAACAAGGAAGTGTGGTGGAAGGTTGAAGACTTGTCCATCACCTGCATCTTCCCCTCCATCCACCTCATCTGCAGCCTCTTCAATGTCTATCTCAGCCACCTTCTTTTCAATGGAGCTGGGCTTCTCCATGCCCGAACCCTCTTCAACTACGGTTTCTTCCTCTCCTATCTCCATCTCTTCTGGTTTTTCTTGCTCGTCTGTCATTTTAACGTCCATTTCCTCTGCCTTTGCGCCGCCTGCCAAACTGGCATCTTCGGATTTTGATGGGTCTTTCGGTGCTTGACCCGAGGCCAGTAAAGCCTGGTTTCTGATTTCTTCCTCAGACATGGCTGTCACCACCTGCAGCCTGAGCTCCATACGTTCTTCTTCTACAGACATCCACAGATAATACACACATGGCTGTCACCACCTTCAGCCTTATACTTTCTTCTACAGACATCCACAGATAATACACACATGGCTGTCACCACCTGCAGCCTTATACGTTCTTCTTCTACAGACATCCACAGACAATACACACATGGCTGTCACCACCTGCAGCCTTATACGTTCTTCTACAGACATCCACAGACAATACGCACATGGCTGTCACCACCTTCAGCCTTGTACGTTCTTCTACAGACATCCACAGACAATACACACATGTCTGTCACCACCTTCAGCCTTATACTTTCTTCTACAGACATCCACAGACAATACACACATGGCTGTCACCACCTTCAGCCTTATACTTTCTTTTACAGACATCCACAGATAATACACACATGGCTGTCACCACCTTCAGCCTTATACGTTCTTCTACAGACATCCACAGATAATACACACATGGCTGTCACCACCTTCAGCCTGAGCTCCATACGTTCTTCTTCTACAGACATCCACAGACAACACACTCATGGCTGTCACCACCTTCAGCCTTATACATTCTTTTTCTACAGACATCCACAGACAATACACACATGGCCACAGATAACATGGTCAAATTGACACTAGGCTTTATGCATTGCTATCCTAACTTACCCTGGAAACAAGAAACAGAAACTAGTTCTGTCAACAAGGGCTAATTGTGGCACTCCACCACGAAATGAGTCGCTTAGCACATAATCCACTTTTCCGCTAGGAGCCATTAACCCTCTTGCTTTTGGAATCTCTGAACACACAACTGCCCCTAGATTGCGCATTCCATCACGAAATCAGGTCAGGCACACAAGCTCGCTGGCCTTTTCCTCCTAAGTACATACCAGCAGCTATAATTACTTCCAGACACTCAACAGGGTTTCTCCTTCTAGCCTGATAGAGGTTTAACAGGTAGCAATTAGTGATGGTCACAGCTGTGATAGGACTTAGGGGGGGGAAGGGGGGTAATTAATCCCAGCAAATCCTGGATCGGGACTAAGAGGGTTAAAGGCAGTTGGGGGTAAGGTGGCTGATTTTGAGATTTTGATTACAAAACTATAGCCATTATTCTATCTTGTAGTGAAATATCAAGGCACAGATCTGTTTCCTTTTGTCTTTAAGGCAATGTGAGGCACTAAATTTTACTTTTTACAAATGAAGAATTAAAACCTAGTCTTTGATATTAACTTATAGTACTATGACTTCTAACTTAAAAAATGTTACTTGTTTTATGTTAGTGAGCCATGTTTCCATGGAAACCAAGATAAACATCCGCCATCTTGGATTTTTAGGAATGATTTTTTACCCATAAATTCAAGTGCTACATTCATGATTT
This sequence comes from Stramonita haemastoma, assembly GCA_030674155.1. Lineage (NCBI taxonomy): Eukaryota > Metazoa > Mollusca > Gastropoda > Neogastropoda > Muricidae > Stramonita > Stramonita haemastoma. The sequence goes on along the minus strand of CM060323.1, from coordinate 32,344,164 downwards.
TTGGCACAAATGTACATAATGGGTGTATTTACAGTTAAATAGAGAGACATTCTTGAAAAAATTCACTGTTTATTTTTTATAATTTTTTTTTTTAATGGACACTTTTTATACAAGGTATTATGTAATCTGATCTTTTTAACAGAAAAAATACTCATAATATTAAAAAAGTCTCTCTATATTACTGTCAAGAAGACCATAATGTGTAAGTGTGCCAAGTTTCATCAATTTCTGATAGACAGTTTTTGAGAAATTTTGATCACAAAATGCATGTGATGCAAAAAACACAAAGTGGAGAAAAAAGAGGAAAAAGAATACAAACATGTACAGACCACCATATATTACTCATAGCCTTGTTGGAAAGCTTCAGTTCACATATCCAGCCCTTTAAAAACAAGAATAAATAATCAGAACACCCCTGTAGGCTAGGCTGGGCCACTTTCCAGCACCATCAGCTCCTCTACCCCTTCAGTTTGGCAGCTCTCAGAGTGTCGCGCCTCTTGATCACACTGGCCCTCTGGTACCTGAGGCTGTTCTTCTCCCTGTCCTGCTGTCTGGATGCCCTCAGCCTCTTCATGTGCACACTTTTATCAAATCTAAAGCAACTGGCAGTGTCTTGGGCAGAAGCAGGACCTAAGTTGAACTCATGGATGGCTGTCAGACTGCAAAGAGAACTCGCCAGCATGATGTGAGCTTGTCCATGGAACAACAAATTTCACAAGGCTGTTCAGGCACTCTTTGAGTCTTGCCAGCACCACATCTTTGAAGCAGCTGCATCTTTGTCATTCTCTCATAAACAGGCATGAAGTAGATATGCTGCTTCTCATAGTTCAGGGGTGTTGTCAGCTCACTGAAGATATCACACCTTGTCGCATTCCATGGTGCACACCACAGGACTGCTTCAAACTCCATGTGAGCTCATAAATTGAATCAAGATATACTGATCTAGATATAACAATTTATGTTTGGAGCTGTGTGTGTGTGTGTGTGTGTGTGTGTGTGTGTGTGTGTGTGTGTGTGTGTGTGTGTGTGTGTGTAGGTATGCATGTAGACACACACACACATATATACACACACACACATATATACACACACATATATATACATATATAAATATATATACATATATATATATATGCTAGTGTGTTTGTGAATACTTGCATGAAGAGTATGCTGTAATCTAGATCTAGTATAATGAATTTGTTCAAGCAATAAAGTTGATTTCCACTCCATATTCATTTCAGTCTGAATCCTTTTGTGAAAACTGTTAATTAATTAATTCATGCAGTTTTATCCTATACTTCTGTCCATAAATGCAAAAATATATTCATGTTTTGCCTCATTAGTATTACAGGTATAAATAAAGAAAATTGTGTCTCACACACACACACACACACACACACACACACACACACACACACACACACACACACTCATGCATGTGCACACACACACACACACACACATGCATTTGCACACACACACACACACATGCATTTGCACACACACACACACACACACACACACACACACACACACACACACACACACACACACACAAATATAAAACAGCTAGGCCTACCAGTGAACTTGTTTCCCACCCCAAATCCCCCCTACAGCTTGCTTACTGGTGATACACAACACACATTGAATACACAGAACAACTAACCCATGTGGTTTCTTTTCCTCTGTTCTGAAGCCAAAAGTTAGTTTACACTTGGAGCAGTTTCTGCTCATTACAGTTACCAGCTGGCTCAGAACTGGCATTTTCGAACCTTTTTTCACAAACGGCCTGATATGGTTCATGTTTGAGCAGAGTACAAGCTTTCTTGCTTAGCAAAACACTCTCAGTACGCAGCGATCTTGACAGCGAAGCAGACGATGAGATTTCACTTTTAGAACACTGTAGCACTAAGTCAGACTCGGCACTGATTCTCAACAATTCGTCCGTTTCCTTCCATGTTTTGCACTGTCGAGCAAATGCAAGGTGTTTTTCGCGACTCGGCTTGCATTTATAAGCCAATTGAAGCGTTTATTTCTTCAAACGAGTCATTTTTCTGCTTGAAGCGGAGGTACGAACTCGATGTAAACAGCGGCCATTTTGCGTCACGTGACCCGATTCAACTAACCGGCCAGCTTACTTTTGAATCGCTCTCTATATATGGAAGTTGCCGTCGATATGCTAATCGACTGAAATGACGTTATAACTCGTTGTGAATGAGTGTTCGTAGTAGAAGCTCTTCGGAATCTTGTAGGGGAGACAATCTAGTTTCGTTTGGTGTATGATACGTCATACTTTGTGAACTAGAAATGCATGTTGCCAGGGCATAAATGTCGGCATTTTCACGCATTTTTCGGAATAAAAGAACACAAACTCGGTTGGGTTAGGTTAGTAAAACGTTTTTTAATTGCATAAAGACAATGTATTTGTAAAATCTAATTATGTCATATGAATATATACATGTCCTAGAATGTAAAATTGGAAAAATCTCAAAATAGCCAAAATGACCTAAATTTAGTAATGTTGGGTGCCGCACATTGCCTTAAACGTGTTTTGAAATACCTAAGCCCTCATTCTGACTAATTAGGATGCTAAATGTGTCAATTTCTCATTTTGACATTTCCTGCAGTCTATCATTTCAATTTGTAATAACTTTTGATAAAATTGTTCCATTTTCAGTCTGTTTTTTCTGTATTGTATAGCCATTTCATTACAAATTAACAGCATGTCAATAACTAAAAATTGACCTCTGGTGCAATGTGACTCATGGTGGAGCGTCACAATTGTATTTTACTGGTATTCTGAAACTTTTCAATTTGTTGTTGCAAGCATCAGAAATTAGACAATTTTAATCTTGCCTTAAATTAGTAAACCTACCATGAACCACCAATCATGAAATTTCGAGATACTACAATTCAACATCCTGAAAACCATAAGCAAATACAGGTATCTGAAAACTTTTAGTACATGTATTCAATGTTAAAGAACAAACTGGCATTAGACTTTGTTCTCCAGACTTATCAATCTTGCTGATTCAGTCACTGCACAATCTTGAGTCCAAACCTCAGCAGCCTGTTCCAGAACGCCTTGACAGTGTTTTTACAAAATGAAAGTTTGGTTCAGGGCAAAGTTTGGATCACAATTTGTTCAACTTTTTCTGAAGTTATGTAATTAAGAAAAAGCTTTCATCTCACAGGATAAATGTTATCTACTGCTAGTTACTTTAATGTGATTAAATGAAATGAATTCTAATTATGATGTGCCTACATCATTCAGGAGTAAGCACTAGCCTGGATAAGCCAACAGAACAAGGCAGAATACAGTATGACGGATCATGACAATCAGAATCTTCATGTTAACTTTTCTGCAAATAGCTAATCCCATCCTTTGCCATTTTATATTAACATTTTGGGCAGACAGCACAAAATACATTCATTGCATTTGTTAGAAACCACACCCAAAAAAGCATAAGACAAAAGCCATGAATATTGCCCACTAGCAAGATTGCATCCAGGACTTTTTAAAACAAAATTACGACAAATATTCACACACACAAGATTTTTAAAAAACTGCATATACTGGACGTAAAAAAAGCACACAAGTGCTTATTCTATTATCCTTGATATAAAAGAATTTATAAAAAAAAATAAATAAATAAAACAAACACACACAATGCCTATCACCACTTTACCGTCAACTTTTTCGGTGGTTTCAAACTGCTCTTTGTTGCTTGGACCCTCTTCTTCCTCGGCATCCACATCCACTGTAAATAAAACCATCCATTCATGCCTGTAGTCAGTGTCTGATTGTCAATATACACACATACATGTATACCCTGTCCATGCAAGAAATGGCATTTACACAGTCATCTTCATTATCAATCTGACTTAAATGGCTGTGAGGATTGATGTCATCATAACCAACTTTTTTCCAATAATATCTACAAAGGTTACAATTCAATCTCTCATTCGCTTTACACCGTCAGATGTGTCGGGGAAAAATAATGGCATGTCCTTTCCAGCTCTTCTCGTGGGCTGTACAGCTTGGACAATTCAATAAATCTTACACCTGTCCAGCATAATTCAAAGACTGGCTTAATTCATCATTTAGCATCGACATCATCTTTGGCCATGAAATTGGGCATCTATTTTGTATTCAAGTATTCTACTCAGTAGTTACAGTTCTACACCTTGCAAAATTGCATCCATCTGGCATTCAATATCAAGTATCCACACTCTGAAAAAAAATTTAGTTATACTTTTCATTCTCACCTCCATCTAGGGCGTTGCCTAAGACATCTTGTTCCATCCTCGACAGATCCAACAGAGCGCTGCCATAGCTGAAGTAGGCCTCTGCACATTCTCGGGCCATTTCACCAAACTCTTTTGACCTGTGGGAAAAAGCAACTCACCGTTAATGACTGATTTTTACAAATTACACTATCATTATTTGTATTACAATCAAGACTGGACAAAAATAACCTATGTCAGCTGTCCGTTCTTCCTTATAAATCTGTGCAAAATTCAGAACTACCCACAGCTTTTAAGTCTTCACACAAACAGCTAAAATAGTGATTGCTTTTTTGTTAAAGATGGGGAAAAAAATGAATGATGCCTAAGTTAAAAACAAAAAAAAAAAGGCCACAAATCACAATGCTTGAGGTACCTCCCAAAAATCTTAGTAAATCTTTAAACGACTTTCATTTGATTTTACAAAGTGGTACATATTTTATTTTACCATCAGGCATGGTACTGGAGGAAAAGTGCTTTTCCCTGAAATGTAGTGGGGATCGACAGGGTGTTGCCCCCTGGCGGGGAAAGGGGCAGAGCCCCTTGTGGGGGTCAGGGGGCAGCGACCCCTGGAGCTGAAGGTTTTTCAACAATTCTAACCCGTTTAAAGGCCTCTCCTTAAACTAATTTCAGTTTTCATACTAAGTAATTTCTGCCCTAAAATAAGCTCTCAAAGTACGACTTTGTCATTTCTTCAATCCAAAGGAGGTTCTATACCCAAGTAATCACATAACAAAAATGAGTTTTGTTTTTGTTTTTTAAATCCAAGTTGTACTTTTCCCCACCTAGACTGGCTAGAGTAACATTCCTATCATTTATTAAACTGAAGGCAGTGATCTTGAAAATTCTATCTCCCCTCTTCCCCCTTTCTCACATCTAATAACGGTCTATGCTTAGAACAGAGTTTCAGTGAAAAAAACTCACAGAATCTGGCAGGCATCCTGGAACTGCTGCACAGCCAGGGGAACTTCCCGACAGATGAGATTGCGCTTCCCCTGGGCCAGTAAGTCTTCTGCTTTGGCTTGAGCCTCCATCCTGCAAAATAGATTGAACATATATATCATCATTTAATTTCCCATTTAGAGAGAGAGAGAGAGAGAGAGAGAGAGAGAGAGAGAGAGAGAGAGAGAGAGAGAGAGAGAGAGAGAGAGAGAGAGAGAGAGAGAAGAGAGAGAAGAGAGAGAGAAGAGAGAGAGAGAGAGAGAAGAGGAGAGAGAGAGAGAGAGAGGAGAGAGAGAGTGAGAGAGAGAGAGAGAGAGAGAGAGAGAGAGGAGAGAGAGAGAGAGAGATGAGAGAGAGAGTGAGAAGAGAAAGACTCTGAGACAGAGAAATGACTGCTGTGTGTCAGATGGTGTGGTGTGTGTGTGTGTGTGTGTGTGTGTGTGTGTGTGTGTGACGTTCAATTCATTTTATGTCTAGTCACAAAATGTGATAGACAATTGGAAAAAAAAAAAGCAAAAATAAAAGGGGGGGGGGAAAGAGTTCTGGAAGTGGGGTTAATTCACTAAATCTACACAGAACAATTTTGAAAAATGTAAACACACCTATAAATTATAAATAATTTTGTAATACAAGTAATAATTCTAATTTCTGAACATTAACACATGAACAATAAAACTATAATAATCGTAACCAAAACAGAAAATGTCTAGTTTAAAGTCCATAATGATTATAATAATGAACCAATTTGACTGTGTAATAATGGTTAAAAAATGTATACACATCAGTATGTGACGTGTGTGTGTGTGTGTGTGTGTGTGTGTGTGTGTGTGTGGTGTGTGTGTGTGTGTGTGTGTGTGTGTGGTGTTTTCGCGCACATGAACACAATAAAGACATAGTAATACTAACTATACTATAGTAAATGGGAGGGGGGAACAGGGAGGGGGAAAGGGAAGGGGGAGATTACTATTCATGAGGAAAACATTTCCCATAAATTATTCTAAAAAATATTGTACAATAGCAACTGATTCAGTGATTGAAAAAAAAAAAGCATATTAAGTATACTATAGACAGTCAACAGACTTTTCACAGTCAGAACTGGAACAGTGGAAGGAGAACAGTATCACTGTCACCAGTAGTTTAGGAATGTCGCTTGTAGGGCCCCATGTAGGACTCAATGATCATGAATACTTGTAAGAAGTTGTATGTTCCATAGCCAATACTGGGGAGTGCAGGTTTTGTAGAAGTCATCAGTTATCAGGTTAAGCATTTTTCCCAACAATGGCAATATGAATAAGTTAAATTGAATTTCTTATTTTGTATTTGTATAAATTCTTTGTTGCTTTTTCTTTCTTTTTGAACACATGAAAACTATTGAACATTCTGTTGCAATATCAGTGATCACCTTCGGTGGTCTACGCATAGGTAATGCACCTGCCTGGAATTTTTAGTCAGGCCCTACAACTACTGAACTAGTACTAGAAAGCAAAAATTATGGGTTTGAGGTGTGGACTGTAGTGGTTTAATCCTCATAATTGAGTTAGTAGTCTAGGTACCCCACTTTGTAAAGTTTGTTTAGAACTGCATCATACAATTCTCAATTTTTTTTTATCTATAATTGTATGTACCGTAAAATCTCTAGCATAAGCCCACATCTAGCAAACGCCCACCCCCCACTTTGGGCCAAAAGTTGTGCATAGGGGTAACTACCTAGCAAACGCCCACCCTGCTTTTTTCAAAAAGACTATGCTCACTTTCACAAGGATTTGTGCAGACTGTTGTAAAAGTAATCTTTTTCCCCTTCTTTACCTTTTCGTGTTTCTGTCTTTTCTTATTCTTTGTCCCCTCTCTTCACTCCCACCCATCCCCAACAAAGTGAATTAAAATTACGTCATGCTTTTTCCACTGACGTCTGTCTGTCAGTGACATGTCAGTACTGTGACAACGCTTCCTGATGGCCAGAAGGTGGTTCTTGAATCTCTCTGTGCCATTTTTGCAAAATGTCGAAGCGACAGTCTTACACTGTATCTTCCAAATTGGAAGCCCTCCAGTATCTGGATAATGTCTAATGAAGCAGGTTGGAATGTTTCGGAGTGTGCCCGTGAATTTTCTGTGGATAGGAAGAGGATCAGGGAATGGAATGAAAACATAGATTTGAACAGCAGTACGCTCTCTCTCTCTCTCTCTCTCTCTAAACATCTGGGATGTTTTATGGGGTTTTTTATTATTATTTTTTTATATAGCATTTCTCCCCCGCCCCCTTCAAATAAGGATATCAGTTATTTTTTCCCCCTTTTATCCAAATGTATGATTTATATGACTTGTATAACTTTAAGACATATGGCCGTAGATTGATGTTTCAGTTGTTTTATGATGTTCTCCTGCTGGCTCTTATGTATTAGCGTTTTTTATTGTTTGTTTGTTTTTTTGGGGGGGGGGTTTGTTTTGTTCTGGTTTTTTTTTTCTTTTCTTTTTTCTTCTTTAATAATCAAAATTATTTTATTGTGACTTCTGATTTTCGTCTTCTGAATGAGTGCACCTTTCTTACCTTCTTATATGTAGTGTTCTGTCGCATTTCTCTTACCTTATTATATGTAGTGTACTTATTTCTTGTATGTTGTTTGGTACTGCGTAGAGTTTTATTGTTTAATATCTTTTTATTTTGATGTTATCCCTGAAAAGGGCGGGGACTGGATGTAAAAGAGCACATGTGTGCTTACCTATAATCAAATAAAAGAATTTGCCTTGCCTTGCCTGGTCTCTCTCTCTCTCTTGAATGTCCTTGGCCATCTTTGTCTCAAAGTCAAAGTCCCTTTTTATCTATTTTCTTTCACAGTTAACACTCACTCAGAAAATGATTTTTTTTATCTTCAGCTTTCAGTTTTCATGTTTATTCAATAAAAATAAAAACAAATAAAATGTATAGAAATTCTAATGATTTTATTTGATTTCAATTTTGAAATTCTATCATTGTATCAATCTATGACATGTTGACATGTGTCCGGTTTTAGGCACAGCTTTTTTTTGTTTGTTTGTTTATGACACTGTCGCATAGGATAATGATAGGTTTTCGAAGCAGGAGCTCCATAGCCATGGTGACATTACAATGAAGTAAAAAATATATATTTTTTAAACAAAAAGCCACCGAAAGTGAAATATTGGCCTAATGCTCATGCCGAAATCACTTACTTCAGCGACTGGACATCTCACTCTTTGTCTTCTCAGGCTTGTTTTCAAGGTTTTTTTAAACATTTATTTTACAGTCAGGCTACTGTTGACTGGGTATGCGCAAATACATGATTCCACATGGCTAGAACACTGTAACCGTCACTGTATCAGTGATCAGATACAATAAGCAATAATAATAATAGGCCTAATGACAAAAAAAAGTAGTAATGATACTACACAACAAAGGAAAAATGCGAGCAAGCCACCTAGACCCCAATACTTACTGTTCTTTTTTCGGTGCGGTTGACGAAGAAGAACCTTCCCCAGCTTCTGAAGACATTGTACTGTTTTATCTGTCCCACGATTCACAAAACAAACTTTGCTCACTCACTAACTAAACGTGCCGAAGGACTTCGTGCAAAACATGGGAGTTCGCGCGGTCTTCTTCCTTTTTTCCCACCACACACTAATCTCTAAATAAAACGTTGTTTTGATACAAACTGTCCATAATGTTTACAAATATGAAATAGTTTAGTCACTTTCATTTATTATAGCTTAAATTTTTGATTTTTTGCTTCTTATTTTTTAAAGAAATACTAAACACAGATTGCACGTGTACATATTTTGGTTATAGATTATATGTGTGTGTATGTCCCCTGAAATTGATGACATCACGATCTTTTTCCACTGAAGCGGCCATACTGGGAGCCTCGTGGGAGAGAAGGACCTCTCTTGACTTCAAACACCTAGGCCTATAAGTAATATTATGTTTACAGTTTTTTTTTTTTTGTTTGTGTGTGTTAGATTCCAACATAGTGATTGTTCTTTCAAGCCACTAGTTTCTTGATTGTAGGCCTCAAATTGTGTTTCCGTAACCGTACAGAAAAACACTGACTCGACTAGGTGTAGGCTAAGTCGGAACTGACAAAGGCTTGTTCTTGTGAAACTATTTCTGTTACTCGTCGTATAATATTTACATGCGTTCTGTGAAACTGGAGAGAAATTCACATGTTTTCTGTGAAATTGGAAACACTTTAATAAATTCGTTTATTGTGGACGAAACTTTCGTCAAAGTGTTAATAAATAGATCAAGGAATTTAGTATAATGGTTGGGGGGGGGGGGGGGGGGGGGGTCATTAGCGACACCAGTTTCGGTAAGATCACTATGTCATAGTTCCAACAAATTGAACAAAGTGAATGCTGCTTCCAGAGGCCCATAGTAAAAGCCGGTGTTTCATTTCTGCAACAGCAGAATGAACGCAAGCAGAACATATCATCATGCACACACCATAAAACCTGTTCTACCCTACCAACACGGCAACAGGCCATTGTGTGCTGATTCAGTGATAGTAAACCTATAGATGACAAAATTTACAAAACTGCATGCACATGGGGACTCGATGTAAATACAAACGAAAAACCCACATGAGTGTTTATTATGCAAATTATTCAATTATCCTCAAAATTAAAAGATTTTTTAAAGAGATTATTAATAAATCAAATGATTGATGACTCACTCAGTAACAGATCTACTCAAAGCTCAATCAGTCACTTTAGTTAGTGTAGTAGCCTACTGATTGTAGTTAAAGTTTTTACTAGTTGTACAGTCAATATTTTCTGACACTTTTACCTATGCTATTTCTGCAAAACAAACCCATAACAGACAATTTGGGGGGGTTAAATTAAGACTTGGAATATGGAATAAAAAAATTTTTTCCCAAATTATGTACAGATATGTTTGCTTCTGTCATTTTGTTTGTTTGCTCCCTGTCTAATCCTTTTTTGTGAGCACATTCTGTTTGTTTTCATGGAATGTTGACTGTGTGTTGAAGTTTTACAGGAAGACTGACATTGGCAAAACTACAGATTCCACTGAAAGGAAATGTGTTGTCTATTCCTCAAATTATCATGAAAGTAGATTATTTCTAATTCTGCCATTTGCAAGCAATTGTAAAGTGTAACTTTTATAGTTTGCTGCAAATTTGATTGGTTTTTTTTAAAATAGAAACTGTACAAAATTATAAGAAAGTGTTGCAAGGGGTTTCATGTACTTTCTTTGTGAAAGTGTTTTCTCTTACTAGGCCTAGTCCTACCTTTGGACTATATGATATTGTCTAACTTGCTTCTATACACACTAGTACCACAAAGTAGTTGCTACCACCTGTGCACTGTGTATACCACAGGTTGGCATGCAAAAATGGCAATCTTATGGCCGACACTATCATTTTGAATGATCTATCACAGTATCAGTATCACAGTCACAGCATTCCAGTACTATGGAAAACTTCAAAATTTCCACTGTTCCAGCAATTTTTACACATGATCGAAAAGAACATTCAACAATTGCAATAAAAGTAAACAAAAGGAAATTATCCTTCCCTTGCCACAACTAATGTTTAGTGAGATCAAAGATCAAATACATTTTGGTGAGTGAGAGAGTTGTAATAAGTTTGAATTGCATGATGGATCATTTGTCTAGACTAGAGGAGTAGAGCCAGTAGAGGTAATGCATCTGCATAGAAAGCAAAAAGTAGGGTCTCAATCTGAATTTAGGCCAAAACTTTTTCCCCATTCACTCAGGAGGTCTGGATGCTAGTATTTTGGATAAGATGATAAACCAAGGTCTTGTGTGCCACACACACACTCAACCCATGTAAAAGAACCCATGGTAACAAGATTTGCCCCTGGCAACATTTTGTAGAATCATGCTGAAGTCTGATGCGCTGGGCTGGACTTGTCACTGTCACTGTAGTGTCAGGCACTTAACCGAATGGCAGCACAGCACATTTTCACTTATGTGACAGATAACAATAATTATTTTTTGCATGCTGTCTGAGAATTTGACAAAAAAGAAAGAAGAATTATGTAGAAAAAAGCACACTGATACTGAAACAATAATAAAAATGTATACACATCCTGCAATAAAAATGATAAATAGAGGCTTCCCCCTCCCCACCCCACCCCCCAAAAAAACAAAAAACAAACCCCAACCCAACCCATCCTTTGCAAGTAACACTAGGTTTTGTCACATGAAAGGTAAGCTTGAAAAGGTTATGATCTTTTTTTAATTTTATTATTTTGAAAGGAACAATAAATGTTAATGCCAAACTAAGTCACTGACTGTGTGACTGCTGAGTTTTACTGATACAACTATTCAGTGTTCATCCAGTGTCCTGACCAGTCAGATGATAATCCTAAAAACCTGAATTTTTTTGGTCAGTCAACAGATCCCATTATGAACCCAGAGAAGTTGAAGCAGTTGCAAGCAAAGGCTGACCAAGTCAGAATTGGTGGCAAGGTAAGCCCTGTATTAGTTTCTGTGTGTGTGTGTGTGATCTTCAGTTTTAGTTCTCTTCACAAAATGATATCAAACATGTTACAACATCAAAGAGGGAAAGCTGAGTGTATGGGTTCAAATGTGTGTACATGATGCATGTGTCTGAAATGTATGAGGATGCAGTATGCAAGCACATATTTATGCAGGTGTCGATGTATTTCTTTCACTCTGTGGCTACATGTATGCACACATGTGCTGCTGCATGAGTGCAAGAGAGCAAGTGAAAAAGGGAGAGAAAGAAAAATCTGTGCACCTTTCTTTTGGGGAGAGGGGGGGGTGGGATGATTCTCAGCTAGAGCTTGGAGGTTCACCAATGATGAGATTTTTGCGTATTCGACTATGTCTTTTATCCCACCATTTAGGTAGCCACATTCTAACTTTAGGGATGATGTTTAGAGACAACACCTATGTCATGTATGCATGTGCATTTGTTTGGGTTTTTTTTTGGGGGTGGGGGGTGTCATCACTTTTTAATTTTACTGGCACACAAAGACCTACTCTTCAGAAAGGCAGAATGTGTTTTTAATAAATAATGTGTGTGCAAGGTGTTCTGTGTGCGTGTTGCACATCAGGCCTCAATCTATCGTCTCATTCAAAGGACTCTGACATTCATTTTGATTTTCTCCTCAAACTGGGAAGAAAGGGTGAGGTTGGGATACTTGATACAGTGATTGTATTGATTCTTTCCAGAAAGATTTGATGAGATTTAGAAAATCATAAGGAGTTAGATTATGATACCAGTCACTAATTCAGTTGTTATGATTTTGTACACTTATTTTACATACTTACTATTATTAGTTTGGGTTTAAACTAAAAAAAAAACACACAAAAACTCGATAAAGAGGACATGGGAGTTGTTTGGTGTGTGTGTTTTTTTTGGGGGGTGGGGGGGGTACTGTATGCACCTGTTGCAAAGATGGAAATTATTAATTTTATGCAGATCTGTAAATTTTTTGTCAGTGGTGTCAGTGACGGTGACATCTGTCGCTCTCTGTAGCAGTATTGATTGACATGGATATTTAGCAGTACCAAACATTTCAAGTAGCTTAGTAGGTGGAATTGGGTGAGTGAGGAAGCAGGTGGTCTTTTGGTTTCTAGAAAATATACCTTTCCCCCCTAAAAAAAACCCCAATAGTAACCCCAGAAAAAACCCTTTATACAACCCCAAAATATTCCACCCCTGTGTGTGTGTGGTGTGTGTGAAAAGCACTGCCATTATATGATACACGGTGTGTGTGTGTGTGTTGTGAAAGCACTGCCATGATGTAATAACTGGGAGGGGGGGGGGAAGGGTGGGGGGGGGGATCATTCCTTCTGAGTTTGTTGTTGTTATCGACAGAAAAATGTGTTATTATTCTTAAGTCTACAGTGATGTCGGTACACAGCATGTGTTCACCGAGTGACTGATAGTATGCTTTTAGGGGGGGGGGGGGGGGGGGGGATACAGGCATGGTGGGAACGAGGAGGATAGGCTTATTATCTCAGTTGAGCTGCTCAGATTGATGCAGTGGTTTTTGGTGATGAATAGGTGCTGGTAGAGAAGGGCTTTTTCAGTGACACTTAATTGCAACTTTGTGAGTGTTACACAAACTTACTGTTAGTTAAACAGTTTAAGTATACAGGAGTAATGTATTATTTATTAGATACCATGACAGATTGAGTGTGTAACTCTGTAGGTGAATCTTTCTGTTTTCATCTTCGTGTCTGTGGCCAAAATATATCGAAGTATCATGATATAATTATCAGTAAAACTAACAGATCGAAGCTGTGGTTCACTGCCTCACCCACCCCCCCCCCCCCCTCTCTCTCTCTCTCCTCTCTCTCTCTCTCTCTCTCTCTCTCTCTCTCTCTCTCTCTCTCTCTCTCTCTCTCTCTCTCTCTCTTCTCTTTGAGGTTGTGAGTCTCTCATTTTGATGCATTGCAGTGAAATAAAACTGAAGTGTTGCCCATGTTGCAGGGTTCCGCCAGAAGGAAGAAGAAGGTGATCCACAGGACAGCCACCACAGATGACAAAAAGTTGCAGAGCTCTTTGAAAAAGCTGTCCGTCAACTCCATACCAGGCATTGAAGAGGTAGGTCGGTTTTCAGAAATGTTAGGGCAATTTTATGTGTAACTGTACTCTTTCTTCTCCCTTTTTAGGCAATTTTATGTGTAACTGTAACTCTTTCTTCTCTCTCTCTCTCTTCTCTCTCTCTCTCTCTCTCTCTCTCTCTCTCTCTCTCTCTCTCTCTCTCTCTCTCTTCTCTCTCTCTCTCTCTTGCAAAGCTTTGTCATCACTTAAAAAAATTTTTTTTTTAAGACATAAAAGTTTAAAGAAAGTAAAAGTGACTATGAGTTCCAGGATAATTTAGGACATCCAGTTTTTTTTAATGTGAAGCTTTTAGAAGTAATTTCAGTTAAGATATTTCAAAACTTCAGTCTTTTTTTTTTTTTCAATGGTTTTATTATTTATATTACATTTTTACAGTAAATGCAATGCAAATATTGCGCTTTGCAATGTTTAAATTTCAGAAAAATCACTCTACCTTTGCTGTTTTTGTTATTTAACCCTCTAGCGCCCAGGCCTACAGATATGATAAACCTAATCAGAGCTCCCTGGTACCCACCTAAGTGAAGGACAGCAGATGACGATTCTGAAGAAAGAGAGGATGAGGAAAAGCTCATCAGAGGCCCAAGAAAAGTGGTGAAGAAGGAAAAGCAGTGTCAGGTGCACAAGCAGCAAGATACAGCATCAAAAGTGCATGTACGAGTGGGGTGGAGGATGACACCCGCTGGCAAGTCTTTGACAAGCAACACTTGCAGAAGATATTTCTTTAGCCCAGTTTCTAGCCAGAGACAGTGTGGGTGACAGTGCAGAGGATATCATTCTGGTGGCTGAACTCCGTGGTCAGCATCTTGATGTCGCTCCAGAAGAAGTGAAGAAACATGCTGCAATGTTGACCACGACAGGAGGAATATGCCACTTGACCCCCCAAGCGACAAGAAAACACCTGACTAGAAGGGAACGCTATAGGGTAGTCATTTGTGTATGGTCATCTCAATTAATTCACAAGAAACTGCTGTTACTGAGACAATTTAATACATATGATAAAATCAGCCTATGTATCCCTAAAAGGCACTCTTATCAAATATAATTTTTCTAACTTCACTTTAAATTTCTTTTTGATTAAAACAGACAATAGGAATGTGCTAATTTAGTGTATTCAACATTTTTTTTCACAAGAAATGGTTTTCATTAGCCTGGAAGTACATTCATGCACTAAGTGTTTTGAATTGTTTTGTAATATTGATTCTTATGTTCATGAATGATAAGTGAAATTTTATTCTCTGAGGGGCCAAAGCCTTAAAGGAGAAAATTTTCATATCTTCATGTCTCTCCTTCCGCCTTTCTCTTCCTCTTTGTCTTTGCCTGTCTGTGTCTGTCTGTCTTGTCCGCAAAATATTGATTTAAGTCTTTGGTGAAAATAACAGATTGGCAGAATTTGTACTGAATCTATTCATCAAGTGGATCTCAAAGTGATAATAAAGAAAATGGCTGTAATATTTGTGCGAGGAGAGAGAGACTGGAGAAAGTGTGCAATATAGATAATATACTTGAATATGAACATGAGGAAGAAAGAAAGAAAACAGTAACGAGTACAGCAATTTCTCTAAAATATTTGTGAAGGCGTTCTGAATGTTAACATGTCGGTAGTATAGTTCTGTGTGTGTGTCTTGTTCCTCCTTTGATATTGTTGACAGCAGTATGGTATATATATATTTATAACCTTGGCGTTTTGACCAGCCTGTGGGGATGGTTTGCAGGTGAACATGATCAAAGAGGACGGCCAGGTCATCCATTTCAATAACCCCAAAGTGCAAGCGTCTCTGGCTGCCAACACATTCGCCATCACTGGCCATGCGGAAATGAAGCGTAAGTATCGTGTGTCTGCCTCCCCTCTGTAGGTTGTGTTGTAACTGTGTTGTTGCTGTGTTTTGCCATTTGGGGAAAGTGATAATTATCAAAATTGCGATGGATACAAGGTTTGTTGGTTTGTTTGAGATTGTTATTACAGTCCCAGCAGAGTTATTGGATTTAGGGATTGTGATTGTAAGTCATCACACTTCGGTGCCACAAGCCACCCTAAAAATAGTAAATTCTTGAAACAGCTGTGCTAGGCCCACACAAGCATAGGAGAGTTGCACAGGCCTGAGCTCTGTTATACATATTTGGATACAAGATGCCATTTTTGGTGCTTTTTTTGTTTTTTTTCATTTTTGGTCTGGTATTGCTGTGTGTGTGTGTTTTCCTGATTCAATGTCTTATTTTATTCTGTGTAACAGGGAAGGCATGTTATAGTTACTATAACTTTTCCAGGCTTGCATGTTTGACTTAATTCAGATTATTTTTGGACAGGTTACGAATTTTGACGAAAATGTTCATCACTTGTGTTTCAGAAATAGCTGAGATGCTCCCTGGAATCCTAAACCAGCTGGGCACTGAGAGCCTTAGCAGCTTAAGAAAGCTGGCATCCACTGTTGCCAATGGTAAAAAAAAAAAATTCTCTGTCTCACTGTCTGTCTCCGTCTCTCTTTCTCGTATGATGTAAATGTTGAGACATCCTTCACACACACTCTTCACACACACACACCCTAACACACATACACAATTTTTTTTTTTTTTTTAAGAGTATCTGTTCAACATGATTTTACCCATTTCATTTGATTTATTAAGTTCTTAGTATTTGACAGATCAGACCGGACATGTGTTCTCTACTCTTTTGTGATGAATTCAGGATTTGTGCCGTGTTATATTCTATGCATTGTGTTGTATGGTTTTGCATTGTATTTGCAGTCATGGCAAATTTCTTTACAAGAAATTCAGGCTGCTTCGTCACACAGAGAGGACATCATCATAGTATGATCCTGCCCAATGTCTCTTCTGTGTGTATATGATTGCTTACGACAGTGAATTCCTAAAATATTGTCATGGACAGCTCTCAAGTTGATGATTCTTTCACATGTGCTTAGTGTGTATTGCACACAGAACCTGAGACTAGCTTCTAGCCTTGGGACCTTTTAAGAGGAAAAGTAGGTCTTTGTAAAGGACTTCATTCACAAATCTTTTTTCTCTAGACTATGTTAGTAAGCTTTTGTCAGTCTCAGGAGACTAGGCTCCATAGTGCAAAGCCTGGGTAAGTATGGAGGGCAAGCTGTTGCCCATGCAGCAGGAAACCCCCCCCCCCCCCCCTCCCTCCTCTCTCTCTCTCTGCTGATACAAATGGTTCCAGTGCTGTTACTTATGTCAGTTTTTGGTCTCATTTTTCATTTAGGGGGGAAATTGAATCATAGAAAATTCTAGGTATTCATGGAAAGTAGCACTTACATTATATAGATGGATTCTAGTGGTTTTCAAGGAGTTTTATTTGCAGTCTAGCCCTCTCTCTCTCTCTCTCTCTATATATATATATATACGAGTCATTCTTTGCTTTTGGTCACTAAAAGAGGTCCTAGGACCTCAAATTTCAAAATCATTGGATGGATTTTAAAGTGGGCAGTTTAAGTACATCAAGGAAAGGAGAATTAGCTGCAGAAGAAATAAAATTGACGGCATAATCCGCTTTTCTGTTATTTCTCATGGAAGGTGATGGGTGTCAAAATGTAACCGTGTTACACTGCTACACCAATTTATCCATAATGTCTCTGATTTTAATGAAATGACAATATACATGGGCTTACCTGTTAGTAATACATGTTAGTAGTACTGACAAGCAAGATTTACTATATTGGAGGTTTATGTGCATTTTCAGCTAATGAAGATTTTTGCGACACCGTAACACAGTTACACCATAACCAAAACAGTTTTTTAAAAAGAGTTGTAAAATAGAATATTTACTATTACCATGTTATATATTTGTTTACTAGCTTTTTAAGTAAAATGCACAGTGCTAAAAGTACTGAGAACAATTTTGCAGTAAATAAATCAAAATAAACTTAAAACATAACTGTGTTACACAAGACACGAACACAGAAACAAAGAGCACAACATCAAGGAAACCTTGATAATTTTATTGAAACAGTTAACTTGTCTCATTCTTTTGCTCACAAAAGCTTTTAACTCATTCAGGCACCTCAAGTCAAAGTTTCAATGTTTAATTCAACTGTTAAAAGGTTGTTTTTGTTTTTATTCTAAAATAAATGATCTGACACACTGCGTTTCACGCTACACGACGAAGCACCAGGAATTTGTGTCAGTTGCTCAGCACTGCTGATATCATTTTTCTTACTCATTTCATGCTTCATATTCATAAAACAGGTGTTACTCTCAAATAACAAAGAACAAAACAAAAAAATACATTGCATCATGGAAAAAAAGTATGATCATTCAACAAACTGAACCTGCGTTACACGTGACACTGCACGGAATCAAAGTTTTTTCAAACATGTGGACAAATCTTCCTTCACTTCACATCATAAAGTGAATATAAGTTATTAAGAAACATTATTCATGCTGGTAATTGCTATTGAGTTGGATTACATGCTGATTTTACTAGAAAGTTGACAATTGACCTCTGACCCGTAACTGCGTTACGCTATGAAAATGAGTGTGACACGATACAAACTATCAAGTCATTCTCGCCTCCTTCTGGGAATTTCTGCTTGAAATGTCATGAGTCCATGCTGTCTGGTGGATGAATTTAGCAGACATTCACTGGCGATTGTTGCTGGTGTCATTTGGTGTCATTTGCCAAGTACGGGATTTTGAAAATTCAGGCATAACTGTTACATTTCGACACGAAAACTTCAAAATTGTATCGAGGATGTGTTTAAACATTCTTACGTTAATAAATGCCTTTAATCATCTCATTATGATGAACTTTAAGCATTTCCATGGCCATCTTTAGCCAAGTGATCACTACGGCAAAGCAGACGATCCAAAGTTTTCATCGGGCTCTGTTACGCGACTCGTAACGCAGTAACGGCTTACTTTGGACGTCTAAATATAAAAGTTGAAAAGTTCAGTGCAATATTTTTGTACAGGATAATGTTGAACAATGTATTCTTTTGTTAGTAAAAAAGAAAATATAAGGTTTATTTGCACTGAAGACTTGTAAACTGCTTATGTTGAACACTGCATATGCCTGTCCCCTTTTCAGGTGCTATTTTTGGACTGTTTTTTCCCATTGGATTGCAATTTCTCAAAAACAGGCCAAACAAACAAATATCCCTTGATACTGTAATTTCTTAAACCATATTAGGATGTTTTTATTCATATTGCATTGAAAAGAAACAATCTTATGAAAATAAAATCCATCTATTGTAGATCACCCCAAATAGTGACTAAGAGCAAAGAATGACTCATATACATGTAATGATTTATGTCTTCTTTGTTGCAGCTGCTGGTGATTCCTCAAAGCAGAATTCAGGGGAAATCGATGATGAGGACGAAGTACCTGGTATGTGGACCAACCTTTTAGTGACTCGAGAACAAAACTTTGATAGCCTGTATTGATTATGATATTACATGGTGATCATGAAAAATTGTTCATCTTTGCCACATTTTGGGCATGCTTACAATGTTACATGGATGTGTATGTGGTTCAAGGAATTTGTTTCTTCCCCCCCCCCCCACTCACCCACCCCACCCCAGAAAAATGTGGGCATTGGTTTTGACTCCATTCTTCTGAAAGTCATGTGGATAAGACTGTAAATCAAGATCCCATATGCACACACACATGCGCATTCAGAAAACCAATGTAAAAGAGTAGGCCATCTGTGATAAGTGGCATTGATGACACAGTCACTCAGCAGACATCTTCTGAATTGGAGAGGTTTTATTTATTTATCTATTATGTATTCTTTTATGTAGAGGATAATGGAGTAAGCACTCGTGTGCTTTTTTACATCCAGTCCCCGTGTGTATGTAGTTTTGTAAATCTTATCTGTTCCCACCGGCACACAATGGCTTACTCTTACAAAAAGCGGAACAGGATTTAATGTTTGCGCAAGATGCTCTGCGTGCGTTCGTACACAGGACCTCGGTTTATAGTCTCACCTGAAGGACTTTGGGGGAGTACTCCCAGCCATGTCTGCAGACTCCACCACACCCAGTGTGTACCTGTCAGGTCATGGTGATTGCCAGGTGTGATAGTTGAGACAGCGCAATTCTTGGTGAACACAGGGGGTTAAGCTGAGGAACCTCCAACAACCGCCAGCCTAGAACATTACCCAACATGCAGCCTGTGGCAAAGCAAGAAATGAACTCCACCTGGTTCCACTTGTCCAAGACAACCCCCCCCTGTCAAATCCGATGTAATCCTAATTTTTCAAGGAGTTACAGGAGATGTCATATCAGCTAGTCCTTTGGATCAGACTATAAACTGAGGTCCCGTGTGCAAGCGCGTGCAGAACATCTTGTGCACACATACTTGTTAAAACCCGTTATGCTTTTTGGAAGACTAGGCCATTGTGTACCGGTGGGAACAGATGACAAAATTGACAAAACTGCAGACCTGTGCACCTTCCGTATTTTTCCGTATTTGTTCTGGAAAATACGGAAATACGATTTTATAAATCAAAATCCGATTTTTGTCAACAAAAAATCCGGAAATCGAAAACATCGTCTCCTATCGTTCAGCGATGCCGATCATCTCGCGTTACATCGTCTGCTAGGCCCTATCGTTCAGTTACTTATCTCCCCTGATGACGCATGCGTACAACAGTATCTTCAAAACAAAATGGCGGAAAGCGGTGTAAACTCGCGGAGAAACAGACCAAACTGATACACTTATAAGCAAAGAAAGACGCGGAGTGAATGCAAAATGACGCTAACAGGCCAGGATGGGGCTAAAAGAGGTACAGTTGCGGATATAGATGCATAAGCAGCAAAATTGGCTGTTCGTTTTGCCGAGTAAGGTTTGAAACCTGCGCTACATCTCTCGCATCAGGCTACTCGCTAGTGAAAGTTGAACTTTCATTCGCAAGTGGTGTCGAAAATTGGAATGCGGTCGGAACATAGCAAACCACGGCTCTTCATTTATAGAAGCGCTGGTTTCTTGGAAAATCATGGAACAGTAAAATTTCTCGCATCTTCGAAAAATCAGTTGATCGTTAAAACGGCAAAGTGACTTTTTTCTGAAGTTACATCAAGACTCGCTCTGAAGTTATATCGTACCGAACAGGGCTTCCGCTCTGGTGCTGTACTGGACAGCAGCAGAGCACACACATACACAGCACTTATTTTCTGGCCATGCAAACTGTCATGGTGAGTCCACTCCGAAATCAGATTAAAAATAAAATGAGAAAGGCATAGGATCTTAAATCTTCACCAGAGAGTGTATTGATATCTCTCTCTCTCTCTCTCTCTCTCTCTCTCTCTCTCTCTCTCTCCACGTTTTCCATTAACCATCACAGTGGTACACACAAACTTATATTACCGCTACCCAGAATAGATCTTTTTAAAACAAGTTTGACATACTCTGGTGGTTCTCTATGGAAGGTCTGAGTCTCTCTCTCTCTCTCTCTCTCTCTCTCTCTCTCTCTCTCTCTCTCTCTCTCTCTCTCTCTCTCTCTCTCTCTCACACACACACAAAACACACACACACACACACACACACACACACACACACACACACACACACACATGCCTCCACATTGCACAAAATGGTGCCTGGAGAGGCCTCCAAACTGCCTTTAAAATGCGAAAAATCGTTTTCGGCTGGGGGGCTTCGCCCCCCTGTGCCCCCAGCGGGGCTTTGCCCCTGCACCCCACCAGGGCCTAAGCGGCCCCTGGACCCCAGCTTAATTTCCTCTTTTTTTTTTCCCCTCCCAATTCTACACTCTGTATATTACATCACTTATGAAGTCATCAGACCTGTCCAGATTTGCTAGTTGATAAAAGAAAAAGCTTATGAGCTTTTGTACAATGGAAAGAAATTGGAAGGGGGATGAGCAAACAAATAGAGTTACAAAAACCCAATTAAAAAAAAGACGTTTATGCTTCATGTTGAAAAAGTGTGTCACGAATAACGCGAAAAAATACTGAAACTCGTTGAAAAATACTGAAAATTGCCATGAAAATACTGAAATCAGTAGTAAGGGGGTGCACAGGTCTGAAACTGCATACACACGGGGACTGAATGCAAAAGAAAAAGTACACATGTGCTTATTCCATTATTCTTGAAATAAAAGAATGAAATAATAAATATCAATATAATAAAAGCCTAGGTAAAATTAAGTCCAAGAAATGTACATCTTTTTTTTTGGGGGGGGGGGGGGGGGGGGGGTTTCTTGGAAGATTTGTTCGATTGAATATTGTGTGGTATTTGTGTTGTTGCAGAGCTAGTTGGCAATTTTGACGAGGCGTCAAAAGGAGAGGGTGTTTGAGAGCAGGCTGTGGCAGCAGCAGCAGCAGCGTTCTCCTCTAACCAGCCAGCCATGCATGCTCGCTCAGCATCCAGCAGATAGATCTTTGCCACATGTGGCAGCGCTGCCATGTTCATCATCCGTTCCATCTGTTTTCTGCCTGAGATCAAATCCTCCTCTGTAAATTCCCATTGTATCATTTTGACTGCCAATAAATAAAGTCTTGTTAAAGTCCACTGCTTTTGTCTTGTTTATTATTATTATTCATAGAGTTGTTTGCCTGTGCGATGTTTTGTGTGTAAGAGGTGTAGTTGCAACAAGATGAATGTTTAGGTGAATAATAAACTTGGGCAATTGAACTGCTCTCTCTCTCTGTCAAGAGTCTCTCTCTCTCTTTTCTCTCTCTCTTTTCTCTCTCTGTCTTCTCTCTCCCCCCCATCTTTCTCTGTCTGCTTCTCTCTCTCTCTCTCTCTCTCTTCTCTCTCTCTCTCTCTCTCTCTCTCTCTCTCAGGAAGACACTAATACACATTCTGAAGGCAGTGGTCTCTGTTTTTATTGGTGTCAACTAAGAAGGAAGAGGGGAAAAGCATCATAAAAATGTATACATATGATATGGATGTTAAAACTTTCGAGATTGAGTACATATAAATCTACATCTTGTATGGTGAATTCTAGTATCTGATGAAAATGATCATGAACACCCAGAAAGGTTGACCCTTTTGTATAATGCGTATACCCATATGGTTAGACTGCTATATGTATCAACTATTTTTAAACAATTATTTGTAGACTAGTTTAAATCCAAAACCCTTTTTTTGTTTAATTCATTTTTTGTTATGCAACTGACGTTTATTTTCTGCTATGAGTAAAATGATATAGATGTACATGTGTACAGTATATGCTCACATTATCTGTGCTACTTCCATGTACAGATTAATCAAATCAATGGTACTCTGTAGAATGTTTCTGGTCATAGATTTGGGGGGGGGGGGCGGTGTTTTCGGAAGTTGCTTTTCTGTTCCTTTCCCAAGTACAGTTTGTACATTTCTGTGTAAGAAAACAATTTGAACAATATTTGATATTTTACGGAAATGAGGGAAGGGTGAATATCAAGTAACAACAAGTAGCAAAACTACAACAAAACGACTATTAACAGTAGTCTATAAATCAATTATACAACTGAAAACAATCCTATTTTGACAACTGAAGCATTTCTACCTAGTTAGCAGAAATCGGCTTACAAAATCTGCAAGCTTACTTTGGCGTACAAAATTGTTTCGACAAAAATCGGTTTCAAAATTAACATACAGTGCATGCCATAATAAAATGAAAGTCATCACAATTACACCATGTTGCTAAACTACATCTTGTTTCACAGACACAGAAATCTAGTGCTAGAAAGGTAATCTTTTTGTTTTCTTTATGTGTTGGGTGGGGGAATGGGATGATTAATAGGGGTTTTGTTTGGTTTTCCATCCTTTTGGTTGTTAAGGGTTTTTTTTTCTTTGGGGGGGAGGAGGTGCTTTGTTTCTTTTATATTAGTCTTTGGTATCTTTAAAATTTTAAGCAGTCAATAAAAAATGGTCTCAAAGGCTAAAATCACACACACACACACACACACACACACACACACACACACACACACACATGTGAACAACTCTAAATGATTTCCCCTATTTACATCAGTAATTGGGAATTAGAAAACATGAGAATAGACCATATTCCAGAATGAACTGTGTTGAAGTTATGAGGTCAAGTTTTTATGAACAGTAAAGTTGCCTGAATCTATCTGGTTAGACTGTCATAACCTACCTTCTTCCTTCTTTTGGGATTCTACAAGTTTATATTCATCATTAACAACCATATCTTGTGTCCCATTATCCTAGACATTCAAATCAACTACACGCTATTTTATGTCACGCCTAAATAACACAACAATGAATGCAATACACATTTTCCAGCCAAACCTTCTAAACTCTGCGAATTAAAACCAGACTCCCCAAAACTGAAGATTTCAAACTAATGACTAAGATATAAAGATAATGATCATGAACAGGAATTTTACAAAAGTCAGCTCTGAAGAATCCAGAATCCTTGTGGAATTACCGATCGGCTCCTTCTGAACTGTAGAGATCTTCAGACTCGAACTTGAGGTCTTCCAGATGGTCGTTGATCTGCTGCACTATTTCTTGTAACCTGAAATGAGGATTACATTGGAAGGTTAGGGCAGAAATTGTGATGAAAGACGACTCCTAGATTTGGATGCTGCAATTGTTTTTTTGTTTTTTTTTAAACAGCGCTGAACGACCAAACCCCACTGTGTAATGTCAAAAACTGCTACTAAACTAAAATTATGGACTTTCAATTTGTATGGGTTTTTAAAAGATGATACTTAACAGTGAACAAAAACAACTAGGTAGATGATGCTAGTTTTTGTTCACTGTTAAGTATCATCTCTGAAGTCCTCATGCGGCTGGCTACCTGAGTGGTGGGTAGACAGTCACACAAAATCTCACCATGGTGAACCCTGGAGGGAGCTCTAGTTGAAGAAGAACAACATAAAAGATTTTACAAACATGGACAAGAAGGCAGTGTGCCTTCACAGTCATTATCACATTTACAAAACTGCATGTACACGGGAACTGGATGTAAAAAAGCATATGAATGCTTATATTCTATTATCCTCGATATAAAAAGAATAAATAAAATAAATAAATAATCACTCATTAAAATAAAATAGTGAATCACTACTTACCTTTCTTTGAGGTCGACAACTTGCTGTTTCACGCAGGCATCGTCTGGATTGTCTGTTGCCCCTTGACGACTTAGCTGAAGCTGCACCGTCTGTAAAGCATGCAAGTTGTAGCTTTTCAACACTGATGACAAAGTAGTGTGCAGTGTTTTTCACGTGTCAATGAATGAGGATAGAGAAAAGATATTGTTCAAATACATGTATAGCCACTTCAAGTAAACTTAGAGCAAAATTATCAGATGAAAAAAAATAATAAAGAGAAGATATTGTTCAGATACATTTGTAACCATTTCAAGTAAACTGATAGCAAAATTCTCAGAAGAAAAGAAAGAAATAGCCCTTAAAAAAAAAAAAAAAAAGACTACCACGACAAAATATCTTTTAATCAAAGAAAAAAACAACCTCTCCTCACCTTCATCATATCCTCTCTCCTAAATTTTGCGCCAAAGTTTTTTTTGTAGAATCTTATGCATGAACACACACATGCACAGTTACACATACATATATATATATATATAAAAGCATCCAAGCCAATACAATACCTCAGTCACAGTGCTTAAATCCAACATCACTCAGTAAGTCCGAGTCAAGAGTGCTAAATTTAGCGCGCTTCTTCCTTTTACCTAGTCCATGTGTGGTCAGCACCTGCTATAAATAGCACCAGCTGGCCACAGCTAAACTGGGCTGGGAAGAGATAATTAGCAGGTGAGAGGAGCTGAAGGTGGGGGAAACTGACAGCTGAGCAGTGCTCCCTACGACAACAACAAACACCAGCTTACGTGTTCCAGTTTGTCTTTCTCCGCCAGCTGCACTTTCTGCAAGGTGTCAGCAAGACGACTCAGGTGGTGAACATCTCGGAGACGCTGCTGAATGGACAGCACCTCCTCCGAAATGGTCTTGAAGCTCTGCGTGATCTCGTTCACCAAGCTCCGGTACAGCTCAAAGTTGTATTTGGGGGCTCCCTCCAAATAGGCACTGAAACCACTGAGACCAGAAACAAAGAATGATAATAAACTAAGATCATACACAAATAAAATGTTGATGATAACATCAATAGTTTGGTCAATGTGGCAGGCATAAAGTAGTTGAGTAACAATTATGTAACAAACATTTATCCTTTGAAAAAAAAAAAAAAAAGATTGTATAAAATTTGTACTGCAAGAGGCTACCTAATGCTGCCAATACAAAAAATAAAAAAGGCTTCTTCTTGCAGAATCATTGGTCATTCTGACTATCTGTCAACTCTGTCTTGGATGGTTCTGTTACGAGTTAATGAATAAAACTGCAGAATTGTAAAAATAATTATATACATGCAGAAGATCAAATACCCACATTAAAGATACTGTTTCTCATATCAGTGTTCAGTGGTTACAGAAACACGAACATACCCAACTTACACCCTGAAGTCTACAGAAATTTCACAGTGTTGAAGGCAATTGAGAATGGAAAGAAGAAGGCTTTGTTTCTACCGACAGGTACCATGTGTCACTTAACATCTCTCAATATAGATTTCTGACAGGACCTCAGCGCATCACAGAGCAATTTTGTTTTGTAGAAATTCAACAGACTTGTGTTATCAGACTGACACTGCAAAAGAAAATAAAAGGATCTCAACATATAAAGATGTAATGTTCTTCAAGAAAAAAGAAGCCTTTCTTGCGTTGATCATCTTGCTTGCACTTTTGATTCAGTATTTTAAGCCAATTTACAACATCAAAGTCTCCTAGCCCTTGAAATTATTTGTTTAGGGTTTGGGGTTTTTTGACAATGAAAGGAAAGGAATTTGAACTCTACCAGGTTCAACTTGGTCAGAGTGATGCACTTGTGATCTGCTGACCCAGGTTCAAATCTCATTCAAGAATATTTTTCCTCTGGGGTTAACATCAGTGCCGACTCCACTTCCCCCAAAAGTCCTTCAGATGAGACTATAAACCGAGGTCCCATGTGTAAACACACAGAGAACATCTTGCACACATGTTAAAACCTGTTGCACTCATTGGAAGAGTAGGCCACTGTGTGCCAGAGGGAACAGATGACAAAATTTACAAAACTGCATACACACAAAAACTGGATTTAAAAAAACTATATGAGTGTTTATTCCATTATCCTCGGAATAAAAGAGAGAATACAATAGATATATACAGCCCGAAAAATTCAGGTCAGAGCCCCAATGACTTCTCACTCAGGGAGTTTAAAAAGGAGAGAAGAGAGAAGGCAGAATTTTCAAAAAATATAACATTGCTGCTACAAATCTATATATATACATACATAGATCTGTTTACTTATTTTATTATTTTTAAAATATTTTATTCTTTTCTATCGAGGATAATAGAATAAGCACTCATGTGCTTTTTTTCATCCAGCCCCCGTGTATATGCAGTTGTGTAAATATTGTCATCTGTTCCCACCAGCACACAATGGCCTACTCTTACGAAAAGCGGAACAGGATTTAACATCTGCACAAGATGTTCTGCGTGCGTTCACACACGGGGCCTCCGTTAACAGTCTCATCCGAAAAACTTTTGGGGAGAGTAGAGTCAGCACTGATGTTAACTCCAGGAGAAAAGTCCCCTTGACCAGGAATGTAACTTGGGTCGTCAAATTGCCAGCGCAATATTCTGACCAGTATCAGGCTACCCCGTCCTCATTATGGCATCAGTCAGTACCTTTCCAAAAAGCGATACGCTTCGACCCGCTCCTCCTGCAGAGAATAGAAACGCTTCAGCAGACACAGAGGAGTGGCACTGTCCCCCTCCACTCCCTCCACCTCCGCTTCTGCCATGGTGTGTCAGTCACTGAGGTCAGTTGAGTTGGTCAGGCTGGGTAAAAAAAAAAGAAGATAAATTTCACTCAGATGTAAAATCGTCATACCAGAATATGTGTGTGTGTGTGTGTGTGTGTGTGTGTGTGTGTGTGTGTGTGTTGTGTGTGTGTGTGAGTGAGTGAGTGAGTGAGTGAGTGAGTGAGTGAGTGAGTGAGTGATTTATTCATTTATTTTGTTCTTTTATATCAAGGATAATAGACTAAGCACTCATGTGCTTTTTTTTTTTACATCCAGTCCCTGTGTGTATTCAGTTTTATAAATTTGTCATCTAGTGTTCCCATTGATACACAATGGCCTACTCTTTCAAAAAGCAGAACAGGATTTAATGTGTACAAGGTATTTTGTGTGTGTTTGCGCACAGAGCCTTGGTTTAAAGTCTCATCCGAAGTGTTCTTACTAAGTTCCTATCAACTATTTGATCAAGAACCTATGCATGAACATGTACAAGAATAATTCTGAATCATAGTTCATAGCTTCATACATTAAAAGAAAATCAGGATACACAGACTTACATACTTTAAAAAAAAAAAAAACATAGTAATTATGATCACACACACACCCCACACAACACACCACACACACACACACACACACACACACACACACACACACATCACACACTAACACACAATTTGAGGTTGACCACTAAAGAGAAAATGGAAGGAGAGACGAGAGAGAGAGAGAGAGAGAGAGAGAGAGAGAGAGAGAGAGAGAGAGAGAGAGAGAGAGAGAGAGAGAGTGTGTGTGTGTGTGTGTGTGTGTGTGTGTGTGTGTGTGTGTGTGTGTGTGTGTGTGTGTAACCAAGTGAATATACCTCGCCGAGCATATCTTATAAACGTGTAACTGTAAGATCATCGTTACATTGATTTATTTACTTACATATCGCAGAAGATAAAAGCAAAACAAATTCAGCAAGACACAAGAGTGGTCAACCTTAGTCATTGAAACCTCTCAGAGTAACTCCCCTGGTAAGCGTGGTTGGTTCTTTGCAAACGACAGACTAGCAACGAAAAGTTTATTCATAAATTCGCCGTTTTCTTGCCGTAATTCAAACATGTCATCATACAAAGAAGCGCACGAAAAGTTTATGAGTGGACACAATGGAACAACGGTGTTGGAAGTGGCGTTAGTGACCAGTGCGCCCTGTGCAGGCATTCTGATCAGAGACGTTTTGCTGATGCTGTACGGACTTCGCAGGATGCCATTCTTGTGAGTTTCAGTTTTATTTTGGTTTTTCTTATTGCGCTGAGGACTTTCACATACGCAGCGTGCACGCACGCACACAAACACACGCACGCACACACACACACGCACGCACGCACACACGCACGCACGCACGCACACACACCACGCACGCACGCACGCCGCACGCACGCACGCACGCACACACACACACACACACACACACACACACGTGCGCAACATGCATGCATGCATACGATACTAAAATATACTACATACATACATATACATCACACACACACACCACACACACACCACACACACACACAGATTGATTCCTTTCACAACACACCAGGCGACACGCACACACACACACACACACACACACACACACACACACCACACAAATATAAAAAAATAAAATAAAAAAAGGATTGCGTCACAACTAAGTCTTATGACTGATTAGTGAACTATTAGAAAGTGTTTGTGCTTGTGAAAGGATTTCTGGATTATAGAGTGTGTGTGCGTGCTTAGGTACATTCACATTTTATTTCTTTATTTAATCTTTTACATCAAAGATAATACCACTCATGTGCTTTTTTTAACATCTAGTCCCCGTGTGCATGCAGTTTTGTAAATCTTGTCATCTGTTCCCACCGGCACACAATAGCCTACTCTTACGAAAAGTGGAACAGGATTTAATGTGTGCGCAATATGTTCTGCATGCGTTCGATTATGGAGCCACATGTTTTAGTTTCATCCGTGCATATGTGTGTGCGTGCATGCATGTGTGCATCTGTTGTTAAAATTGACTTAAAATCAACATTTTCTGTTCCTTACCAGGCCAAGACTCGTGTTTGACTTCTCTCTCATCATGGTCCCCGCCATTTTGATGAAAACAGTCTTCAGTCCCATGACGGTCCACCGTTTGGCTCCTTCTCTACTGCAGTGCTGCGGCGTGCTGTGTCCTAGCCCTGCTGTCCATAAACCGCCTCAGCCTTCGCCAAAGCTGGTCCCATCTGATGGCCATGCGGATGGAAGCTCACCGACCATTCCTGAACTACACCCGATCTGTGGTCAACCTGAGCACCGTCATCAACATTCTGGGCGTGGATTTTGCCGTGTTTCCTCGCCGCTTCGCCAAGACAGAGAGTTTTGGAACGGGTTACATGGACGTGGGTGTCGGCTCTTTTATGGTCAGCAACGCTCTGGTCTGCCCTGAAGCCAGAGGCAAGAGTCAGCAGTGTCGGTCAGTTTGGGGGTTTGATTCAAACTTCTTCTTTCTTCTCGCGTTCGCTCAAATACGCTGTCAGATGTGTCTAGGAAAAATGATGGCATGGCTTCTCTATCTCCTCTGGTGGGCCACACAGCTTGGTTTGTTAGGGTTATTATCTCTGGGGTTTTAATTATGTTTTGCTTTTTTTTTTTTTCTACAAAAGTTCATGTGTTTATAATTGTTGTTTTGTTTTTTTAGAAAGACACCAAGATGGGTCAGTTTTGTAAGGTTTTTTGGTTGGCATTTTGTTTGTTCCTCAGTCTAGAGCTCCAAGGCTCACCAATGGTCAGATTTTTCTTATAAAATCTGACTGTTGTTGCCCATCATTAAGGTAATCGCATTGTAATTTCAGAGATGATGTCTGAACACAGCACCTGTGTGAAAGCATTTTTTAAAAGCTTTGTCTTCCATTCCTTTCAGCTATGAAATGGCCTGCTCTTTTCAAAAGGCAGAAGGGCCCTTGGTTTATATAAGGTGTAGCGCTCTGACCACTTAGCTATCCCATATAGCTCTATTTTAGAAAAAAAAGTAAAGGTGTCCCATAACCTATGTGGTCGCAGGGAAGCAAGGCATCAGAGACCCCAGCTTCTCTAGGGGCCAGCATATTGAGGGTGGTGCCCATCTCCTCTCCCTCACTGCTTTACCTTCCCTGACCTTCAAGAGGGCAGGTACCCATTTACAGCTGGGTGGACTGGGGCACTGCACTGAAGCCAAGGCACCCAAATGGTCACCCATTCACTTAGTAACCACGCTCGATGCTGCTTAACCTTTGCTCTATACTTATTCTTAATAATCATGTCATCTTTTCTTTTCTTCCTAATTTACTCTCCATTGTTTTTTTTTTCTCCTTTCTGTTATTTTGTCTCAGATCTGTGAAAGAGTTTGTAGAGAGGATCATCAAGTCTCTGAAATCCTCCGCTCCTCTCCTCGTCTTGGGCCTGGGTCGACTTCTGGCCGTGAAGAGCGCAGACTACCATGAGCACGTGTCAGAGTACGGCGTGCACTGGAACTTCTTCTTCACTCTGGCTATCGTCAAGGTAGGCATTCTCTGTACATGTCATTCTTCTTTCTGATTGTTGTTGGGGTTTTTTGGTTTTTATATATGTATATATATATATATATATATATATATTATATATATATATTTTTTTTTTTTTTTTTCTTTTTTTTTTTTCTTTCTGATTGTTGTTGTTGTTGTTGTTGTTGTGCATTCCTCAGTTTAACACCCTGGGAGTTAACCCAGAATGTGCACTCTGACTCATTCATCCCACCTGGGAATCACTAGTGTGAGATTGAAATTGCACACTGAGTGAGAAGTTTGTGTGTATGACTGTTTTTGAGTGCCTCACCTTATACGCAGCCGTACACCAACTTAAGAGGATATTTCTCCTTTAAAGAAGTGTGCAGGTTAATGTTAAGAGCTTGTCATGGCTCAAGGCATTCTCAACACAACATTGTACATCATAACAACTTTTGAGTGTAGGCCTAGGCAGTTAGCTGACATCAATAACTGACACCGGTTTTGGCCTGGGGCAGAAGAGACAGTATTGTTTGCCCATGATTATGGTATTTTTGTATATCCAATTATTTTGACACATTTTTTCTTTTTCTTTTATCTTTTTTTTTTTAAAATTGAAGGTTGATAAATCAAATGAAATGGCTCGCATGTATCCCTATTACAGACTGTTTTTCTCCTCCTTAATCAAAGAAATGAAGTAATTAAGGTAAAATTCAGTGAAATTTTTGTTTATGAGGTTGATGGTATTGGATATTTGAAGTGATTTAGGAGGCGTAGATTTTTATTTTGGAAGTGGATGTCACTGGAATTGCTGAAGCTAAACAAGGTAACATCCCTGATAAATATAACTTTAAGGGTCTGTACACAACACAATTTTTTTTGTTGGTGCATTCCTCGGCTAGAGCTCCAAGGTTCACCAACGCTGAGATTTGGCATAAACAACCCGTCTTTTGCTCCTCAATGAAGGTACTAGCCACATTCGGACTTCAGGGATCATGGTGTGATGGGGCGGTAATTAGATTATCTCCATGTGAACAGAGCGCGCATTCGCAGCGTCGTGTTTCTATTTAGAGACACACCTGTGAATTGTCGATGCTCTGTTTCCTTGGGTAGTGGTCGAAAACCCTTCGTTGCATACGCTTCGCCTTCACGGTGAAATGTATATTTATGCAACCTCTTTTAGAGGTCACATTCTAAACTGACTAGCTGTGCCGTGTTCCCGAGGTTTGTGCAGAGATGGGACATCACACATGTCCGCTCTGTTACAAATGGTGTCAGAAGTGGGATGGAAGACCCAAGTAGGTAGAGTTAGTGTTTTGTAGTTAACCGTTGTCGGGCTATGGTTTCAGCATCAAATATGCAAACAGGTAGCCTACCTTCGGATTGGGTGTAAACCCATGTAGGATTATTATTTTTTGTAGTTAGCAGTTTAGGGCTACTGGACAGTATCAAATATGCTGGCCAGGTAGCGTACCTCGGGACGCTGGTACAAGTTGGCCGGTGGTGGATGTGATGGGCGGTAATTAGATTATCTCCCATGTGAACGGAGCGCGCATTCGCAGCGTCGTGTTTCTATTTAGAGACACACCTGTGAATTGTCGATGCTCTGTTTCCTTGGTAGTGGTCGAAAACCTTTGTTGCATACGCTTCGCCTTCACGGTGAAATGTATATTTATGCAACCTCTTTTAGAGGTCACATTCTAAACTGACTAGCTGTGCCGTGTTCCCGAGGTTTGTGCAGAGATGGACATCACACATGTCCACTCTGTTACAATGGAATGGAGCGAAACAAAGATTTTTGTTTTGCTTACTACAGTTGCTGTCTACTGTGGCCTTGAGCCTGTGTCCTGAGCTCCGAGGTTCACCAACGCTGAGATTTTGGCATACACAACCCATCTTTTCACAGCTGTCAGGTCCCCCACTTTCAGCTCCTCTCAGCTGCTTATTATTCCAGCCCAGCCCAGCCCAGATGGGGGGCCAGCTGGTGCTATTTATAGCAGGAACTGACCACACTTGGACTAGGTAAAAGGAAAGGGCATGCTAAATATAGCGCTCTTGACTTGAGTGATGTTGGATTTGTGCACTGTGTTTTGCTCCTCATGAAGGTAGCCAGCCACATTCGAACTTGAGGGATCATGGAACAAAACTGATTTTTGTTCTGCTTACTACAGTTGCTGTCTACTGTGGCCTTGAGCCTGTGTCCTGAGCTCCAAGGTTCACCAACGCTGAGATTTTGGCATACACAACCCATCTTTTGCTCCTCAATGAAAGTAGTCGCATTCGAACTTCAGGGATCATGGAATGGAACAAAACATGAGTTTTGTTTTGCTTACTATAGTTGCTGTCTACTGTGGCCTTGAGCCTGTGTCCTGAGCTCCAAGGTTCACCGACGCTGAGATTTTTGCATACACAACCCATCTTTTGCTCCTCAATGACGGTAGCCAGCCACGTTCGAACTCGAGGGATCATGGAACGGAGCAAAGCATGATTTCTGTTTTGCTTACCGCAGTTGCTGTCTACCGTGGCCCTGAGCCTGTGTCCTGTACACCTGAGCTCCGCCCTGGCTGTGGTGGTCATCTCCGTGTACCAGTACATCCTGTCTGCCCAGGGCGTGGGCAGTTACATTCTGCACGGGGCGGACGGGAACGGCAGTCGCCAGGGTGTGTTTGAGGCCAACAGGGAGGGGGTTCTGTCCCTGTGTGGCTACCTGCCCCTCTACCTCGTCGGTGTCCACATCGGCAGTTTGCTGTTCAACAAGGAGTGAGTGGTGCCGGTGGGGGGGACTGGTTTGTTTGTTTGTTTGTGTGGTTGGTGTTGTTGGTGTTGGTGGTGTTGGGTGTGGTGGTGGTGGTGGTGTTGGTGTTGTTGTTGTTGTTCTGTGTGTGTGTGTGTTGTGTGATTCTTTTGTAGTTGTTTTGTGTGTGTGTGTGTGTGTGTGTGTGTGTGTGTGTGTGTGTGTGTGTGTGTGTGTGTGGTTGTTTTGTGTGTGTGTGTGTGTGTGTGTGTTTTGTTGTTGTGTGGTTACTTTTGTTGTTGTTGTTGTTTTGTGTGTGTGTGTGGTGTGTGTGTGTGTGTGTGTGTGTGTGTGTGTGTGTGTGTATGTGTGTGTGTGTGTGTGTGTGTGGTTTGTTGTGTGTGTGTGTGTGGTTTTGTGTGTGTGTGTGTGTGGTTGTTTTGTGTGTGTATGTGTGTGTGTGTGTGTGTTTTGTTGTTGTGTGGTTCTTTTGTTGCAAGGTTCCTTAGGAGGAAAAAGAGAAGTGGTTATGTGAAAAAAAAAAAGAAAGAAAAAAAGAAGGGGTTATGTGGAAGAGAGGGAATCTACATCTGTGTGAGAGTGTGTGTTTGAGTGTAGGAGAATGTGTATGGGAATGCGGATGTGTGTGGGGGGTTTTTGTGTGTGTTTATTTATTGGTTTTTTTATTTCAATCTGTTATTTTGAGGATAATGGAATAAGCACCCATGTGTTTTTTTTTAAAATCCTGTGTGTATGTAGTTTTGTAATTTTTGTCATCTGTTCCCACTGGCACACTATGGCTACTCTTCCAAAAAATGGAACAGGTGTTAAAGTGTGTGCAAGATGCTCTGCGTGCATTTATAGTCTCATCTGAAGGTTTAAGTGACTGAGAGAGGATAACATCTGTGTGTGTGTTTTTTTGTGTTTTTTTTATGTCTGTAGAGTTCTCAAAACTAAATAGTGATAATGACAACAATCTAATAGTTCTATTGATCATGTTTTTTTTTTCTTTTCGTTATCTTGTAGAATGTGTTTTAGCTTTACCAGAAATAATATAAGCGTCTCTTACCCTAGAACTAAAAAACAACCGAGCAGTTTTTTTGGTTTTTTTTTTTTTTTTTTTTTTCTTTTTTTTTTTTCTTTAGCAAAACAGGTAAAGTCTTTTTTCCACAAAACAGGTGAACTCTTTCTTCCGCAAAAAGCAGGTAGTCTCTTTCTTCCACATGGAGGTAAACTTTTTTTCCACATAAACTATAAAAACTCTTTCTTCCACAAAACCAGGTAAATTCTTTCACAATCTCTATCTTTCATAGAAACTGGGTAAACTTAATCTTTTTTACAAGCAAAGAATGTTTATATGCATGTCTGAAAAAAAAAAGTTAAAAACTTTTCTGCTAGATTTTACACTATTGACATATTGTCATAGTTACAGATAATCAGGTTAACAGTACTTTTCTCAGGTCTGCTTCTTGTTCAAAAACCACCTGGTATTGTAGCGTAGATTTGGTCTTTTTAATCTTACTAATACACATTTTTCCAAGCAAAATCATTTTGTTGATCCAGCAATTTGTTGCAGTTAGGTTCTTTGGATTATAGCCAAACAAAATGTCAGTTGCTGAAAGATGAAGGTGTTTCCCAGTTACAGACAAGATAGTGGAGTCAATAAATGCCCAAAACCGTTTTACGGACGGACATTCATAAAAGAAATGGTCCATGAAATCGACTGTGTTTAAGCAGTTGTCACAATACACGGAATCAGTTATACCCATTTTATGTAGCAAAACATTAGTTGGATACAGATTGTGCAATATTTTCCATTGCAGCTCTCTCAGTCTTACTTCATTTGTAGCCAATCTTGGCATCAGCCATACATGTTTGTCAACGGTGTAGTCCAGTTTTCTTTGCCAGAAGTCAACTGCATGAGGAGTTAATGATTCATTTACATTTTTTGCCATCAGATAATGCTTAATTTGCTTTGGTTTGGCGTCAAATTTGCTTGCTTCTAAAGTTCCATGCTCTTCCACTGACAGATCAACCGTTCCCACAACCGAGCAGTTTGTAAAGTATTAGTCACTAAGTGTCCAGTCTGAATCTAAAATCTTTGTTGTTGGTGTTGATGCTTGGTTTTTATTTACTTTAACCCTTTCAGTACTAAATATCTGCTGACAATTACTTCCCCTATCCTGAATTTCTGCCCCAGTGCTCTCCCCTTCAGTCCTGTCAGCTGGTTTACCAGCGATAACGGTGCCAGAGGAGGGTTTGTTTATAGCGATCCGTCATGTGGCTAGTTGGCATCAACAGACTCTGGAAAATAGTTTTAATATGTCAAACACTGCTTCTCCTTTCCCACGAGAATGTTTATAGAGCTCTGTGTATGTGTGTGTGTGTGTGTGTGTGTGTGTGTGTGTGTGTGTGTGTTTGTGTGTGTGTGTGTGAGTGTGTGTGTAAAATTTACATAAGTACCCGTTTTGCACTCTTCTGCACCTCAGAAACCCAGGAATTGAGGGAAAATTCAGCTGCGCCGGTTTTTCCTCCTTACAGGACTGAAGGGTAGCATGAAGCTGAGCCGAAAAAACCGGTTTACCGTACTGAAAGGGTTAATTAATGTCTATGATGTGTATGGCAATGTGATGACAGTCACCTATATCAGCTGTGGTGTTTTCTGGATAGTGTGCAGACATTCAGAGACTGGATACGAAAGCTGTGGGTTCTCGTAGCTATTTCCCTGGCCAGTTACCTGTGTCAGTCGCTTGCATCATCACTAGTGCAGCCGACCTCGAGACGCATGGCAAACCTGGCCTTTGTCATTTGGATCGTGAGTGGAAGGTTTTTTTCATGTTTGATATCAATTTGTGAAGTGAAGAGTTTGGGTGGGTTTTTTTTTTGCTTTAGTTTTCAAATTCTGTTGAGAATAAGTTGGGTGGGGTCATTCATACATGTGATGTGCTTGTTTGCAAGCATGCATACTCTTCCACCTACCCCCCCCCTGCTCTCTCTCTCTCTCTCTCTCTCTCTCTCTCTCTCTCTCTCTCTCTCTCTCTCTCTCTCTCTCTCTCCTCTCTCTCTCTCTCTCTCTCTCTCTCTCTCTTTCTCTCTCTCTCTCTCTCTCTCTCTCTCTCTCTCTCTCTCCCTCTCTCTCTTCTCTCTCTCTCTCTCTCTCTCTCTCTCTCTCTCTCTCTCTCTCTCTCTCTCTCGGGGGCCGATCACGTGATGTGAAGAAGAAGAGGGAAAGAAAATTGCTCTGGTATTTTTGTGAATTGGTTATAAGTTATAAGTGGCTTTAGTCTTTCATTTTTTGCACTTAGAATCGTGAGCAAAATGGGAATATCCGTGCAGCTCTACAGAGCCGTGTGTGGGACATTTGCGGCAGTATTTGCCTGTTTCATGTCGAAACGGGCAGAATTCAAATCTGCCATGCGTACCTCCACACTGACGTTAAAAAGCAGACGAGACGGTGTCTTGCTAGGACTGACCCTCACACTCCTATTTTGGGGCGGGCTTTTATTGCGGTGTGGTGATGTGGAGACGAACCCTGGACCCACCCCTCCTGGATCTACTGGCCGCAAACTGAGGCAAACCAGCTTGCTTGGTGGTACTGATGGTCGTAGTAACGCTACAGGGAAAGCTGTACGAAAGGCCAAAGCCAGCGCAGATGTGCCTGCCAGCACGCCAACGGTGAGACACCACAGAGAAGAGTCCTCTTCTGCAGCAGCCCCTGAGGAAGTGACGATCCATACGATGACAGCCAAATTAGAGAAGCTGGAAACTTCCTTGAAGTCTACAATGGACAGCATGAAAAGTGAAATCAAAGTGTTGACAGACAGTGTTAGTGGTCTGAAAGAGGAATTGTGTGGCCTTAGGCATGACATGGACAATCTTAGATCAGAAAATGTAGAGTTGAAACAGTCAAATACAGAACTTGTTGATAGGATTGGAAAGTTAGAAAAGCAATCAGATGATTTAGAAGGACGATCAAGACGAAATAATATTATTTTTCATGGACTAGAAAAGAAAACAAACGAGACTGGTGCTGACTGTGAGAGGGTTGTGAAAAATCTTCTCTCTGAAAAAATGGATGTTGCAGGAAATATCAAGTTTGATAGAGTACACCGTATTAACTCCAAACCTAACTCTCCCATCATTGCCAGGTGCTGTTTTTACAAGGATAAACTTAGTATTCTGAAGGCTAAAACTCGTCTGAAAGGGTCTAGTATCTTTGTTGATGAAGATTTCTCTCATACTGTTAGGGACATCAGGCGTAAGCTGACCCCTTATCTGAAGAGTGCTCGAGCAGAAGGGAAACAAGTTAGAATGGTCTTTGATCATCTGATTATAAACGGTGAGAAGGTGACACTCAACGATCTTCAGAGAAACGAATAGCTCTTTGGCCGGCCCATACATACATTCCTCCATAGACACAATTCACAGGGTAGGACAGTAAGTATAGGTACACCGGTTGAGACGCTTCAGACCAACACTGACGTAATACGGCTTCGCGCTGTGGCGTGTGACAAAGACGCTACGCCTAGGCGTAGCGTGGAGTTAGGAGACAAAGACCGGTCTAACCCTTTACTTACGTCAGCTGGCGAGTTTTCGGGTAGTAGGCCTACACAGTTTTTAAATAAAGAGCCAACTCTAAATAAGAGTAATGATCGGAATACTGCTGAAAGCATTAACCTGGTGTCTAGTCTTATTAATGATGATAGTGATAATGTCAGTCTGTATGTTGTAGATCCATTGGATTGTGACAATATAAATAAAACAAATAAACCTTTTTCTTTTTTATCTTGGAATGTAAATGGATTGCTTTCAAAACTCTCTGATAGGGATTTTGTATCTTATGTATGCAGTTTTGATTTTATCTGTTTGACAGAAACGTTTTTAGAAGACATACAGCCAGATGTGTTTAGTGGCTATAAGGCCTTCTGTAAGTCGGCAGTTAAAGTTAGTCATCAAGGGAGGCGATCCGGGGGAGTTGTTTGCTTGATTAAGCATGAGTTAGCTGCTCTTGTGAAATGTTTAGAAGTTCCATACCCTAACATTTGTACTTTTCTCTGTGACAAATCATTATTGTGTACCTCAAGAAATGTTTTGCTTGTATGTGTGTATATCCCACCTGAAGGTTCTCCTTTTTATAACATGTTTGACAATGATAGTGGGATTGCTATGATGGAAGAATATTTAGTCAATTGCATGGTGACTTTGGATGAAGTTGATATAATATTGTGTGGAGATTTAAACAGCAGGACATCAAACTTGTCTTGTCATCATGTAGCAAATGACGAGATTGCAGATCTCCAAAGTAAAAGCATGTCTCTCAGTGGTAATCGGTATTCTGAAGACTCTATTCTCAATAGTTATGGTAAATTATTATTGAATATGTGTACTACACTTAGTTTACAAATTCTGAATGGCATGTGCACTGGTGATAAGCAAGGACGCTACACGTACATTTCCGATGGAGGATGCAGTGTTAATGATTATTTTCTAGTGTCAGATGATTTGTTCTCTCAGATTTTTGACTCATGTCGTTTGTATGTTGCGGAACGTTCTGATTCAGATCACCTTCCTGTTGAACTACATATTAATTCATTGTATAAAACATATGCAATAGCTGAAGAGCCATCTGTTGTGGAAAAGATTGTGTGGGATGAAAACAAACTCTCAGCATATAAAGATAATCTTTGTGAGGAGGACACGTGTGTAAATTTTTCAAGTGCCTTACAGATGATTGATGAGAACATTAATGAAGCTCTAGATTTGTTCAATGGTTGCATTAAGTCCAGTGCTGAATGTATGAAAAAACAGGTACATGTCAATAAAGGTTTAACAGTTGCTACATGGTTTGATAATGAATGTAAAAATATGAAATATAGGGTGAGAAAACTTTTGAAGACTTATCGAAAAACGCTAAAGAACGAAGACAAAAACTTGTATTGTGTCTTAAGAAGGGAATATAAATCCATGCTAGAAAGGAAAAGAAAACAGTATAATATGACATTACTTGCAGATATGGTGTCTTCAATCTCTTCTCAAGTCCAGTTCTGGAAAAGTGTTAAGAAGGCATCATTTAGAAATAGTCAACCTAAGAATAATATATCAGTTGACAGTTGGTTTCAACATTTCAAATCTTTGTTGGAGAAAGGCTCATCAGACAACTCCATGAATACTAATGTTGACAATGATGAAAGTGAGGAGGATTTTGATCGCCCAATATCTAAAGAAGAAATTTATTTGGCACTAAGAAAACTAAAGAATGATAAAGCAGCTGGTCCTGATCAAATCATTGGAGAATTGCTGAAAAATGGAGGTGAAAATGTTGTGCTTTTTCTCCTAAAATTATTCAACAAAATCTTTGAGGATGGCCTTTTCCCTGATAACTGGACTGAATCTATAATCTTAACTCTACACAAAAAGGGTGATGTTGATAACCCTAATAACTACAGGGGAATTTCTCTTAGTGACATAAGTAGTAAATTGTACAGTACCATCATTAATAATAGATTACAAGAATGGGTTAAGAAAGATAATATTACAGGTGAACATCAAGCTGGCTTTAAGAGAGGATACTCCACTATAGACCATATGTTTACTCTGCTTGCATTTGTACAGAAACAGTTTGCTTATAACCGTAAGCTGTATGTGGCATTTATTGACTTTGAAAAGGCATTTGATTCTGTTAATAGAAATTTGTTGTGGCCTATTCTCCTGAAAAATGGTGTGAAGGGTAAATTATTACGATGTTTGAGAGCCATGTACCAGAATGTCAGAAGTAGAATAAGATGTGGTACAAAACTGACTGACATAATTTACTGTACCACTGGCGTTAAACAGGGCGATGTATGTAGCCCATTATTATTTTCTGTTTTTATTAATGAGTTAGCTAGAGAAGTCATCAATAATGGTAAACATGGTGCCACTTTCCCCAAGATTTCACAGAATTGTTTATTCTTCTACTTGCTGATGATGTTATCCTGCTATCTGAAACGGTTGTCGGCTTACAAAAGCAGTTGAATAGCTTGAGCAGTGCTGCATCAGCACTTGATCTTAAGGTTAATCTGAATAAGAGTAATATTGTTGTATTCAGAAAGGGTGGTTATTTAGCTGCTCATGAAAAATGGTTGTACAATGGAAAAGTCATGCCTGTGATTAATGTCTATAAATACTTAGGTATTTGCTTTTCTACAAAGCTTAGTTTCACAGCTGCATGTAAAGATCTGGCAAGTCGAGGTAAACGAAGTTTGTTATTGGTTTTGAGAAAGTTACGAATGTTGAATAATAACTCTTTTGACTTGCTCATTAAGATATTTGATGCGCAAATACAACCCATTGTATTATATGGTGCAGAAATTTGGGGCTTGGATGCAGCTGTAACACATTGTGAATCAGTGCACCTCTTTGCTTTAAAGCAGTTTTTAGGCTTAGATAGACGTACACCAAATGATCTTGTGTATAGTGAAACTAACAGATACCCTCTATCTGTTAATGCGGCTGTAAGAAGTGTAAGATACTGGATTAAGATTTTGCATATGGATGAGAACAGACTACCTTTTAGATCTTATAAGATGCTTTATGATCTAGATGCCAAAGGAAAAAATAACTGGGCTACACAAATACGTACCTGTTTATGTGAACTCGGTTTTGGATATGTTTGGTTCAATCAAGGTGTTGGAAATTGTAGAGAATTTATAAACATGTTCAGGCAAAGATTGATTGACTGCCGTTGGCAGCAATGGAGTGATCACATACAAACCAGTGAAAGATATCTATT
This sequence comes from Stramonita haemastoma, assembly GCA_030674155.1. NCBI lineage: Eukaryota > Metazoa > Mollusca > Gastropoda > Neogastropoda > Muricidae > Stramonita > Stramonita haemastoma. The sequence continues at coordinate 32,302,532 of CM060323.1, read as the reverse complement.
GTACAGACAATTTACAAGTACACATGATGTCAAACCTTATCTAGAGCTTGATGTGGACATTCATCTGAAAAGAATTATGTCAAAGTTTAGACTTGGTGTTTCAAATTTAAATGTTCATAAGTTCAGATATAGAGAACATGATGTTGATGACCCCAGGTTACTATGTCCATTATGTAAGCAAGCACCTGAGGATGAAGTACATTTTGTGTTATGCTGTCCAGTATTAGAGGATGTTAGGCAGAATTACATCCCTGTAAAATATAGTAGGCAGCCTAATTCTTTTCGACTTTGTTTACTCATGGCGTCAAGTCAGCCTGAGGTTGTGCGTAGCCTCACTTTATATTTGTGTAAAGCTTTCAGAATAAGAGATATATTGTTGTCGTAGGTTATATTTGTGTATCTGACTGTTCATACAGTAATTTGTGTTGTTGTTATTAGGTTGTTGTTGTTTGTGGGTTTTTTGGGGTTTTTTCCTCTCACCAAAATACTAAGCAGCTCGGCAACCCCCCTTCATGTATGGGCCAATGGCCTTTTTGTGAATAAAGTTTTCGAGTTCGAGAGTTCGAGTTCGAGTCTCTCTCTCTCTCTCTCTCTCTCTCTCTCTCTCTCTCTCTCTCTCTCTCTCTCTCTCTCTCTCTCTCTCTCTCTCTCTCTCTCTCTCTCTCTCTCTCTCTGTGAAGCTTTATAGTCTTATCTAAATGACTTTGACATTCAGTTTGATTTTTTTGTCAAACTGAGAAGAAAGGATGAGGCTGGGAATTGAACCTAGAACCTCACGGTTTGCTTGTTGGTAGGCAAACGTCTCATCCACCCGTATCCACGTCTTATCCTTCCTTGCAATACAATGCAGTACAATACAGTACAGTACAATACAATACAGTGCATTGCAGTACAAGGCAGTGCAATACAATACTATACACTACAATACGATACAATACAGTGATGTGCAAGGCAATACACTGCACGACACGACAACACACACCACACCACACCACACTACCCTACACCACACCACACCACACCACACCACACCACACCACACCACACCATACCATACACCACACCGCACCACACCACAACATTTTCGGGCTTTGGGTTTTCTCATGGGGGGTCAATCAGCCTGAGGTTGTCTAAACCTCACTTTATATTTTTGAAAAACTTTCAAATAAAAAGAAATATTTTGCCCCTAGGTTAAAATTTGTGTAACCCCCCTTTTTCCCAAAAAAGTAATTTGTTTTTTGTTGGGGTTTTTTAAAGGGTTTTTGTTGTTTGTGGGTTTTTTTGGGGTTTTTTTCCTCTCAAAACCAAAAAAACTAAGGGAGCTCGGCAACCCCCCTTCATGTATGGGGCCCAAAGGCCTTTTTGTGAATAAAGTTTTCGAGTTCCCGGGTTTTTGAGTTGAGTTTCTTCTCCTCTCTCTCTCTCTCTCCCTCCCTCCTCTCCCCCTCCCTCTCTCTCTCTCTCCCCTTCCCCCTCTCTTCTCCCCTCTCTCTCTCTC
>CM060323.1:32290957-32300934 GCA_030674155.1 Stramonita haemastoma | reverse complement strand
TACACAATACAATATCTGTACAATAAGGTAAAGGTAAAGGTGTCCCATACCTATGTAGTCGTAGGAGAGCAAGGCATCAGAGACCTCAGCTTCTCTAGCGACCAGCATATTGAGGGCGGCGCCCATCTCCTCTCCCTCACTGCTTTACCTTCCCTGACCCCAAAGAGGGCAGATACCCATTTACAGCTGGGTGGACTGTACTGAAGTCAAGGCGCGCAAACAGTCACCCATCTCACTTGTAACCACGCTCGATGCTGCTTTAACTTGACTTGGGGGAAAACGAATGCTGTGACCACTTAGCTATCCCGCCTCCACTTTATATAAGTCAGTTAACATTATATATCAGAAATCACCATCACACAGTTTCATGACCTACTTTCCTTAGCGGCAGTGTAAATAGTGCCGGGCAGTTTGGGGTGAGGTTCTGCCGTCTTGGCTGCAATGACAATGTTCGCCCCATCGCGCGCCAGCTTCAGAGCAATGGCTTTGCCGATGCCGCGACTGGCCCCCGAGATGAACACCGTGCGACCCACAAGTTTTCTGCAAAGAGAATGTTCACAGAATCAGTGGAGGTGCATTACCATAACAGATAGCTTTGTCTATGTCTACAGCTAGTCTAAATGACTGCAGAACAAGCCTCCGATATTGTTATTTGAAGTAAAAAAAAAAAAAAAAAGAAGAAGAAAAATAGGAGCTGTCAGTGTAATCTCTTAACAGAATTTTCACAAGGTAAGATTAAAAATATCGTTTAATAATAAAATGTACACCAATACTTTAACAGGAGATGTGTGTGGAGTACAACCCAAAATTGTTTATGTTGCTGACCTGCAGTCTGGTCATGTCGTTTATAAATAACCCCACCGACCATGTTGTGTGTGTGTGTGTGTGTGTGTGTGTGTGTGTGTGTGTGTGTGTGTGTGTGTGTGGTGTGTGTGTGTGTTGTGTGTGTGTGTGTGTGTGCACAGGACCTCAGTTAAATAGTCTCATCCGAAGGACTTGATGAGAGACTGAGAGAGAGACTGAAACAAGAGACACTAGACAGAGGAAGCCAGACTGAGAGACAGTGAGTGAGAGACAGGCAGACAGACAGACAGACACGGACACAGACAGACTGACAAAGAGAGAGAGAGAGAGAACTCTGAACGATTTTATTGTAGAAGGCCACCGGACCCATTACAATTTCACGCACTCGCTATCCCCCCCCCCCCCCCCCCCCCCCACATCAACCCCCTCTCTCGTTCTCAATCCTTTTCCCAAGAATGCACCTGAAAACACTTCCAAGCACAACGATTATAACATTCACTTGTGGTATTAGCATACATCTGATTAGAATGTTTGCAACATTTTAGACTAAACATAAATTTAGTAACTAAATAAATAAATGAATGAATAACAAAAATTGATTAGAGAATTGAAAATAAGGGCACAAATTGTACACAGAGTAGCATAAGACACTGAAACAACTTGAGAAATACGTTAATCATTTTGCTACAGCCATCATTCTAAAGCAGAACGCCTTTTGTTGGAATGATATATAAATCGTCCTAAGTCATGAAGGCTTTTGTCATCTTGCATCATAAGTTTCAATGTTTTTTCTGAAAGGTATTGCCTATAACGAGATGGGATGTATTTTTGTTGTAAATCATTCAGAGATTTACAGTAAAATAAAGTGTGTACTTCATCTTCAAGACAAGAATTGCATAGGGGGCATTTCAGATCACCCGGATTGAAAGTAGCATATCGCATTTTACGTGTACGTATTTCAGTTGCACAGATTCTAAATCAGATGAGCACATCTCTGATGTGTTTGTTAGTGATAACAGTGAAATACAATTCCAGTGATATAGAGGATTTAAAATTCCGATAAACTGCAAACCTACTGCTTTCTTGAATATGAGCGTGCCAATTTTGACTGTGACAATCAATCAATCTCTGCTTGAATGTAGATAAGAATCCCCTTATATTTTGCACACCTTGGTTTTCCCAAACAAACCCAAATCCAAATTTATACAACGTGTCGCACACATGTGATGCCCAGCACATCCCGCCTTGATCACATAATGTTAGAAGCATAATATAGGACTGACGAGGGAGTCTGGCCTGATTCATTCTTGTAAGACGTAGCCAATATTTTATGCATGACATAAAAGAAAATATATAGAGGGGGTATCGCCCAGTTTCACCATAAACCATATCATTTGGTGTTCTGGGAGAGAGAGAGAGAGAGAGAGAGAGAGAGAGAGAGAGAGAGAGAGAGAGAGAGAGAGAGAGAGAGAGGGCAAGGCAAGGCAAGGCAAGGCAAGGCAAGGCAAGGCAAGGCAAGGCAAGGCAAAATTCTTTTATTCGAGGATAGTAGATAAGCACTCGTGTGCTTTTTTACATCCAGTCCCCGCCCTTTTCAGGGATAACATTAAGACAAAAAAATAATAATAATAGCCACAACTACACAACAACAATCATAATGATCCAAATACCAAAAGTAAGGAACCATACCAAGTATCAAACAACAGGCAAGAAATAACACAGAGATACAATATTAAGGTAATGTTATAAAAAGTCACTCATTCAGAAACGAAAATAAGAAGTAAGAATCAATGATAATTTTGATTTGAATAAAGGAAAACAAACAAAAACAAAAAGAAAAAACAAAACAAAACAAAACAAGCGAGGGAGAGAGAGAGAGAGGGAGAGAGAGAGAGTGTTTGTTTGTTTGTTTGTTTGTGTGTGTGTGTGTGTGTGTGTGTGTGTGTGTGTGTGTGTGTGTGTGTGTGTGTGTGTGTGCACGTGTGTGTGTGCACGTGTGTGCCTGCAGATGAGTCACACAGTATTGTGCAAGTTTACTTGAAAAAACTCATCTTCACACGCACTAAGAACAAAATAATATACTGCGCTTTTTTCACAGCTCCAAAAGCTAACATTTGCCAGTACCTAATGCAGTCTAAGTTGAGCAAATGCGTGTGCATTAACTGTACACACTGCACGCATTTCAGTTTACACACACACACACACACACACACACACACACACACACACACACACACACACTTGTTGCATAAAGTTACATCTCCACCTCTCAGTCTCTCATTTCAGTGATTTCAACTTTGGACTCTTGTTCTTAGTCTTGTCCTTGTACTTTACAGTCTAAAAATAAAACTGAACATAATCAACTTAGCACGTTAGTTAAGCCAGTACCGGCCTATACAAAACTGATCAGTTTTCACATTTTCTTCTTGCACACTTAAATAAATGTCTATAGCAGTTAAAGAATTGTAGCATACCCTGTATTTGCTGCCATGACGTCGGATGATGGTAGAACTGCAAGTTACCTATGCACAGATCTGTCCTCTTGACTACAACCAAGCTTGGGCCTTGCGCTCACCGCATGGGCATGACCTTTGGACTTGCGGAAGTTCAACCCTCGAGGTTTACAAAAACGTGTAAATGCAGTGCAGTGCAACTCTGTTGGCGTAGTCTAAAGGTGCGGGTTTCTGTATCTAATTGTTTTTTTTTTTAATGTCTATATTTGTGGTTGTTGTTGCATTTAATAAAGAATCCTGTGGTCAAGTTCAAAGGAAACAGCAATAACATGATTACATAAGTTGGTTTGGGGTGCCAAGCAAGAAGATAAGATAACTCTTTCGACTTTTGCTGGCCAAAGTTCAAGAAGGCCAAGCAAAAACAAACTAAGGTAGGGACACTCAGTCTACAGTTATAATTTTGATGATTTCTTCTTTTTGTGAACACGACGTTGTACAGTTGTTTTTATGTCAGTCATTTAAAGATAGCTGACGTTGCCATTGTATGTTCTTCATTGAAAGACTGAGTGAGAGTGGTGAGTGAAAATGAAAGTTGGATTAACAGTCTAAACTGAATAACAACTCGCCGTATTATGAACGTGTTATAGACTGCGTTGAGATACTACTTACGATAATAGTTTTAAGTCACTCATATGTCACACATAAGCGCGCGTGCATGCACTCACACGCTCTCACACACATACACGCGCGCACGCGCGTGTACGCGCGCGGGATGTTGTGCATGCATTCGCACTCCGGGCCTCAGTTTATAGTCTCACCTGGAGGACATTAGGGGAATGGATTTTTAAGTACTGATGTTAACTCCAGAGTAAAATTCTCTAAAATAGGCATTTCCGTGGTGGCTCATCACATTAGAGCATGAGTGTAGTAATGCTCTAACTAGGAGATTATCCACCCCCCTATATTGTCATTTCAGAGTCGTGTGTGTGTGTGTGTGTGTGTGTGTGTGTGTGTGTGTGTGTGTGTGTGTGTGTCACTCTGTGTGTGTGTGTGTGTCACTCTTGTGTGTGTTTGTGTGTGTGTTGTGTGTGTCACTGTGTGTGTCACTGTGTGTGTGTGTGTGTGTGTGTGTGTGTGTGTGTGTGTGTGTGTGTGTCACTGAGTAACAGTAGGTAGGACCACGGCAGCCGCTAATGAGTAAAGCGTAGTGGAAAGTGGCAAATTAGATCTACTTTGCACCCAAATTTCTCCATCCAAATCTAAAAGAAAGCTAAAAAAAAATATACTAGTAAAAAGTTTAATGCATTAACTTAACGTCTGTAATATCATTTTGCAAGAATGATGACTGGATAAGTGCGAGCGATGATTTGATATCGGTAATAAACTTAAAAACTCGCCGCTACCGGAGCCTCACTGGCTGAAAACGCGACTCGGTGAATTTTCGTGCTTCGTCTTCCAACACGATCTGTCACCCCTTCACTATACAAACCTATTCATAGCCCATACCATTGGAAAGAAGAAACTCTCCACTAACCGATTATATGAGGAAACTTTAGTGAAGTTTTTTTTTTAATACAGTATAATGCGTTTAAAAAATCCCTACATTTTTCGGAAGTCGTAGAAATTTCCCTATTAATCGTACAAAAAAAATCCAGCACAGCGTTAAAAAGCTCGTTTTTTCAAGAACAAAAACCTCATTTCAGTTTATCGGTTATTTCCGTTAAATGACGTCTGATTCTCATTTGCATACAGCACCCCCCTTCTAACTGACCAAAATGGCGGCCTTAGCGAGTCTACACATAGATGCTTCAGACTTGCGAACGTCGATAGAGATTTTCGATGTGTACAGCGCATTTACACTCACATCTAAAGAAGTAAATGCTGTGCTTTTATTTTGTACGTAGTTACTATCGAATCTCGATGATTTTAGATTTAAAAACTTATCGTTGATCGCAAGTTTATCCCGGACTGGGATCGCAGGGAGCGAAGAACTAGGTCATCGAAGGGTGCTCTCAGAATTTATGAGCTCGCGTGAAATTTTTCTATTATAACAATAAATGAGGGTGATGATTCTATTCTAAATAGTTTCTAGTAGTGTTTGTTTTTTTCTTAGGATCTGTACTTTGTTATATCGTGCCGAAATGTTCGACGAAACATCGTGAAAACAAATGCAAGAATGATAAACTCTTGCCTAGATCTAATTTCTAATAGAGATTTGGCCGATTTTGTTTACCGTTTGTTGTGTCTGTGTGCATGTAAGACCGCATTTTTAACAGAAATAGTGATTTAACGATTAGAAATCACTCCTGAATGCATCCATTTAAATTCATGCAAAGCAAAACTTTTTTTTTTTTTAATCAGAGCATACAAGTGCTAATCAAATTGAGTAAAACTTTGTTCTCTCTGTTGGTTTCACATTTTAAACAGTGCATGAACTTTCTTCACTTCTTTTTCATTAAGTTGTTTTGTTTCACCAAACATGTAGTTAGAAAGAAAAAAAAACACAAGAAAAACTGAAAACTTTGTAATGATTTTATTGTGCACAAACAAGCCTATTCAATACTAATTTTTATCACACACACACACACACACACACACACACACCACACACACACACACACACAGTCACAGTCACACAAAGTCACACACACACAAATACTATATATATTACACACACACACACACACACACACACACACACACACACACACACACACACACACACACATAAGATTCACACACACACACACACACACACACAACACACACACACACACACACACACACACACACACACCACTCATACCTCTACAATTCATACTTGCATGTATGCACACTTAAATAAAATGTACAGACACTAAGAATACACACCGATTAGGCAACTCACAAAAATGTCCAAATATGCATTTTTAACTGTACAAGAAAAATGTTAAAAAATACAACACTAATAAGTCTATATCATACAGGCATTGCAACAGTATGTCACACAGTGAAAGATATTTCAGCAGAGGTCTAGGAGGTCTGTGATATATTTAGGAAGAAACTATGCAAAGGTTAAAATCACTGGGCACAAAAAGGATACATGCAACATCACAATGCAACATGTAAGCTCACCAGAAACCTATAAAAAAAAAAAATTAATAAAAGAACACAGATGATCACATGAGTACACCTATGATATATTGTACAGAAGATGCTTGACAAGACAAAGGGGGGGGGGGGGGGTGTTTAGGGGAAAAAACAAACAGAATCACTTGGAATGGCCTTATAAAGACATGCGCATTGTTTCAAGACAAACATTTTGATAGGTGTACCATTTTTGTCAGTCAATTAAAAACATATATGATGTTAATGCCTATAAGGGGGAGGGGGGCTGAGTGGGGGGGGGGGTGAGTGAGGGGGGGGGACCAGAATAACTTGGAATGCTCTTTAAAAAGACTCACTGTTTAAAGACAAATATTTTGATAGGTGTACCATTTCTATCAGTCAATTAGAAGCTGAGATATGATGTTAATGCCTATTGAGGGGGGGGGGGGGGGGGGGGAGGGGGGGAGGGAGGAGTGGAGGGGGGGGGGGGAACCAGAATCACTTGGAATGCCCTTTAAAAAGACTCACTGTTTAAAGACAAATATTTTGATAGGTGTACCATTTCTATCAGTCAATTAGAAGCCGAGATATGATGTTAATGCCTATGGGGGGGGGGGGGGGGGGGGGGGTAGAAGTGGAGGGGGGGGGAACCAGAATCACTTGGAATGCCCTTTAAAAAGACTCACTGTTTAAAGACAATTATTTTGATAGGTGTACCATTTCTGTCAGTCAATTAGAAGCTGAGATATGATGATAATGCCTATTGAGGGGGGGGGGGGGGAGGGGGGGAAGAGGAGTGGAGGGGGGGACCAGAATCACTTTGAATACCCTTTAAAAAGACTCACTGTTTAAAGACAAACATTTTGATAGGTGTACCATTTCTGTCAGTCAATTAGAAGCTGAGATATGATGATATGCCTATGGGCTGGTTTTGTGTTATTATTTGGACAGGTTTTATGCTTCACAAATTGCTGTCATAGGGGTGTTTTGGATGATTGCAGTTTGCCTCTATATGATTTTTAGCTTCTAAAAAAAAATACATAGCATCTGAGTAATAAGTACAAGCTGTAATATAGATCTTAGACACTTTTAGGCATTCTTGAGATTTTTACAGGAGGGTAAAGTACCCCTTTCAGCTCAATTCGCGAGCTATTTTTAGAATTTTTCTCTGATTTTGATGTAAAATTCCATTTGTTTCCTTTGACTTATTTTTCTGCTTTTTAGATATTTGTTTCTTCAAAGTAGCATAAAACAATATAAAACTAGTTTCAGCACTGTCAGGTTCATAATAAGCATGAGGGAGATGTCCAAATAAGGCTTTAAATAACGAATTGACATTTTTATCCCATCTGAAAATTTTTAAAGTGGTATATCTCAAAAACTGTCTAAGATAATGATATGAAATTTTGCATGCTTCTTGATCTTGCTACTATCTTTCATTTGAGATAACAAATATCAAATTCTATGACATCTGAAAAAATGAGTGGTCCTACCTAGTAACAGTGTGTGTGTGTGTGTGTCACTGTGTGTGTGCGTGTGTATGTGTGTGTGTGTGTGCGTGCGTGCGTGCGTGCGGTGTGTGTGTGCGTGCGTGCATGCGCACATGTGTGTGTGTATGTGTGTGTGTTTGTGCATGCATGCGTGCATGCATGCATGTATGTTACACAGACAAATTATGCAAACATATATGAAAAATGCATGACTGCTCCATGAAAGTTACAGTTCATGATTCTTGATTCATGGTAATTTTGAATTACCCTGAATACACGTTTAACCTGCAATGATAATAATTATGTTTATAAACACACACAGTATACACATGTATGTATGTGTATACACACATATATATATAATTATATATATATATATATATATATATATATATATATATATATATATATATATATATAAAGTTAAAGTCTGTCCGAGCCTAAGGCTCATCAGGCTGGTGCTTATCCTGGTTTCTGTGGCGTTAAGCAACTGAGAGTCATAGACTCCCCCTGGATAGGACGCCAGTCTATCGCAGGGTTAACCCCCAACACAAGGTTGGTACCCCTTTTACACCTGGGTGGGGTGAGAAAATAGCCGTAAAGTGCCTTTTCCAAGGGCACAACGCCATAGCCAAAAGCTGGGATCGAACCTGCAACCTTTAGATTATGAGTCCAGTGCCCTAACCACTAGACTACAGCGGTGGTATTTTATATATTATATATATATATAAAAATATTATATATTATATATATTATATATATATATTATATATATATATATATATATATATTTTTTTTTTTTTTTTTTTTTTTTTTTATATAATCAAAACGTTTTTTGTCCAGCAAAATGGCTGACAGCGGGTCACAGAAAGGGAAGAGAGCATTTGTGGTGGGAGTGGGAATGACCAAGTTTGAGCGGCCAAAGTCCAAGGACTGGGACTATCCTGACATGGCCAAGGAAGCAGGTAATGGTCAGTTGTTGTTGTAGTGTGTTCCTCAGATTAACACTCTGGGGGGTCTGTCACCCAGAATGTGCACTCTGACTCATCTGGAATGACCTCCCTCTCTCTCTTTGCCTAGCGTTTTTAAATCCAGCCTGAAGCCGTATATATCTGATCCAAATCTAAGATTTCCCCTCCGGTTTAATCTCATATCTGACCCTGCTTTCAACAGCCCAAATCCCCATCACCCTGCCCAAGTGTATGTGTGTGCGCGCACGGGCATTTCATACTTTGTGTGTGTATGTGTGCATGTGTGTGCATGTATACTGTATGTTTGAATTCGCTAATACTGTTCATTGTTATTGGCTGTATCAGTGTATGTGTAAGAGAAGGATGAATGCATGTGCTTTGATTTGTTTTTATAAGATATAACACTATATAAATTCCATCTATTATTTTTATCCCACCTGGGAATCGCTGTGAGATTGAAACTGCACACTGAATGAGAAGTTTGGGTGTAGGACTGTTTTCAAGTACCTCGCCATATAGGCAGCCGTACTCTGACTTCAGAGGATCTTTTCTCCTTTTAAAGGAGAGCGCAGGTTGTTATGTTAAGAGCTTGTCATGGCTGAAGCAATCTCAACACAGCTTTTTACAACATAACAACATTTTTAGTGTAGGCCTTGGCAGTTAGCCGACATCGATAACTGACACAGCTTTTGGCCTGGGCATGTAATGTTGAGTATGTGTTGCTTTCATGTCTGCTATACATGTGTTTTGTTTATTTATTTATTTATTTATTTATTTATTTATTTATCTGTTTATTTTTGTGTATTCTTCTGTTAGAGTTTCAGGTTCACCAGTGGTGAGATTTTGCATATATGTGACCCTTCATAACCAGTCATCAATGTAGGTGCATTCCTATTTCAGGAATGGTGGCTAAACAGGACACCAGTGTGCATGCGCTGTGTAAATTTTGTCACCTGTTCCTACCAGCACGAAATGGTCAGCCGTTTCATGAGGCAGAATGTGTTTTCACTTGTGGGGGAAGATGTTCTGCTTGCGTTTGCATATTTGACTTTGGTTTATAGTCTCATCTGAATGACTTTTTTGGGGGGACTGGAGTCGGCATTGATGTTAACTCCATAGAAAAAAAAAACACACCTCATGAACGAGATTCAAACCCGGGTCAGTAGATCACG
>CM060323.1:32243457-32285957 GCA_030674155.1 Stramonita haemastoma | reverse complement strand
TGTGAAGGTGGGGGTGGGGGGGAGGATGGGGGGTGGAGTTGGGGAAGGGGTGTGTGGGGGTGGGGGGTAGGGGGGGTGTTTGTGTGTGTGGTGTGGGGGGGGAGTGTTTGTGGGTGTGTGGGTGTGTTTATTTTATTTTATTTTATTCTTTTATATCAAGGTGGGGGGGGGGGGGGGAGGATGGGAGGTGGAGTTGGGGAAGGGATGTGTGGGTGGGGGGGGGGGGGGGTTGTTTGTGTGTGTGTGTGTGTGGGGGGAGTGTGTGTGGGTGTGTTTATTTTATTTTATTGTATTGTATTCTTTTATATCAAGGATAATGGGATAAGCACTCATGTGCTTTTTTTACATCCAGTCCCCATGTGTATGTTGTTGTTGTCTTCAATTTAACGTCTGTTCACACTCAGTGATATTAGACGAGGAAAGTGGAAAGTAAAGAAGTTGAAGAAGGGAGTGGAAGGAGTGGGGAGAAGAAAAGACTGAAGAATTAGCGTGTGGGTGGATGTTTTTGTACATGAAAAGGTAATAATACTTATTTAAAATAAAAATTAAAAAAAAAAAAATTTAAAAAAAATCAAAAAAATCTTAGACATGAGAAAAGTTTAAATTTAACAAAGTGTGAACATTAAACATCAATAATGTAACTACAACAAATATTCAAGTGGACTGTGCAATAAACATCTAGCAATGGCAAAGGCTAACTTTGAATTTTCAAATACTTTTTTCAGAGACTGCTCGGAAAATACAGGTAAGAAGGGCTTTACAATTGGGCACTCAAATATGATATGAGTATTTGTAATATGATCTCCGCATAGACATTTGACATTTTTACAAAATTTTGTGATGAATGCATTTAATTTCATTCTAAAATACAATGCATTTACTCTTCTTGCGGTTATAACACTAGACTGTATTTTAGAGGGAGACATGTAACATGAAATAAGGGAACTAGTCAGACCATTCTTTAGATATTGTTCCTTGAATTGAACAGATTCTTTCAACTTACTCCATGACTTTTGTTCTAATATGCGGTATCCCTCCTGTAGAGATAAGGGAACATGTAGTTCTATTGATTCCAAAACATGTCTTGCCCCTTTTTTGCAGCTCTATCAGCCCACTCGTTTGGAAATATTCCAACATGTGAAGGTACCCAACAAAAATGAACCGGAATACCTCTTAAACTTAGAAGGTGTATGACGTATTTAATTTCAAAAATAATTCTGGATACTTTCTTGGAATTTGGGGATTTTATAGCATACAGTACCGACTTAGAGTCTACACAGAGCAAAATAGGAATAATGAAAAATGGAAAATCAAGAATGTGGTTAAGAGCCATAAGAATAGCAATTAATTCAGCTGTAAATATTGAATGATGTTTACCAAGATAGTATGATTTCTCTGTTTTAAATGCTGGTATGACGAATGCTGAACCTGTTTCATGGTTTTCTAAGACAGATCCATCTGTGTATACTTTTAAGAATTTAGCATACTTATTTTTGATATGTGATCGGACATCTGCAACCATGATATTTTGATTTACTTTCTTTTTTCCATTTGTACATTCTATGTCAAAACATGCTTTATTTATTTCCCATGAAGGACATGGTAAAGCTTCTTTTTGTGTTTCTAAGTCATAATGATTAAGTTCAGATTTTTTAAAAAGGTCTGATACATAAGTGCCAATAGGCGTTAAACTCGAAATATGTCTGGCTCTTTTCGGAAAATTCGTTTCAGCTTGAACTTGTAACTCACTAGAAACAAAATTTTCATTTGCTGTGCTCCGTAACACATATTTGGCACATGAAAGTTGTCGGTATTCAGCTAAGGGAAGTTCCCCAATTTCGTTATAAGTTCCTATGGTGGATGCATGGAATGGCACACCAAGTGCAAGTTTGTATGCCTTACTGTCTAAACTTTGGAGTTTTTTAAGTAAATAATTTGGAGCACTAAAAAAGACTTCTTGTCCATAAGACAGTTTGGAACGTATAAGTGACGTAGACAAGCATTTTAGAGTGAAGATATCTTGTCCCCATGACTGTCTACTAACCATTTTAAGAAAGTTGATACATTTTCTTGCTTTTGTTAAAATGTATCCAATATGAGCATTCCAGGTCATCTTTGATGTTAGTAAAATACCTAAAAATTTTACAGTATTTGTGTACTGAATTGTTTCCCCTCCAATCATAAACTGTGGCAGTGTATCTGGATCATTGCCATTGTTAAAAAGCATAATGTGTGTTTTTTCTGTGGATAATGTCAGACCATTTTCAAAAATATATTTATATAAATGATCTAGCTCTTTTTGATATATCTTTCTAGTATAATTAATCATCCTCTTTGTTGTACTGTGCTTCATAGTGACATTCATCCATATACATATATCATCAGCATATTGTACTAGGATTACATCGTTAGACAGTTTTGTTGGTAAGTCATGTAACAGTATATTAAATAGAAACGGGGCTATAACAGAACCCTGTGGTAAACCCATGTGCAGTGACCTAGTGTGTGAATACGTACTCCCTACTCTTACTTGCATACTTCTGTTACATAAAAAACTTTTGATATAATGATAGAGATGCCCAGAAAAGCCAATAGTCTTTAATTTATGCAGCAATTTAGCATGCCAAACTTGGTCGTAGGCTTTTCTGACATCAAAAAATGTTGCAAGTACATTTTTTCTTCTGGCAAACTGTTGCTTGATTTGTGTTGTTAGCTTAACTAGATTATCAATAGCAGATCTGCCTTTTTGAAAGCCGGCTTGATTTACAGGAACTACTTTATTTTTTTGACAATAATATACAAGCCTCTTTAGAATTATTCTGTCCATAAGCTTACCTGTGTTAGAAGTCAGGGCTATGGGTCTGTAACTACTTTTATCAGTTTTAGGCTTCCCTTGCTTATAATGGGAACAATTATAGACTGCTTCCAGTTTATTGGCATAATACCTTCAGTCCAACACCTTTGAAAAAGTTTATGCAACAGAATAATGAATTTTTCCGGTAAATGTTTAAGCATATCATTGGATATGGCATCTAAACCAACAGAAGTTTTCTTACTAGGAAGAGAAAATAATACATCTTTTACTTCATTGATTGTTATTGGGGCATTAATATATTCAGTATTATTAGAAACTGGGTCTTCATGTTCTATTTTGTTCTCTTCAGCTTTTCTGTATTTACTGCTTTTAAGTGAGAGACCTTCAATACGCATGGACTCTGAAAACATATCTGCAAAAGCCTCCGCCTTTTCTGCATTGGAGGGAAATTCATTGCTTTTAAATTTAACTGGGCAATTTGGTAAAGTCACACCTTTTCTCATTTCATGAAATTTTTTCCACACTTTTTTCAGATCTGTATGACTTGATATTTCCTGGAACAAAATGATGACCAAAATTGTCGCTTTGCCTGAGCTATAACCATATTGCTGTAATTTTTGGCCTGCTTCTGTTTTTCATGGTTTTCTAACATCAAACGTTTATTTGTCACCGCTTCCTCACAAGCAGGTGTCCACCAAACATTCCCTGAACACTTCCTTGATTTTAGCGATTTAATAGTGGGGATAGATGGTAAGCGGCTGTAGCCCAGTGGTTAGGGCGTTGGATCGTAATTAAAGGTTGCGAGTTCGATCCCAAACTTTCGGCTATGGGTTGGCTGGAAAGGACTTTCGGCTATTTTTCACCCACCAGTGTAAAGGGTACCAACTTGTGTTGGAGTTAACCTGCGATAGATGTGTCTATCCAGGGGAGTTATGACTCAGTCGCTTAACCCAAAACGGTTATAGCACGCGAGACTTAGGCCGGAAGTCTTTAATTAGATGGTAGCAGCTTGATATGATGTAAAGGTGATAAGATGGTTTTATCAGGTCAGATTTATCGTATCGCAGAGCTTTTAATTCCAATTAGCCTCTATAGTTAAATCTTGGTGTATGTCTTTTCATTGTCACAAGAGTTGTCATTCATTAAGTTAGAACAATAGGTAGGTGATCACTCCCCAGAGTATCTCCATATGTTATCCACGTACATTCAGGAGCAAGAGCAGAAGATACAAAAGACAGATCCAGTGCTGATGCTCTGTGGGTAGAGATGTCAGGTATCCTTGTCACACTACCATCATTTAGAAGGCACAGACAAGAATCCGTTATATTTTCTATAAAACGATTGCAGGAAACAGATGTACACTCTTTATCCCAGAAAGGCGCGTGGGCATTGAAATCTCCTGCTATCAGCCACTTCTGATTATCTTGTACAGAGTGCAGCCATTCTGTATTAAAGTCATTAACTCCCTTTGGTAAATACAGGGATACAATATTCATGACTAAATCATTTGTAAACTTTACACGTGCTGCGCAAGAATATGAATCTGGAATGTTATTAGGCATTGGTGAACAACATACATTATAGTCTACCCCTTCTTGAATGTATATTGCTGTATTGATTTTACTCACAGCATCCACCTGTTCATGTACAGGTGGATAGTAGTAGCCTTGAAGTTTAGGCAGTTTACATTTCTTTACATTAAGAGACTGTAATACTAGAGCTTGATACTTGTTATTAGAAAGATGTTGTACTAAATATGGCAGATTAGTGGATATGGATCTGGCATTCCACTGCATGATTTTCAGCATTTGTGAATTTTTTTGAGGCATTATATGATGATAAACCAAAATGCCTTTACAACAAGTGAATGATTTAAAAATATTAATAAACTGGTACCAAGTTATAAAGAGTGCAAGTAAACTAATAATACAATGTCAATTATGTCATTTAAAGCACACCACAGAAAGATAATAGATGAACAAAATAAATGAACAAATAAATAGAAACAGAACAACAACAACAAAAAAGTTCTTTATCAGGTGAACAGCTGCTGTTAGCGAGATTACAGTGTCTGTTGTCTGTACTGCAGCTGGTGCAACGCATTGATGTACAAAATGTCACCATTCAAAGGGATTTTTAAACATACGGACATTATTCTGCCGGGTATGTTGCCTCCAGGAGGGACAGTCCTGCTGGTAGACGTACTGTCGCTGGCTGTATCCTGGCTGTTGCTGGCAGTCGTCAAATGCGTAGGGTGGTGGTCGGTACTGGTTCATGCCTCGAAACTTCCTTCTTTGTTTCCTCTTTGGTGTTTCCCAAAACAAAGCATGAATGTGCCTGGCAATGTTTCTTGCCAGAACACTAGAACCGTGGACATTAGGATGAAGTGAATCTTTGTAATGATGATGTGTATACATATTTTCATGTGAGACAAATGATACATTGCTTTGGTTATATAATTCAGAACATGTCATTGCATTGAAAAGTTCTCTTTTCATCTGGAGGCTGGGACTTTTCACAGGGGCAATTTTGCTTATCACAACTTTGGTATTGGGAAAAGAAGCTAAAACTTGTTTCACATTTCTAACTAGATTTTTGCTAGCTTCTTGGGGATCTGATTCTTTGAGATCATTCACCCCACAATGAACAACTACAGCATGCCATTTTTTTATATCATTGGTATTACTCATTATCAGAGGAATGTCACTGATGTGATATGACTTTCTTTTCTCCACTGTAAACCCATAGGACTGTCCCAGACGTTTGCTATTAACGCCATTTAGAACAGAGTCTTGGAGAAGGATTACATTGGGGAGAGCAGAATTTTCTTCTGTGCTACAGGGTTTGACGTCAGGTGATTTTTGCGTCAGACCTTGGCGCCCTGTCGTGTCTGGTTCTTTTTTATTGTTTAAGGTTGGGCTAAGATACACTGACCTCTTTGGGCCTACTGGTAGCTGCGGTTCCTTAGGCCTAGATGAAATCGGAGCCCGAGCCCTTTTCTTTTGTACTGCATCGGCGTAGGTGGCAGGCGGAGATGGGGATGCAGGTAGAAGTGGTTCCGTCTGCGTTCCTGTTGTCACCCAGCCAGAATCTTCCCTTGGGGAGCCCCATTTTTCGGTGATGCCGTTTGCAGCTAAGATGCGCGTCTGGGTTTCAACCGTCCGTTCGAGTTTGGTTATTTTTTCTACCAGTTGCAGAATAGTTGTCTGTAGTATGTGCTTTGATTTGTTTTTTACAAGATATAGCGCTATATGAAATCCATTATTATTATTATTATCATCTCATCATCATCATCATCATCATTATTATTATTATTATTATTATTATTATTATTATTATTATTATTATTATTATCATTATCATTATTATTATCAATATCATTATCATTATTATTATTATTATTACAAGACTTTCAAGATTCAATTCTCTCAACCCCTTTTGGGGTGTTAAAAAAAGTCTGTCCCGAGCCATAAGGCTCATCAGGCCGGTGGCTTATCCCGGTTTCTGTGGCGTTAAGCGACTGAGAGTCATAGACTCCCCCCCTGGATAGGACGCCAGTCTATCGCAGGGTTAACCCCCAACACAAGGTTGGTACCCCTTTTACACCTGGGTGGGGTGAGAAAATAGCCGTAAAGTGCCTTTTCCAAGGGCACAACGCCATAGCGGAATAGCTGGGATCGAACCCGCAACCTTTAGATTACGAGTACAACGCCCTAACCACTAGGCCACAGCGGCGGCCTTTTGGGGTGTGGGGGATTGCAAACATATCAAAAACCAGTTTGCTATTATCATCATCATCATTATTATTATTATTATCATTATCATTATTATTATCAGTATCAATATCATTATTATTATTATTATTTTGCGTCAGACCTGGCATGTATGTCCCCATGTGTATGCAGTTTTGTAAATGTTATCTGTTCCCACCGGTACACGATGGCCTACTCTTACGAAAAGCGGAACAGGATTTAACGTGTGCGCAAGATGTTTTCTCAGGTGTGTGTGTGTGTGTGTGTGTGTGTGTGTGTGTGTGTGTGTGTGTGTGTGTATGTGTTTGTGTTTGTGTGTGTGTGTTGTGTGTGTGTGTGTGTGTGTGTGTGTGTGTGTGTGTGTGTACAGAAAAGTTTAATTTATGCATTATATTGAAATATGTGCATTGATCAAATATGTAAAGATGATCCCCAAAGAGTATTTTTGCTCTTTTTTTTATTCTTTTTTTTTTAGTTCGTCTTGTACATCACGGCCAAGGAATTTGCTTTAGTGTCAGGCCAAAATTTGCATAAATCAGAATTTCAAATTAGGCGTGGTATGTAAATTTAAGTAAATAAAATTTGTTAGATCCGAATAGAGCAGATTTTTAAAATTCATTTTCCATTAAAAAACATTTAACACTCATTTTTCTATCTCAAATAGTTTTCACGCCAGAATTTTGGGTTAATTATAAGACCTGAAAGTGAAACTGTCAAAACTTCTGGCAGTGGGAACAACTTAAATAAGATTTTTCCTGGCAGCAAACTGGTTAAATATGTTTGTAAATCCTCCACACCCCAAAAGGGGTTGAGGGAATTGAATCTTGAAAGTCTTGTGATGATACTACTACTGCTACTGCTACTGCTACTACTGCTACTGCTACTGCTACTGCTACTGCTATTGCTGCTACTACTACTACTACTACTGATGATGATGATGATGATGATGATGATGATGATGATGATGATAGATGGAATTTATATAGTGCAATATTTTGCAAAAATAAATCAAAGCGCTTGCATTCAGCCTTTTTCTTACACATAACAACCAATATGCATACAAACATGCATTTTTAGATCATCCTTCACTTTGCATACAAACATGCATTTTCAGACAACCCTTCACATACAAAAACAAACATGTGTTTTTAGACAAACAACTAACAGATCAATATCTTCTCATGGCTTATTGATTTTAATTAATTTATTCATTTATTCTTTTATATCGAGGAGAATGGAATAAGCACTCGTGTGCTTTTTTACTCACGTGCCGTGGGAACAGATGACAATATTTACACAAACAGCATACACACGGGGACTGGATGGAAAAAAAGCACACGCATGCTTATCCCATTATCCTCAATATAAAAAATAAAAATAATTTAAAAAATTACATCCAGTCCCCGAGTGTATGCAGTTTTTTGTAAAATCTTGTCATGTGTTCCCACCGCACACAATGGCCTACTCTTCCATCCTGGTGTGTTCTGTCCTCAGGTCTGGGGCAGTGTGCAGAGCTGGTCTGGCAGCTTCGTGGGCAGGCGGGCAAGCGGCAGGTAGAGGGCGCCAAGGTGGCCATGCAACACAACTTTGGCATTGGAGGGGCCGCCGTGGTGACCATGTACCGCAAATACCTCCCCACCACCGCCCCCACGCTCGCTTGTAACCATACACTGAGAGGAGTTGTGTTGTGTGCAGTTGTAGCCACGTCTGCCGTAGGTTGTGTGTTTTGGGTTTCCTCAATGTATTACCTCCCCTGGGACCAGAGCTGAAGGAAGAATCATGGCAAGCAAAAAAAAAAACAAAAAAAAAAATCATGACAAGCTGTGTCAAAGTGTGCCAGTCCGTGACGAAACTGTGTACCCAAAGGGACTGGATGTAAAAAAAAAAATTATAAAAAAAGCACACGAGTGCTTATTCCATTATCCTCAAAATAAAAGAGTAAATAAATAAATAAATAAAAATAAAGTAGAAAGGCTGCAGAGTCTGTTGGAGGAGAAAAGTCAGCATCTTGAAAAGCTTGGAGAAATGAATCCTGTCCTCGTGTGTCATCAGAATGAAGCTTGGAAAGTTGTGCAGAAGTGTTATGGTTTTTCAAACAGTGCTAGGTTCTGAGAAGTGACTGGAAAGTTGTACAGAAGTGTACCCCACGGTTGTTTTCAAACAGTGCTAGGTTCTGAGAATTGACTGGAGAGTTGTACAGAAAAGTACCCCACGGTTGTTTTCAAACAGTGCGTGGTTCTGCAGCAAACAAAAAGCATGACAGAGACTCGGAAGGGGTAGGGTTCAATCTGGGGGTCAGATTTTAACTCTGCCATCTGCTTCAGTGACTGATGGAGGTGAATGGTGAGTGTGCATGCCTTTTGGAATTGACTTGGTTTTCTTTGGTTTGATTTTGTTCGAAAATCATTTGGTTTCTTTGATTTGACTGTTTACATTTTCTTTTTTTTTGTTCTGTTATCATAGTTTTTGTTAGTTTTTTTTTCATTGGGGGGTGGGGGTGAGGGGGAATTTTTGGGGATCTTTATAAAATTTGGTTTATTTTTGCCTTTTATCCTTATTTATTTGTTGCACTTTGTAATTTTATTGTTATTTTTACAATTTGTTGTTCTAACCAAGCGTTCATAAATAATTGGGAGTCCAGTGTGCCTGCCAGACCTGTACATACATGGCAACAAATCTTTTATATGTGTGTGTTGTTTATGAGTGTGTGTGTGTGTGTGTGTGTGTGTGTGTGTGTGTGTGTGTGTGTGTGTGTGTGTGTGTATGAGTGTGTGTGCGTGTCTGTATGAGTGTGTGTATGTGTCTGTATGAGTGTGTGTGCATGTCTGTGTCAGTGTGTGTGTGTGTGTGTGGTGTAATAGTTACAATGCTTTTTCTTTGCCATTTGTCAGATTAAATCTCAGTTTGATTCATTGTTTCTAAAATCGGGGTATATACAATTACAGAAGACATGACAGACTTTTTTTTTTTTTTTTTTTTTTTTGCTGCCATCGTGTCTGTGACGCTCCCGTACTTGCTGTTTCCATGCCGCCATATCATCTCCCGCCACAGCCATTACCCAGATATCGTTGTTGGCTCACCCCCACCTGGTGAGTCCACAGGGAGCCCACTATATTAGGCCGCCGCGGGCCACCAAGCCAAGAGGGCCTGCACTTTCTGTGGTCACTTTGGTGTGTTCATGGAGCCTGTTCTGAGCTAAACATACGCATGACACCACCTACTAAGCCCCTTACTAAACGACAGTATTAGCTCAGTCGTCGGAGACCAGACTGAGTGAGTCACCCACCCAAGTTCGGTCACCAAAACGTCCCCCAACGACCGCCTCGCCACAGAACCCCCAACTCCACAAAGGCTTGACACAAATTCACCACGAGCAAGAAGCGTATGGGGGAAACCGAATTTGAGGTCACCATGAGACCAGAGCAACGAGGCACCGAATCAGAGTGCATTTTTATCTTGCATGATGATCAATGATGATGAGGAGATGTAATGATGCTGCTGTGGAGGTGCATCCGCTTTGAGACTACTTGGCAGGTTGTTCTTACGCTTACTGTCATAATATATCCCGGCGTCAACCAGCCCGAGAGATACAGACACCTGCAGTGTTTGGTCAGGTATTTTGAGCAACACTACTAAATTCGCATCCGTAAAGTGGATGAAGCTCGACTAGTGTGGTCCTAGTCTCCCCACTGAGCCCACAGCACACTCACTCTGGGTAGGAGCCGGCGGAGCCCGCAAATATCCCTATGACTTATGGGATTCGAACCCGCGACCATTCCAGTCCGGAATCCACGGCGCTAACCACTGCGCCATGGCGGCTGGTTAGACATGACAGACTTTGTGCCATACAGTGATTAAGAAGATAGAGGGCCAGTTTCGTGTCTTTGATACAGAGAGCTAGTCCCTGAAACCAAATGCGGCTGCCTTGATACTGGGTTAATGGCCACGTTCACAAAACCTCACCATAGGTGAGCCTAGGGGCTCTAGCTGAGGATCTGGGGGGGAAAAAAGATAGCAACACTTTTTGTGTTATTTGTTTTACCTGAGAGCAATAGCTGAATGAATAAGACAGTGGGCTTTTAATCCGGAAGGACTGAAGTCTTATGAATACACTCATTTAACAGCCGTCTATCCTTCAAAGAAGAGAAGCACCGCTGTCAGTTTCCCCCACTTTCAGCTCCTCTCAGGTGCTAATTAATCCATCCAATCCCAGCCCAGATGGGGCCAGCTGGTGCTATTTATAGCAGGAACTGACCACACTTGGACAAGGTAAAAGGAAAGGGCGTGCTAAATATAACACTCTTGACTGAGTGATGTTTGATTTGTGCGCTGTGGAAGGCCAGCTATGACTGAAGTGATGGTGTGGATGACACAAGCATACCCAGCATGCACTGTACAGCATGGAGGGGAATGGGCTGTGCCGTGTTCACCGTGCCTAGGATGCACTGTGTGGAAATGTCCGTGCAGTGCCCCATGACTCCTGAGGAAGTTAGAGAAGAAGCCTGGCCAGTGTTTTGTTCTTAGTGTTGTTGTCAATCATCCAAACGGGTTGAAAACTAGTGCTAAGCGAAGTAAAAAGTTAGGGGTTTTTTTGTTGTTGGTGTTGAGAGTGCGGGTTGTTAATGTTAAGAGCTTGTCATGGCTGAGGGCAATCTCAACACAACATTTCACAACATAACAACATTTCAGTGTAGGCCTTGGCAATTAGCTGATGCCTGGGCCATGAGTTTTTTTTTTTGTGGTAAGGAAATGTACGAAGGTTTGGCAGGCTCACAAAATTTGCTGTTGATTTTCTTCAGACACGATCATGCATGTGTGAGCACTGAACTGTTCTGAACTAGCGCCTGTATAACTCCTGTTAAAAAAATTCACTCCGTTGATTGATGTTTATTCAGTAGCTAAACCCTACCTCATTCTTTTCAGAGACTTGATTAGTGAAATGAGTGATGGATGTCTGTATTAATTATTATCGTACCCCCCTGCCCCCCCCCCCCCTGTGATGTAAATGATGGTTAAAAGAAAACCGTGATTGTGTGATGATATCTGTGCTCACAAGCTTGGATGAATAAAATTGTGATATTTTAACCCGTTTGATGTATCGATTTTATCGATTGATTTATTGATTGCATAAACACTGCTAGTAAACACTGTAATATAATAATAATAATAATATACTTTTCATAATTGTAATGGCGTTACACTACTAACCAGTTATAGACTCTCTGTGTGTGTGTGTGTGTGTGTGTGTGTGAGAGTGAAAATGATTTCTTTCTTTCTTTTTTTTTCTTTTACGTTCTCAGCTTTTATGTTCTGAGGATCACGAGTGGTGAGATTTTATATATGAAATAGCTTTTATCCACCATTAAGGTTAGCTGCATTCCGACTTCAGGGATGAAATGATTTCTTCAAAAAGCAAGGACTTGACTTCAGCCTGAATTTGTGAAGGAGGTGTAGGAGCTACACTGAATGTTTCAAGCCCCTCTTGGGCATGGTGGAGCCCATCCCTCTCCATGTTGTCACAGGATGCATGCTGGGTATGTCCGTGCCATCCATACCACTGGCGTACTCTTCTGCAAGAAGTGGATGGGGGTTTCCAGTATGTGTGGAAGATGTTCTGCATGCGTTTTGGCAAAGGATTGCAAGTGTAGAGTTTCAAGCTAAGGTCATGGCTCAGGCCAAAAGCTGTGTCAGTTATTGATGTCACCTAACTGCCAAGGCTTACACTAAAATGTTGTTATGCTGTAAAATATAATGTTGAGATTGCCTTCAGTCATGACAAACTCTTAACATTACAACCTGCACTCTCCTTTAAAGGAGAAAAAATCCTCTGAAGTCGGAGTATGGTTGCCTATATGGCGAGGTACTTGAAAACAATCATACACACAAACTTCTCATTCAGTGTGCAATTTCAATCTCACAGTGATTTCCAGGTGGGATGAGTGAGTCAGAGTGCACATTCTGGGTGACTCCCAGAGTGTTAAGCTGGGGAACACACAACAATATGCAGAGGACTTTTAGGAGAAATAGTCTGTGTTGACTCCAGGGAAAAATTCCCTTTGAACAGGTACCTGCCTTAGCAAAGATTTGAACATATTTCCTCTCGTACCTTCAGATCACAGGTTTGGTGCTGTAACCGCTAGATTTTATCGTCATGTGTAATAGTCATGGGGATGGGATAGCTCAGTAGTCAGAACACTCGCTTTCCCCCAGCCAACGTTAAGCAGCATCAAGTGTGGTTACCAAGTGGATGGGTGAACGTTTGTGTGCCTTGATTTTAGTACAGTTACCCAGTTCACTCAGCTTTAAATGGCTACCTGCTCTCTTTAGGGTCAGGGAAGGTAAAGCAGTGAGGGTGAGGAGATGAGCACTGCCCTCAATATGCTGGCCCCAAGAGAAGCTGAGGTCTCTGATGCCTCGCTCCCCTACGACCGCATAGGTTATGGGACACACCTTATTTTTGTTTTTTTAATAACAGGTAGAAATTATATCCTCCGATAAACAGTCAGAGTAGAAACATGGTGATCTTTCGCTTGTAAACTAAATGTTTCTTTGCACAGACAGCAATTTGTGTGTTCAAGCTCTTTGGTAATTATTACCTAAGTCATGTACAAGGCACACATAAAACACACACACACACACACACACACACACACACACACGCTCTCACACACACACACGCACACAGTAACACACACACACACACACACTGATATTTCATATAGCTTTTATTCATGAATAAAGCTAGGGAAAAAAAGTGGCGTCTTCATTTAAAAAAAAAAGTTTACGTACCGAATGAAATGGTACTACAAGTAGAGCTAAAATAGTGAGCACTATAGTTTAATGTACATCATTTCTGAACATTATTTAAGAATGCTTGCTTCAATATTAGTGTTATATAAATGTGTCCACAAAAAAAATGAACCCCTATGTTTTGCCCTTTCAATATTTCATATATATTTTGTATATATACACAAAAGAAGAAAATTCACCAAGGTTTAAAAAAAAAAACAGTACAGCACATACCATACAGCACAAGTAACATTTTTTCTACATGTATTATTTACGAATCAGTTTTGAGATTATTGGGCATACTTCTGTTTCATTCATATGATACATATCCATCTGAACTACAATTTTCTTTTGATTACGATAAGTAATACTGGAGGAGAGAGAGAGAGAGAGAGAGAGAGAGAGAGAGAGAGAGAGAGAGAGAGAGAGAGAGAGAATGAAGAGAAATGAAAAGATAAGTTACTGAAGAAAAAGAAATGAAAAGGAAAGTCTTTGTTGAATAATATTAAATGTAAAAAAAGCTGGGGCATTTTTACATTAAAAATAGTTTCCTCTTCATAAGTAGTTATCATTTTTGAAACATACACATTTAAAACTTTTAAAAAAAGAAAAACCAAAACATTTCACATTGAATAAATAATTTTGCCCAATGAAAATATGACGACTATGTACAATATTTTGTAATATCACACTAATCAAACATAAAAAAAAATTAATCACACATTCTTGGCAGATTCACTGCTTCCATGCCATTTTTGAATTGTGAAACACAACATTTTTTCCCCTTTTTATACCAAGTAATACCAGAGATGGTTGGACTTCGGACTGTCCTGACCTGGAATGTCACTTGTTCCTTTAACCCTTTCCCTACCCGTAACCCGCTATATAGGCAACCAACCATCTACTAACCCTTCCCTATATATCACCCACCACTGGGTTACAGTAGCATACAAATGTGCACAGTGCACACGTACAGGGAAAGAGGGGTTCTCTCCCTCAACATAGGAATAGTCTTAACCCTTTCCCTGCCTAGGCAATAAGATTTCTGCTCAACCTATTTGCCAAGGTTACATGATATACAGTACATATTTTCAAGACATTCTGTAGACTTTGTTCCTGGATAAAAACATGTAAAAGTATTCCTTTTTTCCCCGAAAGATGAATGAATACAGAATGCAAAACGCACCAAATTTTTGTCACTGCTTTATGCTTTTCCAAGAAAACTAGAAAGAACCCTATGAAAAAAAATCTGTCTAGTTCAGCGACGGGTAAATTCATCACGTCAACAGCACAAAGTGAAGACAGAGGCTCCGACAAGTTAACTCGCGACTGAGGCAGCGAAAGGGTTAAGCTGAAACGTTTAGGTAATGATTTTTTTGAGATGCCAAACAGTCATCAGGGACATCAGAGCAGAAAGGTGTAAAGTCTGTGGTTTTCTAGCATGGGTAGGGTAACTGTTCAGGGTTAACCTTTTCAAGGAGTCACCTCGCGTTAGGCCATTCCATATATGTTACTCCACATCTGTCCCTCCCCAATTCACGTAACAGATATTGAGATAACTGACCAACAGCATAACTCAAAGCACTGGTCAAAGTTTGGGTGCTTGCTGTTCGATTTTTGGGTTTCCCTTGTTCACTGAGTAAATCAGTGAACATTCCCACAAATGAAAGAAATGATGTGTATTCTTGATCTTTTGCTTGTGTGTGGACATCAAAGAGTAAGGCACTGGCTGGTCTGCACGTAAGGTGGCCTAGGAGATATTCTAAAAGTCTCTTAACCTTAATCTCCACCAGCATCACAGAGATTGAAACCAGTACTTCAGGACCATTAGGATTACAAGCCTCTTGTCTAACCACTCAGCCTGTCACACCCTAACTGCCAATTGGGACCCAACTCCTGGTCATCTAACCTCAACATGTACACCTTTAGTGGGGATCTAGGGTTGGGGCTAAGGCGAGTTAGCTAGTTAACTGTAACCCTAACCAGGTGAGCTCATGCCGACCCTGACTCAGGCAGTCTTTAGTCCTGATCTTCCTTCCCTTGCTGTGTTGCATGGTAGAGGGTCTCACCTCTAAAACCAGACATCATTATCTCAGAAACTGCCTGGTAAATGCACTGGGTGCATATCACTCTGAAATTCCGTTTAAATAGTGCACGAACCAAAAAAAAGTTGTGATCAAAGCGATTAAGAGTAAGGGTGTGGAAAATAAAATTCAAATATAAAAAAAAAAAGGCTAAACAAGAAAGAAATGAGACAAACCCGCAACCCTCCCCCCCCCCCCCCCCCCCCCCCCTCCCTCACAGACGTAGAAACGAATGAGTTGGTGAATGTACAAGGTCTGGAACAGCGGCAGAAAATGCAGAACTGTACCTCACCTGGAGCAACAGCATGAAAGCACCACAATTTCATAGACAACCGTCAGCTTTGGTAGCAGGCACGAAAAACACACCCAGCCATCTTTGATTGGAAGAGAAGGTGATGTAACGGCATTATGAGTGAGTAAATTACATAACAATTATCATCATTTCTGGTGCTGTTTTTCATTTCACAGTGCAGTGCTTGACATCCATGAATTCTGTACATTTATAATATATGCAGCAGATCATTTTAATTCAGTAAACATACGTTACGCTTTGTGCACTGTATCAGTACACTATAAACAAACATTATCTGTAAAAAAAATTTTAAAAAGATAAAAATAAGCTGAAAAATAACAGACTCATACAGTGCTAAATAAACAGAGAAAAAAGGGGAATTATTCACAGCTTGCACTGATGCTTCCTCTAAACCAATGGGGAGATAACCTCAAGTGTTTTGTGCATCTCTTTTATCACTGACACAAACTTGAAATATCAATCATTCCTTCAGACTGCAAAACAGAAGAAAGGGGGGGGGGGGGCATAGAGTGAGGGAGTCCACACATTCTTCATCTCTTTTAGATCAAGAACACACACCCCACCCCCTAAACTGTAAACAAAACCCCCAAAATCCAAGTGATAACTGAGAAGACAGAGGACTGTCCTGTCTGCAGATACAGATAAATTTCACTTCAGTCCAAAGGAATTCTCCTTTTGTTATCAATATAATAACATGCGGGATCTCTCTCTATACATACACACTATCCTACTGGCCTTTGTATTGAAAAGCATATGCTTCAGAAGTGATTTTCAAGCACATAACACACCCAGAACCTGTTTTTCTGTGGCAGCACGAATTACGGTAATCAGTTTAAGGAGACACGAAACAAAGCCAGCAAACTCGCCTCAAGCTGACCAAAATGTCCAATTTCTTGGTCTGCCTATTGCTAGTTGAAAACTGACAACTAACCATGGGTTCCTTGGCACAATGATTTCCACTTTCCCACGCTGAATTTTACCTGGCACTGAAGATCGCAGCAAGAGAAGTTAACTTCTTACCTAGCTAAAACAAACAAACAAACAAAAAGTGTCTTGTGCTATAACTGCTTATGCCATATTGAAAGCCTGGTTTCAAAACCAATCTGAAAAGATTCCTCCTCTTCATCATGCATGAATGTGCATACAGTATCAGCATATAAAGAACAGGCCAACACTCAGGTGTACAGCTGTTCAAGAAACTTTACCAATGACAGAAAATTTGAGCTACTGCTGTCCCGATACTCCCATACTAACGAAATAATAACTGTCGTTAATTTTTTTTCAATTAAACAGAGGAGAGCATTATGGTAGAACATGTTTATAAACAGCATCACATTCTGAACAAAATATATACACATACATAATTGTATAGTACAAAACAACACAGGATAGTGTCAAATACAGTGCTGCTCAGACATTGACTGTACACAAGAAAGTGAAGGATTGGTTGGTCTTGGTGTTCAAGGCTGACATGTCAGATGCTCTGTGCACAAGTCACCATCACTTCCGATGGATCAAGCTCTTCTGTACCACTGTATACTATCACAGCTGCTTCTGTTGTTCTGTACAAATGGCATAATATATATATATATATATATACATTTTTAATTGATCTATCACACGGGAATATCACGCAATTATTGCTACAATCAGGAGCTACAACACAAACGCAAGATGTGCTGTTTCTGTACTACGTAGTTGATGGTCAAAGAAGTTGGAAGGTAGATATATAAAAACAGCATCAGTAAATGCAGTGAAAGGGCAAGCACAGAACAGAATGTAGAGAAGATAGGTAGTAAGAAATATCATTCAATGCAGGCCTGTTCTATGCTCTGTGTAGGAAACATTCTCTTGAATCACTGTTTGTGGATGTCTCTGTTGAACTGTAATTTCATTAATTTTATCCTCTAACTATCCTAGCTACTCATTTTACTTCAGTTCTTTTTCTATTTGCCAGTGTGTAAAATTTTCCCCTTCATAAAAGTAATATTTTTATGATTACAGTTTATTTTTTTATTGATACAGGCAGTTACTCAGCTTTCTGTAGATGTGTACTGTATCCTCACTGGATTTACCTACCATGTGAGTTTTTGCATTATAATTATGATTTACTGACATTATATGTTTCTATCGTAATCATTCACACAGCTGATGTATGCAAAAAGATGTTGCTCAAGGTACATTAACCAGTATAAATCAGTGACTTCATAAGATTAAAGGTTAGTTCACATGTGCCATCTTCGATTTGATTTTTTGTAAAGTACTCCATACACTTTGAGAGTTTGGGTTTCTTTTCTTTGTTGTTATTATTGTTGTTGTACATGTAGGTAGGACAAGCAAAATGGTAAAATGTATGAAGACAAATTCGTTTTCAGATTGGACCTTGATCTGACCTTACCCCAGTTATTTAGCAGCTACAATACTGACTGTCCAAGCCACCCTGAATGAACTGATAGTTCAGGCATCTGTAGAATCAATGCCCATCATGAAGCGCAA
The DNA here is from genome assembly GCA_030674155.1 of Stramonita haemastoma. NCBI lineage: Eukaryota > Metazoa > Mollusca > Gastropoda > Neogastropoda > Muricidae > Stramonita > Stramonita haemastoma. The sequence continues at coordinate 32,267,708 of CM060323.1, read as the reverse complement.
GTGATTCTAATAACCACCAAGCCTGCAAAAAAGAAAAAGAAAAAAAAAGAAAAGAAGAGTCAAATAATATTTGATCGAGACAGAGTCATCTTTCATCTGTATAACGTGTGTCTGATTACCACAATAAAACCAATGTTTATAAATCAAAACAGAGATAAATAATGAGAAGCTGGAGGTATATTGTACAAAATAATTGATACGTATAAGGCATTCGTTTTTTGTTTTTTTTAAAAAAAAGGAAAATATATATATATATATATGCCTTCAGTACTGACAAAGACAAAATAACAGTGATAGTGTCATGTTTTTTATCATGAAAGACTGAAACATAAAGAAGTCAACATGAGGTCGAACGGGCAAATAAATACGCACAGAGCGAGAGAGATACACAAATAAATTCAAACAAAAGAAGACAAATCATAGTTTATGAAGTACTGCTTAGATATACAGAAGATTGGAGGTATTTTACAACAGACAGATACAAAATAAGATTAAATTCAGTATATGCCATAACTGTAGCCACACTTGGCCTAGTCTTTAGAAATAAATAGGTGAATAGATAGATAAACAAAGAGAAAGTAAACATACAGTTTAGGTGAATAGATACATAAACAAAGAGAAAGTAAACATTTTACACCATCACATTCTTTTCACAGCTTTGAGAACATCACAGACATCTTGGACGGTGGGGGAGAGAGGTTACGTTTCATGGGGATGGGGGGGGAGGAATGACATGGGAAATGTTTGTTGTGAGGGTTTGTAGTGGTTGTGGGGTGTACACATGTTTGTATGGTTGTCAACATAGGCTAGGGATGACTCATCAGCTTTTGCTACTTCTTCAATGTGTTCTGCACAAGACGCGGTTTATCTCATCTTAAAGAACAGCATCCAGACCACCGTTCAAGGTGTAGTGGAAGATGTGAGAAAAGTCCAGCTTTAAACAGGAATCAGACCTATGATCTTTTACTTTCTGCACAGCTATGCAGTCTCTAGATTACCAGTCACCCCACCAAGGAATATTCATGGTGTCACTTTTCCCAGCTAGTTCTGCCAGCTGCCAGTGACCAGACTTGAGCCAAAGCGAAATAACTCATGCCGTCTCTTGTGGCACTGTCAAAACCATCCTGCCATCCATGTAAGCTGGAGAGAGAGAGAGAGAGAGAGGGGGAGGGGGGGGGGGGGGGGGGGGGGGGGAAGGAGAGAGGAGGGGGGGGAGAGAGAGAGAGAGGGGGGAGAGAGAGAGAGAGAGAGAGAGAGAGAGAGAAGATTGCTGTGTTCTATAGTCTCTGGCACGATGAAGCCAGAGTATTGCAGAACAGTCAGGCTGAATACATCCGCAAGGAAGTGTCCCAACATGGTGGATGATTATCTCTTTCCACTGTTTCACACTGTCCGACGGGAAACCACCTTGATGCTGTTACTGGTTTTGCTTTCTATTAGTTTTGCTGTGTTTTTTATTTTTTTATTTTTGTGATTTGCTATCATTTGGGGTGGGGGTGGGGGTGAATACTCAGCCTGTTCATCAGTAGGAAACATTAACTGAATGCAGTTTTTTTGAATGATGTTTGTAAGTCTGCATTCACTGAAGAGCAGTTGACCACATTGTCTATCTCCAGTCCAAATGTACACCTGGGCAATCTTTACCTAAGGCCAGAAGATCACTGTTAACTCCAAAAAAAACATGTACAGTTTGGATTCTTGCCCGTTTCACATGTACACTCTACCATAGAGGCATCATTAGGATGGAAATAAGTCCCTTTCCCATTGCTTGATGATGATCTAACATATGTAATGGACCCGAGGACAAAGCTAAAACGGAGTAGAGAAACCACAAAGAAAGGGTGGGAACAAGAAGTAATCAAAAGCAATAACAACAACAACAAAACTGATCCTCAGTGAAACAAAACCAAAAACAGTACACAGAAAAGGACAGAGTCGTAGATATCGGATCAAAAACAAAACAAAAAACCAACCCAAAAAACAAAACTAAAAATTGTTGATTTCAGTCATTCAGCTTTGCTACTTCTGGACGGAGTAAATTGATTTATCTATCTATCTCACATTCTCTTCATGGTGATATATAATCCTTCTGCGTATTGCATATATCTAACAAAACATCCATGTAAAACAAAGTAAAGCGTAACAATAACAGCGATATGATATTATACCAGTATTTCTTTCATATGCTATCATAACAGTGATATAATATTAAAACAGTATCTCTTTCATATGCTATCATTACAGTAGAGTTACTTTACAAATGTTAAATCTGTTGTGGTTTATGCTCAGATCATATCACTACAACTGTACAGAACATGGAACAACACATCATAACAAACCACAAGTCTGACAGTGCAGCACATAAAAAAAAAGCACAGACTCCATTGCCGATGAACAGTGTCAATTTCTGCTGAAACTTTTCACTCTATGGTTTTGGGGGCAAAGGCTAGGAAATCATAGTGCTTCAACCCTGATAACACGTAAAGAAAGACCGGATAGCGCCCTGATAAAAAATCTTCAATAAATAAAACATTCATGACCAGCGTGAAACACAAGTGAAAATTTGTCAAGGATAGAAACACAGTAAGAAGAAACATTGAAGAGAAGAAAAAGAAAGAAAAAAAAAAGTTATAATCAGCTAGACTGAAAATCATACTTTTGTTGTGTCTACTTCAACAATAACAACAACAAAAGTTGTCATTCAAAACAGCCAACATTCACATACAAAACTTAACACATCACCATACACATTTTTTGGGGGGGGGGGGCGGGAGGGAATGTAAGAAGTAAATAAAAAAAAGATCATGGAAATCATGATAAGTAAGTCTATATATATATTGTTGACATATCACTGGGAAATATCAAAATCTACTTCACCCCCCACCCCACCCCTCCCTCCCCTTCCCCACCCACCCACCCACCCCTACAACAACAACAGATCATACACCACCCCACCACTCCCAAGACTGGGGAACCCAACACCGTCCACGACCCGTCAACCGAGCAAACCTCCCGCACGCCCCCTGAAAGCGGCGAGGTGGGGATCACCACTCTTTGAAAGAGTGCAGGTTGCCGAGGCGGTAGAGAGGCTTTCTAAGGGGACCCTGGGTCAAGAGCCGGTCTCGGCGGTACGGTTGGAATAGATTTTGCTGTAGCGTTGGCTGAAGGTGTGCGGGTTCCACTGGTTTGGCCCTTTGAGGTCCCGGCCAGCCAAATAACTGTGAAGACAAAAAAAGGAGAAGAGAAATCGTTTTTTGTTTGTTGTTGTTGGTTTTGTTCTTTCTCTGTATATATAGATTAAAAAAGTTAAGTCTGTCCCAAGCCTAAGGCTCATCTGGCCGGTGCTTACCCCGTTTTCTGTGGGTTAAGCGACTGAGAGTCATAACTCCCCCTGGATAGGACGCCAGTCTATCGCAGGGTTGTATATATAGATATCTTCAGTTTATTACGTCATTCACATTTAGTGATTTTAGCCGGTTCTTTCTCTGTGACTAGAAGTGTCGTTGTTTTTGCTTACGTATGGTGAAAATGTGTACGTGATATACAAAACTGCGTACACATGGGGACTGGATGCAAAAAAAAGTACATAAGTGCTTATTCTAGTATCCTCAAAATGAAAGGGTTTTTTTTTTGTTTTTTTTTTTAATGAAAATGTTAATTAAAAAAGAGAATGTGAATTCATATGACTTATGATACCCTTAGAAGATTTTTTCATTCTTTTGTATGTTCTTGACTGATTTTTTTGTTTTGTTTTGGGTTTTTGTGTCGTTTTTTTCCCCCCCCCCACTATTGATTATACTTATACCCCCTGTTCCACACTCCTCCAGTTGTACCCATTTATGATTTTTTTTCTGGGTCAGATCAGGGAAAAGCTTGACTTAAGGCATTAAAAAAAAAAGTACAACAGTAAGGTACAAAGATCAGCTGTCTGCAGTTCACACACACACACACAGCGCACACACGCACGCACCAGCATGCACACACCAACCCACACCACACACACACACAACACACACACACAACAAGCACACGCCACACACACGCACACCACAACACACACAAGTGCAGGAAGGACCCAGAACACTCGCAGTTCACATGTATCTATATCCCTGTGAGCGTTTGTTCTTGTGAGTTTGGTATTTTGAGGAATTACACTGTTTGAGATTTTAGCACCAATACTAATCTTATTATTATGTAGAGGTGCCTAATGGTCAGAGCATTACACCCTTGGCCTCATGATGATGAGGTTATGTGTGCAAACACGTGCATCACATTGATAAAATCCTCCTCCTGTCCATGTTTTGCTCAAAGAGGAGGTCTGTTAGGGCCTGTGGCAAGGATGACACAAACAGACCCAGCATGCAATCTGAACCTGGAGAGGGATGGGCTCCGCCAGTTTTCAGCCTGCTCAGAACACACGGCCGGAAAACTTCAGGATGGAGCATTTGTGACTGACTCCTTGGGGAGTTAATGAAGGGAGAAGTCAAATGTCATGACTTCTGTGTGAAAATTAAACAGCTTAGATACAGCCAAACATTGGTATGTGCTCAATACGATGAACACTGTCATGCAAATCAACTGTATACGCTTAAACATGGTAAGAACCAGCCTACAGTTAATGATACACAATATGTTCCAAAAGTCCTTTTTAAGAAAAAATCATGATTTCATTATGTCATTAAATTACACTTTAAATATACTTCTAGATCTCCAAAACTATACACACAATCATCATTTCATTTGATGAATTACATTTTTTTTTTAAATTAATACTTCTAGATCTCAAAAATCCATACATGTGTGAGAAAGAAATTGATAATGTTCAGAACTCATTTCTACAATCTTCAAACTAGACATTTGGGTTCCTCAAGTCTTACAGATTAGCGCTTCAAGAATGTTTTGTAAATGTTGTGATGAAGGAAAACTTTTTAATGTGAACATATAGCTCTAACAGGTATAATCTTAAAACAAAGAAGTGGAGAAATAAAAGACTAGTTTGGTGCATGTGAAGAACAGCTAAAGTGATTCAAGACTACAAGTTTTAGCCTGTGACCCCATATTGTGGCATGGAGGATTTCATTCAACAATATTGTAAACAGTAATATATATAACTAACATCAGCAAAACATGCTCAATTCAGAACATATCAGAAATATTTTTAACAAGGCAATTTTTCTAACAATTTCATGCAACTTTACTATTGGTTCTAAATTGCTCAATTCCAACAAAGTATTTCTGTAAGAAGAAAACAAAAGACCAAACATGAACATAAATCTTGGATATGGATATTTTTGAAAAAGTACATTTTCACCAATTTTCAGAAAATTTGGGATATTCCTTATTAAGAAATGTTTCCAATATATTTTTTAACAAGTAGCTTTCAAGTAAACCTTCACAATTAAAAAAAACAACAAAAAAAGGATGGTTAAAGTGTTTTTGACTTGACTTGGAAAGGTCTTTTGCTTTTAAGTAAACCTTCACAATTAAAAAAAAGGTCATTTGTTTTTATACCTTCTTTGATACTGACACACAAGAAACTTCACATCCTATATCATAAAGGAGGGTAGAGTAAAGGTGTCCCATAACCTGTGTGGCCATAGGGGAGTGAGGCATCACAGACCTCAGCTTCTCTAGGGGCAAGCATATTGAGGGCGGCGCCCATCTCCTCTCCCTGGCTGCTTTACCCTCCCTAATCCTAAAGAGGGCAGGTACCCATTTACAGCTGGGTCAACTGGGGGACTGTACTGAAGCCAAGGCATGCAAACGGTCACCCATGCTGAACTTGACTTGGGAAAAGTGAGTGCTCTCGACCACTTAGCAATCCTGCCCCCAAATATATCTTAAAGCCTCTTTTTCCTTGTATTTTTCACACCACTGATTCAGTCTCTGAGAAAAAAAAAAAAAAAAAAGCAAACATGCGTGAAAATAGAACATAAGTACAGAAGCTGACATTAACAAGTAACATTCAAACAATGCAAACTGTTCACTTGCAAATGAATCCAATTTTTAACCAAACGTGGAAACATTGGTAAAAGAAAAATAAACCATACCCACCAGCCTTCTACCAAGACATTTTCTGTGATAATTACTAAAGGCAACAAAAATGAATGAAAGGGAAAACAAACCATTAAAGAGCCACTCACTTGATTAAAATACCAGAAACTGAGTGAAAAAACAAATCATTAGATAGATATTGCAGTAACACTGTACTCCACTTTCCATACAGTGGTTTCTCTTTTTTAGTAATGACATGCACTGTTGCTTATAGGTAGGTGTCAGTCTATTTGCTATTTGAAATATTCTTTGTAAACTTGGGTACATATAAAATGTGTGTATTGTGTCGTGTGTGTGTGTGTGTGTGTGTGTGTGTGTGTGTGTGTGTGTGTGTGTGGTGTGTGTGTGTGTGTGTGTGTTTTAGTTTTAGTAGAATATCTATACATATGTGTATTAGAGATTTGTTTTTATAATGAGATGAATACTTGGTGTAAAAATTATGTACCTTGTATCCTGTCAATTCCATCTGAATAAAAAAAAAAAGATAGCACTTCATGAATTGAATCTGATTAGATTTTACACAACCTGAATTGTCAGGGTTTTTAAAAAATTTATCTAGTAAAATCTAAACGAATGATGAAAGTGCCTCAAGGTGATCTGTTTTGGTTTGACTAAGTACAACCTGAAAGTTCTGGTTTTAAACAAATTTTATCCAAAGGAATATGAGAAGTGCTTCAAGAGTGATCTGATTTGATTTGATTTGATTTGATTGACACAGCTTAAAAAAAAAAACTACCCCAAAAAGTTTCTTTAACAGCTAAAGGAATGGGACGATTAACTCAGACTTCCCTGTCATCATTTTCATGCCAAAAGCTCAAGCAGATTTAGAGCTGTAACAGTGTGTGTGTGTGTGTGTGTGTGTGTGTGTGTGTGTGTGTGTGTGTGTGTGTGTGTGTGTGTGTGTGTGTGTGTGTGTGTGCTACCCTCTTTGATAGACTTTAAAAAAAAATTTTTACAACCAACAGCTGTCCTGGACACTTTTGTAGTCTTTTTGTTTCATGTTCAGCTTTGTCCACAGAAATGTTACTGCATGCACAATGTTTGCTTAAAATTCCAGTTTAGTTAAGATTTTTTGTTTGTTTGTTAGTAAAAAAAGTGATGGTGTGCAGGTATTATTACATGGCAAAAATTCGCTCCCTCCCTCCCTCCCTTCCTCTCTCTACAAAAAATTTCTCTGTCTAAAAATTGCGAAATGCACAAACCTTTAAATGCATAGTATGTGCAATATTTGTGCACTAGCAAACTTACAGACATGCACACATGTACACACATACACACGCACACATGTACACACATACGCATACACAAGCCACCATCACTACCACCACAGCTGCTGCCACTACCACCACAACAACCACCACTGTCAACAGTGTGTATGGGGGGTCGACATTAGTTCAGTGATGAGTATAGCCAGAGAGGGGTGCATGTATATATTGTGGCACGGTGAGCACAAATGATATACTCCCAATTTTTGTATGCACCTCATATAAACTCTTTCCTTTATTCGTTTATTCACAAGTACCTAGAGTATCGGACCATTACCAAAATTAAAGAAAGAAAAAAAGACCAAATAAACATCAAGACAGTATCCTCACTCATCCCCCCCCCCCCCCCCCCCCCCCCAAATAAAATACATAATTGAATCAGATAAACATAAAAACAAAACAAAACAGGAATTAGTAAAATATCGTAACCCATCCCCCCCCCCAAAAAAAAAACAAAAACCCTCAACCCAACAACCCCCACCCCTCCCCCCCAAATAAAATAGATCAATAAATCCAATATCCTCACCTGTCAAAAAAAAAACAACCCAAGAAATTAAATAATTGAAAAAATCCAAAATCCTCACCTGTCCAAAAAAAACACCCCCAACCCAAGAAATGAAATAAATCCAATATCCTCACCTGGATGGGGTTGGGTTGATTGATTAGCAGCTGAAAGGAGCTGAAAGTGGGGGACACTTTTTTTTCTTCTTTTTTTTGTTGTTGTTGTCAGTTCTTGCCATAAATAGAACCAGCTGGCCCCTCATCTGGGCTGGGATGAGGTTGATTGATTAGCAGCTGAAAGTGGGGGACACTTTTTTTTTCTTCTTCTTCTTCTTCTTTTTTTTTTTTTTTTTTTAAAGTGGAGGAAAACCGACAGCTATAGCTGCGATCCTTATCCTTACCCGGTGTTCCTTCCCTGGGGCACGCTGACCTCGTCCCCGGGGGGGTCGGTGAGCGGGGCCACGGGGGCGCTGCCACTCTTGGCCTCGGCGGCGAACTGGTAAACGATTAACAAGCAGTCCCGACACAGCTGCACGATGCGGCGGCAGCAGTTCATCTCCGTTTCGCTCACCAGCTCCGTGCTGCGGCTGAAGATCGTCTCCCATGAGTTCCTGCCCGCACAGCACAGCGCACAAATCCAGCATGACATTTACAAAACTGCATACACACGGGGACTGGATGTAAAAAAAAAAAGCACGTGAGTGCTTATCCCATTAACCTCGATATAAAAGTCTAAAATAAAAAAAACATCACTCAGTAAGTCCTAGTCCACAGTGCTGAATTTTAGCGCGCTCCTTCCTTTTACCTAGTGGTCCATGTGTGGTCAGCTCCTGCTATGAATAGTAGCATCAGCTGGCCACAACTGGGGTGGGTGATGGGGTGGGATAATTAGCAGCTGTGAGGAGCTGAAAGTGAGGGAAACTGAGAGCTGTGTGCACAGCGTTACAGCAAGGCTTGAGACAAAAAAAAAAAAAAAAAGGTGGTGGTGGTGGTGGTGGTTGTCTTTAATTGTGTGTCTCTCCATGAAAAGGGATGTTAGACAAAAAAAAAAGTTTGAGCCCTAGAAAACCCCCCCAAAAATTGATGTTAGAATGGTGAGTTGATTTTCAGTTCTAAGAAACGCTTGTTGAGTTGATTTAAGAATCTACCAGCCAACCTGCTGAAAGTAACGATGAAGAGAAGAACTTGAGGACTCTCTGTCTGTCTGTCTGTATGTTTGTATGTATTAATTGTCGTTGATTGCTTGTGTGTTGTATAGGTCAAATGCAAGTGCTTTGATTTGTTTTTGCAAGATATAGCGCTACATAAATTCCATGTATTGTTGTTGTTGTTGCTGTTGTTGTTATTATTATCAGTTGTGTGTGTGTGTGTGTGTGTGTGTGTGTGTGTGTGTGTGTGTGTGTGTGTGTGTGTGTTTCTTCCTAGATCCTTTCAAAGGAAAAAAAAATGTTTCAAAGAGGTAGATTGCTGCTTTGTGAATACTAGAGTAAGTTTAAAATTTTAGGATGGGAACTCGATCTATACTGATAATGAATCACAACATGTCATAGAAGAACTGAATCACCAAAAGAGAAGGGTTATATGTACGATTGCGTTCCTTTACAGGAAAAAAAAATTGAAATTCTTCCTACAACTCACTCACAGTTCTCTGACCAATCTGGACATTGAATGGGGTGGATGGGGAAGGGGGGGGGGATGGACATCTGCTGCAGACGAATGTAACATTTGACCTTTGAACTCTTGTTAACAACCCAGGGCAGCAAATTCTACAACAGCTACTCGATGTTAAAAAGGAATTTATTGATAGGAATGCACCTTTCATATTTTCTGGCTACCATTGCAGCTTTAAAACAAAAACGAAACAGAAAAAAAAGTATCCTGTGTCACAATGTTGAAAGGTAAACTGGTTTGTTTGGTTCTAAAGATGTTGAGATAAAATAATTGCGTACCTAAGATTAGTGCCGATCTGTATTAAAATGGCAAACTGGTACAGTTACACTGAGTACTTATATATATATATAGCATATTTCAAGAACAAAATGATGGTTTTCTTTTTCAAGTCTTTACAAGCATACACCACCACACTGCACAATACATGAGCTCCCTCTATACTTGTGTGACACTTCATATGTATGTTCATAAGTATGCATGTAAATGTGTGGTATTTAACAAGTGCTGTGTATATATATAATATGACATAAACGTGCATGCTAGTGGTAAGTCCCATGGTACAATATGATAGCTTAAAGACTGCAAGTACATTTACCTTTAATCAAAGAGATGAAGAAACGAAAGAAAAGTACAGACTAAAAAACCCAACAAAAAACGGATCAAATCTTAAGATGCAAAAACCACATTCATGATACCAATCACTGCAAATGATTACACATGCAATGATTTTCTTCTTCTTTCTTTTACCTTTATTATCTTCACAAAATGTTTATCTTTGATGCCCAATACTGCCAGTAAACAACATATTTAATAATGTTTCAACTTATTTACTCATTCAATTTTTAAATATTTATTTTTTTACTTCAAACAAACAAAAGTGCTGAGAGAGACAAAGACAGAAAAACGCAGGGAGAGATGGGGGCAAGAGGACAGAAACAGATTTCAGAAAATCAGAAGCATGAGTGTCCCCCCCAAAAGGAGCTAGTTAATCATACATACACAGGAACAATGATCATCCCATTCCCAAGCATACGCAGGGAGACAGTAAAATGAAAACTTTTCATCCTTACGAAATAACTGGTAAACTACAGTAGCAGCTACCCAGAATTTTAATATGAGATATTGCCATGATAACTCCCTTTCCCTTTTCCCCTCACCCCCCTCCCGGATCCCCCTTTTTTAATTGTTAAAAAACCCTAACAAACAAACCTAAAAAAAAAAAAAAAAATTCAAGTTCTTTGTTTTCTCCTTCCCAATGAAAAAAAAGCCCAACAAACAATCAATCTCTCTCTCTCTCTCTCTCTCTCTCTCTCTTCTCTCTCTCTCTCTCTCTCTCTCTCCTCTCCACCTCTCCCTATCCTTCTCAATATGTACACCCCTCCCCCCCCCCCCTTTCTTCAACCCTCCCCCTCCCCCTCTCTTTTTAAGTTTTTCCTCTCTTTCTTTATACATCCCTGACACACTGAGGATACACTTTCCTGGTTGGATACACACCATCGTTTCCAGTACACTGGTACACCGTTACATACTTTCAGATCATCATAAAACCACAGATACACAGGACAATACAGGTGACAGTGAAGGTACGCGGTGCCTTGTGATTTGTTAGAGAAACAGGTGATGGTCACTCTGCACATTACAGGTGTAAAGTCTGTGCTGGTAAATAAATGTTGATGTGAAGAAAACCACCAACAACAACAAAAAATCATGCATCAATTAGTAAACAGTGACGTATTGTCACCCTCTACATGATTATAACACATTTAAAACTTTGTGCTGAAAAAAACAAAATTTTCATATATCAAAAGCAAAATGGTGAAATATTTAGTACATGGTGATGTACATCATAGCTCTCAGAATCATTCAAGAAATTATCTTAAATGACATTTGCATGGTATATATTAGAACTTAAAAAATAAACAAATGTTGATGCGCTGGAATTGTTTTATCTGTCTTTCATGTTCTAATTTTCAAATACTGAAATTTTAAAATAACAGAAAATGACAAAAGGAAGTATTATTATTTTTCTGTTGAAAATTGTATATGGGCATTATTTTCTTTCCCATAATTTTGCAAGTGCTGAGGAATAACTTATTTTATGTGTGTTAAATCTGTACCGACCAAGTTTGAACACTTAATCAGTCTAAATTGAAGATAGCATAATGAAATAAACATAAAAATCATATGAAATATTTTCATGCTTAAGATGCAACAGTGTGGCATAATATGAATATGAATGCACAATGATTAAAACACTGCTGTTTATAAGTATTGCGTAATATCTATTTACAAATGAATTCACAACTTTATACTTTTCTGTCCAGAGATCTTATGCTATGTATTAAGCAAATGAAATACAAATTGTAATGAGAATTAGAATACTTCTCTTTTATACATATATGAGAAAATAAAGTTTAAAACCTTAACCTGTACTGAAAGGTTTGTTTGTTTAAAAAAAATGCCTCATCATATTTCCTAACAAACTGAACATTATATGCTACAGTATTGCTATCAGCTGTTACAGATTTTCAAAACATTTTTTAAATGATTCAATCTTTTTTCTTTTTTTTCAAATGATTCTAGATATGTCTGCACATTCAAAAAGTAAAAATATTTTTCAATGGCCACTTGTGATTTTTCTTTTTCTTGTTTTTACTACTTTTGGTCAATAGTGATATAAACAAGTGAACAAACCTCAAATTCATTCTGTAGACATATCAGCCCAAACCACTATCAAAACTAGAAGCCAGCATGTTGACATCAGATCTAAGTCTTTGGTTTTGCAGGCATCCACACACATCACTTGTCATACATGCATACATACATCTGTCACCTACCATGGCTGAATATGTAAACAAATAAAAACAAAGAACACACACACACACACACACACATACACACACACACACACACACACACACACACACACACACACACAAAACACATTCTTGCAATCTTACAACCTAATCTTCGTCCCCTTCCACACAACCCCCCCCCTCCCTCCACAAACACACAGTAATGCAGACATACCAACAAAGAATCACAACATTACACAGACCGCGCCCCCCCCACTACACTGGAGGGGAAAAAGTACAGAAGAAACTGACAGTGGCTAACAACACAGTGTGCTCAGATGGTTACAGATGCCCGACCCAGGGAACCGAACCGGTGAAGGAAGATAGAGATGTTCAACATGAAACGAACACATCGACAGATTTAACACATCGACAGATTCTCAAGACCAGGTGAGTAAGCAGAGGCATACATTGCAGCAAACACTCAAAGCTCTACTCTGGTATATATATAGAGATATATTTCAAAGCAAGATTTTCTCCCACAGACTTATCACACGCACATACACGCACACACCATACACGTTGCAAGTGACAACAACAGAAGCATGAGTTAATCCACAACACAAAACAAAACGGAACAGAACACAACAAAACCATTCAGAACCGAAGTTAAAGAGTCCGGCCGGGTCAGACTGTGGTGAGGTGAAAAAGAGTGAGAGGAGAGAGAAGATGATGAGTGACATGTGCAGAAAGATAAAAAAAATAAGAAAATTTCTACAAGCGTGTTCCTCATCTTCAGACATTCAGCTTCTATGGCCGATCCTAATGTACCATTTGAATGTCACTTCTATGCTGTTCACATATTTTCTTTCATTCTTATTTTATTTGAACACCACCCCTACATCAAAGGAGAGAGACCCTCTTTCCCTGTACATTTGCACTGTGCACATGTGTATGCTACTGTAACCCAGTGGAGAGTGATATGGAGGGAAGGGTTCGTAGATGGTTGGTTACCCTATAGCTAGCTACCCATAGAGAAAAGGTTAAGCAATGTCCTGGGATACTTTGAAAAAAAAAAAAAGACAATAGTCACAGACTCACTTCATAAGGCTCATAGCCTGTTAACTCTTTTACACTTTTTTTTCCCTATCAAGTCAGGTATAGTCAGGCATATCCTTTAATAGGATCCACAAACTTAAGGCACAAAGATTCACTAGGTGCTTATTTTGTCTTATTCAATTTTTTTTCCAACATATATTCTTAGCATATTTTCTTTGTCTTTTTATCATCGTCTTTTGAGGGCAGCTTCAAAAGGCCACAGGAATATCAAATATTCCTTTGAATGCAATTGACACTTGTAAATTCTGAAATGTGTCTTGCTGTAAGGTACCACAGCAGGTGGAGTTTCAATCACCGCCGGGACCTCTGATGAGGGCTCATCCAGGAGCCGAAACTCGAGTCAGGTCAGGCCAAAGGCATGGTTCTAATAATAATAATAATACATGGAACTTGGGTGTTCTTACACAGAAATGCCTACAACGCTGCCACTGAAAGACATTATTCCCTAGAATTTATTTTCCTTTCATTTTTTTTTTTTTTTTCATTTGAATCTTTGATAAGTCGTTTTCCAAATGATTGAGAAGTTGGTACCTGCACTTGTCTTTCCTCACTACTTTTTCCTCAATAATCAAGTCAGGTATATTGATCTAAAACCATCCCACCAGCCATGCTTATAGTAAATCTAAGCCCTGTTGGGGAAAGAGGGGAGGAGAAAGGGGGATAGAATGATTTGGGGGGAAACGATGAAATAATGGGGGTGGGGGTGGGGGGAATTGAATATTTAAAGAGAAAAAGCACACACAAAATGCACACATATAGAAAGCGAGCTAGCAGAAAAAAGGCGGCAACAAAATTAGGAGCTCCACGACACGAGACTGTATACAGGCCCCTCAGCCACAGCAGATACATAGCAGAAGAAACATTAATACAACTCTATATTATCGGGCCACTCCCCGAGTAGGAAAGCCAAAACACCGTCATCCATACCTATCCCACAAGGCAACTCTATGAAAAAAGAACACACAAAACACAGGGAGCCGGTCACCACAGACCAGAACAGAGAACAAACAGCAAAGCTCCAGCTACACGTCTTGTCTGTGTGCTCGGGTTATTGTCATCACTTGTGGGGCCAGTGTTTTTTCGTTGTTACAGAGTGTGTCGTCAGTCGGGTTTCGGGGCTTTTTCTTGTTGTGTACGTGATTTGGGCACCAATGATACATATGTGTGTGTGTGTGTGTGTGTGTGTGTGTGTGTGTGTGTGTGTGTGTGTGTGTGTGTGTGTGTGTGTGTGTGTGTGTGTGTGTGTGTGTGTGTGTGTGTGTGTGTGTGTGACATACAAAGACAGAGAGCATGCATACACATATAGGGAATATGGTGTGTTCGTAAATGATATTTTGTAGCGAGGCAGGACATTTTGTAAAAAAAAATTTTCCTTCTAACTATTTTCATCTCTATCCATGATGCACGTTAAGTGAGTACACACACACACACACACACACACACACAGACACACACACACACACACACACACACACACAGAAGAAACTTCCATAAAAGCCAACCAACACACAGTGACAGTGCCATTCTGTAGTGTATGCATAGGTCCAGTCAGAACAAGAACTCGACAACAGGTGAGCAGAAGGCCACACTTACACACACACACACACACACACACACACACACACACACACACACACAGTGCGAATGGAGGTGCACAATCAACAGGTCACCTACAGTAACGATCTTTAACTTCAAGAAAAAACTGAACACAAACTGCACTCATACGTACTTCTACCCCCACCCCCTCTACCCCCCCCCCCCCTAAAAAAAATTACCTTGCCTAGCATACTAAGAGCTACAACATATTTAACACAGAAACTTAACTTTTTGAAAATCTAGTTTTAGGCTACAATTTGCAGTTTTGGAGTATTTGATAGAACCAAATGCTCTTTCACGCAACTTTTTCTCACTGCTATTATTTTTTTAACAAGCAAATCCTATGAATGTTGTGGAAAAAAGGGACAGAAATCCCATGATCTGAACTGCACATGTAGCCAGAGGAAATAAATATCAGTATCATAGCACTGGACTTTGTTTGTTTTAAAATATCATTTGGGGGGGGGGGGGGTGGCATCTACCATATCTATCTTGGCTGCCTACTTGTTTGCCAATTTTTTGTACACTGGAGTCAACATATTAGAAAAAAAAAATCATTGATCATAGAGGTAAATAAAATATCTCCATTTTTGCTTTTTCTAAAAGTAACTTTTGCATTCCCCAAAACTAGCATACCTGCCTCGAAAAATCATGAGGTCCATGGTTTGAATTGCTTGCTATACATATATCCTCCCTAAGAACCATGGCTTGAATTGCTATGCAAGTATCCTCCCCAAGAACCTGTCTGTCTTCAATCGCTTTTCCTCTTTCCATCTCACGTATGTTTTTAAATCCCATTTCAAAATCACTGCTGACTAAAATCTTCCCCCTAAAATTTTTCACAAGCTAGGGGTTTTTTTTAAACACACTGTCTCAAAAAAGGGAAAGCGCCACTTAACATCAAACAAACACAAAAAAAAAACACACCAGAATATGACAAAACTAAGCCGAAAATAAAAATGTAGTAATCAGCACTCCTTCCACTCGTCTATCACTACTGAAAACCACCCTCAAACATTGTAACTTTCAGTACAGAAACACACCCTCAAACATTGTAACTTTCAGTACAGAAACACACCCTCAAACATTCTAACTTTCAGTACAGAAACACACCCTCAAACACTTTAACTTTCAGTACAGAAACACACCCTCAAACATTGTAACTTTCAGTACAGAAACACACCCTCAAACATTCTAACTTTTAGTACAGAAACACACCCTCAAAGATTCTAACTTTCAGTACAGAAACACACCCTCAAACATTCTAACTTTCAGTACAGAAACACACCCTCAAACATTCTAACTTTCAGTACAGAAACACACCCTCAAACATTCTAACTTTCAGTACAGAAACACACCCTCAAACACTTTAACTTTCAGTACAGAAACACACCCTCAAACATTCTAACTTTCAGGACAGAAACACACCCTCAAACATTCTAACTTTCAGTACAGAAACACACCTTCAAACACTTTAACTTTCAGTGCAGAAACACACCCTCAAACATTCTAACTTTCAGTACAGAAACACACCCTCAAACACTTACTTTCAATACAGAAACACACCCTCAAACACTCAAACTTTCAGCACAAACACACCCTCAAACACTTTAACTTTCAGTACAGAAACACACCCTCAAACACACTACCAGTACAGAAACACACCCTCAAACAATCTAACTTTCCATACAAAAAACACCCTCAAACACACTACCAGTAACAAGAAACACACACCCTCAAAACACACTACCAGTAACAAGAAACACACACCCTCAAACAATTACCACTACACAAACACACTCCAACCCACCCTCAAGACATTCGGTCCCTAATACCCGCAACATCCCTCCCACCCCTCTCTGTGGACCCTGACCTACCCCCTACCCGGGATGGGGTGCCTTACCCAGTGGCGGGAGAGAAGCAGTTCCAGAGGCCCTGGCCGTGGCTCCACAGCAGGCGGTTGAAGACGCGGCTGAAGATGCGACACAGACGCAGGTTGTCCACGTCGGAGGAGCGCCAGATTCGCTGCAGGACGGCCTTGACATTGGACCGCACAATGTCCACCACCTGAGGGGGGTGCGGGGTCACACATCGGTCAGTTTCCCCCCACATTCAGCTCCTTCTCTCAAGAGGCTAATTATTCCATCCCTTCCCTTCCCAGCCCAGATGGGGGCCAGGTTGTGCTGATTGTAGCATTAACAGACCACACTTGTAGGAGTCAGTTTCCCCACTTTCAGCTCCTCTCAGAGGTTAATTATTTCATCCCTTCCCTTCCCAGCCCAGATAGGGGCCAGCCTATGCTGATTGTAGCGTTAACAGACCACACTTGGACTAGGTAAAAGGAAGGGGCAGTGAAATATATTTAGCACTCTGGACTGATGAGTGATGTTGGGATTTGTGCGTTGTGGGGGGAGGAAGAGTTTATTGCCCCTGTTCCCTGGTGTGTGTCTTCGCTTCTGCTTTGCTTAAAGCTGTTTCTTTTCAAAGTTGTAGGCTTCCATGTTGAATATTTTTATGGTGGATTAAACCGTTTTTTTTCCTTCTTTGGCAGTAACAGTTATGTCATGGTTTGCAGTCATATTTACGGGATGGGGGTAAGAGATACTGAGAGACAGTTTGAAAGGGGGAGGGAGGTGTGCATCAAATTGATGGAATACTAAAGTGCATGTCTTTCAAGGTCTATGAAGAAATTTAGGGAAAAAAATGAATGGTGAATTTTCCTGCTACCTAAAAAAAAATTAGCTATCTTGATACTGTTTCATTATTCGCCTGTTCCATCTTAAGCAGAACGTAACAGGGCAAATTTGTACATTATTACAAACAGGAACAGTACGTATGTTGGAATATATAAATTTGGAAGATATCACATCAGTCTTCAACTTTATACAATCAGGGATACTGTCAGTGAGGGAAAGAGGGGAATGTCCATAAAAATATCTATCATCACCCCCCACCCTAAAATAACAAACAAAAAAACATGAAACCTGTGTGTGTGTGTGTGTGTGTGTGTGTGGGGGGGGGGGGGGGTGCGTGCATGTGTGTGTGTGTGTGTGTGTGTGTGTGTGTGTGTGTGTGTGTGTTGTGTGCATGTGCGCACAATTCTCTATGAGTATGCATGTCTCTCTGTATAAGCATGGACATATACATACAGGCACATATCTGTATCATTTCAATTCAAATATTTCTCTAAAGGTTCACCGAGTAGTCTGATTATCCAAACATTCCTTTGGAAGATCTCTCTCTCCTCTCTCTCTATATATATATATAGATATATATATATTATATATATCACCCACACATTCACTTTGAATACATCTATATATGACCCACATACTATCAAAAACCCCTCAGGGCTACACTGGCTTTATCTTCTACGAGAGAATGTCACACTTCCAATGCCACTTGCACAAGACAAGCAGAAAGTTCTGGACATAAAGAGCCTTTTTCTCCCATTGTTTCTCTTTTAGCCCAGACTTGCACACACACACACACACACATGCTGTAAAGCCTGGCACAGTTGTTGTTGGTTTAGCAGCTACACACTCACATGTACCCATCACCATCAGCACAAATCACAAGATCACAAGTCCACATTGTAAATCTGCCAGTTCATACACAAAAAAGGACGAACAAATAGGTAGATTACTTTAATCTTATGCCTGCCTTAGTTTGAGGTATTTTATACTCTCAAATGCGCCATACAAAATAAAAAGGTTGAACCTTTTTTTTTTTTTTTTTTCAAGATCAGATTTTCAGATTCTCCTGTCACCAGCTACGATGAAAAAAAAAAGGTTGAACCTTAAGTAATTACGGATTAGTTGTAAAAGTGTTTTTTTTCATAAACTTTGCAGTTAAGTAAGATGGTAGGTTTGGAAATGATACTTCCTGATCAGATAAAATGTACAAACACACACAAAAATGAACAAACGAGTCAAGAAAACAAATAACGAGAACCAAATACTTTTAAAAAAACATGGAGAGATAAAAACAAGCCACCAGGGAGAATGAACCCACCAGTGAAAAAGGATTAGATACTGAAAGAATGTCAAAGAGTTAAAAAGGAAGGGAAGTATTATGATGCGCACATGTACAATCAAGACAAAAAATAAACCAAAAACCTCCCCACAGAGACAGAAGATACAGAAGCAGTGGTAAAGTTGAACATTGATCACAGAACCTATCTTTACAGACAGAGACACAGACAAGAGATTGGGAGAGAGATTCAGAAGAGACAGAGACAGAAGATACAGAAGCAGTGGTAAAGTTGAACACTGATCACAGTACCTATCTTTAGAGATAGAGACACAGACAAGAGATTGGGAAAGAGATTCAGAACAGACACAGAGCACAGAGTTCCCTCACCTTCCGTCTCTTGATGGAGTCCAGCTTGACCAGCCAGTAGGACGCTATCCGGGGCTTGTGGAACTTCCAGTTCTCATTCAGCTGTGTTAGTGCAAAGTACACATGTACGTCAATGAGTAAATAACCAGTGCACACTACACATGCCAATGAATAAATGACCAGTGCAAAATACATAATTATGTCAAGGAATAACCCATGCAAGATACAGCGGTAAATACAAAACTAGTGCAATGTAAATGAATAACCAGTGCAAACTAAAAAAATGTTGAATGGATAATTGGTGCAAAATGAATACGAACATGAAGGGTTAGTGCAAGAAAGATACAGAAATGAATAATCATCAATCTATGAATTAATCATTCGGTTAATCCATCCTTTAGTCACATGCCCAGCAACCACCCCAGCCAGTGTCACAGAAACAAGAAGGTGCATAGCCTTTAACGTAGACACATGCTGCCTCCATTTAACAGACAGTCTGTCTGGTGTTGAGTGTTTTCTGGCTAAATGATCCTTTGATCATTTAGAACAAGCAGTCCTCTCTCTCTCTCTCTCTCTCTCTCTCTCTCTCTCTCTCTCTTCTCTCTCTCTCTCTCTCTCACCACATCTGCGAACAACATCAAGACTACGACTACATACTGGAGGGTAAGTAAGACACCCAGCATTAGAACAAACCACTGAGGACTTTGCACGTATACAAAAGGCAGGGCAGACCTGAAAGCCTTGATGATATCAGACACCATGTACTTCACCCTCAGTTTCATGATGGCAGCTTCTCAACAGCTTTCACAGCATCACCCAGGCTCTCATCGCCCATGTGTTTGTGACATGTTGCACAGTTTTACCCTGAATTTTAAATGTGACGAGGAGACAGCTTCGATATGGCCTGTGTGGTCGGCGGGGCTATAAACAACATGATTGGATTGGATTGTGACATGCAGAAACGGAAAGAAATCAGAGAGGATCAGGTCCAGTGAACAAAGATGATGGGACAAGAGCTGTGCGTACACCGACATTCACAATTCATTGTTATGACTGCAGTGCTGAAGTCGGAGTATGGCTGCATGTGCGGCAAAAGTACTTGAAAACTTCTCATTCAGTGTGTAATTTCAATCTCACACTAGTGATTCCCAGGTGGGATGAGTCGAGTCAGAGTGGCACATTCTGGGTGACCCCCAGAGGTTTGTCAAGCTGGGGAACGCACAACTGCAGTGTCCAGTGGGGAGGGAAACATTGTGAAGGTGCTTTACTTAAGACGCCAGGAATAGACTAAAAACATGTTTGGACAGTGGTGATAGCCTAGCCTGAAGCACCAGTGGGAGACAGTGATGGATATGCCACTCTGAGGTATCTGCATGCTGATCTGCCAGATGGACTGTGGCAATGTGGCCCCCGTTTTTATGGAGAAAAAGGCCACCGTATTTTCTGTGTGTGTGTGTGTTTATTTTATTTACTTATATATTCATTTATTTCTTCTTTTATATCAAGGATACTGGAATAAGCACTCGTGCTTTTTTTACATCCACTTACCGTGTGTATGCAGTTTTGTAAATTTTGTCATCTGTTCCCACTGGCACACATTGGCCTACTCTTTTGAAAAGTGGAACAGGATTTAATGAGTGCGCAAGATGTCTGCATGCGTTCACACACGGGGCCTCAGTTTATAGTCTCATCCGAAGGACTTTTTTTGGGGGAGTGGAGTCTGCACGGATGTTAACTCCAGGGGAAAAATCCCCTTGAATGGCATTCATGTTCTAAAAATCCCTCTCTGATAGCTCCAAGACTCGATATAGAACCGCGAGAAACAACCTATAGATCATGACTTTAAGAAGCAAATATCTTGGAACTGGTATGTGTCAGCATTATCAACTTTTGTCATATTCTTTGAGAGATCTATACCTATGTTGTATAGATTTTTACGAGGAGGAGGAGGAGCCAGGATTTCAGATTATCCTTGTATTTCTGTCACAGGGTGAAACCTGCTATCAAATATGATAAACGTGTCAGACTGCAGTATAACAAATGGCACCAACCCATACCCACCAACATAACACACACATGCACACACGCACGCACACAGAACATCTTGCGCACACACACACAGAGAACATCTTGCGCACACGTTAAATCCTGTTCCGCTTTTCGTAAGAGTAGACCATTGTGTGCCCGGTGGGAACAGATGACAAGATTTACACAACTGCATACACACGGTGACTGGATGGGAAAAAAACACATGAGTGCTTATCCCATTATCTTCGATATAAAATAAAAAAAAAAAATTTTTTTTTTTAAACACAAACATGCTTCTACCCTTGTACCCACTGATACCACAATCAAGACACAAAGACACCCATACCCACCTGCCCACACTCTCTACTCCACCACCCTCAACACTACCTTTTTTTTTTCTTTCTTTTTTTTCCCCCTTTTTTTTCTCTCCAATGTACCTTGTCCAGTAGCAGATCGGCCTCAGCATCTGTCTTTCCTGGAAACTTGATGCGCATTTCGTTCAGGGAGGTGAGCGTTTTCTTTGTCAGCTCCTCCTCTCGTTCCTTCACCATGCTCGACAGAAAATTGTCATCCTGCACACACACGCACGCACACACACGCATGTACGCGCGTACGCACATATGTACACACACACACACTCACAAATAAAAAAATACACATACACACACACACACACACACACACACACACACACACACACACACAAATAAAACACACACACACACACACACACACACACACACAAATAAAACACACACACACACACACACACACACACACACAAATAAAACACACTCACACACACACACACACACACACACACACACACACACACACACACACACACACACACACACAGAGAGAGTTCAGATTACAGATAGAAAAGAAAAGAAACGAAAAAGAAAGGTGGAATTGGGGCAGTTTTTTTCTACACTGTGCATTTGTGTAGTCAATTAAAGTAAGAGTGAAAAAATATTGATACCACAAAAAAAAGACTTGCTTTGGACTTAAAAAAAGAAAAAAAGCTATAGACAATGTTCTTAGGTACATTCACTGGTGCCTATAGCAAATGATAACAGTTTTTAAATCTCTCTCTCTCTCTCTCTCTCTCTCTCTCTCTCTCTCTCTCTCTTCTCTCTCTCTCTCTCTCTCTCTCACACACACACACACACACACACACACACACACAAACACACCACTCTCTCTCTCTCTCTCTCTCTCTCTCTCTCTCTCTCCTCTCCTCTCTCTCTCTCTACTCTCACACACACACACACACACACACACACACACACACACACACCACTCACTTCCTCTCTCTCTCTTTCCCTTTCTATCTGTCTCTCTGTCTGTCTCTCTGTCTGTCTGTCTGTCTGTCTGTCTGTCTGTCTCTCTCTCTCTCTCCCCCTCTCCCTCTCTCTCTCTCTTCCCCCCCCCTCTCTCCCTCCCTCTCTCTCTCTCCCTCTCCCTCGCCCCCCCTCTCTCTCTCTCCCCCTCCCCTCTCTCTCTCTCTCTCCCTCCCCCCTCCCTCTCCCTCCTCCCTCACCACAGCAGAGCGGATCTGTGAGGAGGGTTTGTTGTTGTTGGAGACGTTGCCGGCTCTGGACAGACTGCGGCTGCGTTGGGCAGGGGCCACCGACACCTGACTCTGCGGCCTGTTCATGTTGCGCAGAGTGGTGGACCCTGACGGAGGTCGCGACATGTCGCTCGCGCTGCGCTGACTGCCAGGGCGCTGGGAGTGATGACATGACACGACACGTTTTTGAGATAGTATTTGACACGTGTGTGTGGAGGAAAAGATGGATAAATGACAGACTTGTATGATTTTGATATGGATTGGCGGTCTAGAGGTCGTTGTTGTTGTTGTTGAGCGTTCCCCAGCTTAATATAATAATAATAATAATAATAATAATAATAATAATAATAATAAAATGGAGGCTTATATAGCACGAATTTCCCCAAAAAACATGGGCTCACCGCACTGTACAATCAAATCAGTTTGAATAGGTTACATATGAACGTGAAAAATTTGGCTAGCGCAAAAAAAAAAAAAAAAACCATAAGGAAAAAAATGCATGCACATACAATACACAGCATATTACATGGTCAGACAATAAAAGTAAAATAAAAGCAGTATCATTAAAAAAAAAAACACGTGTGGAGGAAAAGATGGATAAATGACAGACTTGTACAATTTTGATATGGATTGGCGGTCTAGAGTTGGTTGTTGTTGTTGTTGTTGTTGTTGTTGTTGTTGTTATTGTTGTTGTTGTTGTTGTTGTTGTTGAGCATTCCCCAGCTTAACACTCTGGGAGTCTGTCACCCAGAATGTGCACTCTGACTCACTCATCCATCCCACCTGGGAATCGCTGTCAGTTTTGAAATATGAACACTGAATGAGAAGTTTTAGCGTGCGACTGTTTTCCAGTACCTCGCCATATGGGTAGCCATACTCCAACTTCAGAGGAGGTCTAGAGGTAATGCACCTGCTTAGAAAGCCAGGAAGTGCAGGTTCCAGCTCTGTTTGTGACTGAACTTTTTCCCCCCATCCACTAGACCTTGATTGGCGCTATGGGTGCTAGTCTTTCAGATGAGACAAGAAAATGTGGTCTTGTGTGCAACAAGCATTCAGCGCAACAACAGCAACAAACACCTGTGGTCATAAAAGAGAAGTGTATGGAAGAAATGAAGGCAGAAATGAATGAAAACTAGAAGAAACAATTATGATAATAATAATGATAATATATAGAATTTGAACAGCGCTGTTTCTTGTCAAGCAAACAATGACAAAGCTGAATCTGAAAAATACACACTATTTCAAGGCATTTGGACAGAAACTAGAATTCTTTTTTTCCTCTTTTTTTTTTTAATGACAAAAACGAGT
>CM060323.1:32210957-32238457 GCA_030674155.1 Stramonita haemastoma | reverse complement strand
ATGAAACAAAAGGTCTTTACTACAATGAGTTTGACCCAAAAAGCATTTACAACTGAGCTTGTAAACTCAAAAGCTCTTTTCTTAGAATGAGCAGAACTATCATCAGTTTCAGCAAGATTGTCTGTCACATCTTCAGGAAGTGTCTTGATGAGAGACAATTTCTTTATTTTTTAGAACAGTTATCTCCCAAATATTGTTATTGTTTTCTGGTGTCTTTCACTGTTGTGTTTGCAGCTAACTATTGAAATGGAAACAGGTTTAATGGCAATATTCATAACCATAACTTTTACTCATGTATAAGCCGGGGGCCTGTCAGTCAAGACAGCATCCCCCACCTTCTGAAAATTCTGTGCCAGGAATTCCCTCTTTTCTATCCCTCTCTTTGTTTCTGCCTTGTTCCTTTTTTTTCCCCTGTCACCTTCTTCTTGTCTATTTCCTGCCTTCTTGGTCCATTCTCTTGCCTTTTTCCCCAGAAAGACTGAAAAGATAACAATATTCTCCCCCACGCTAAAGTTGGGTGTGCTGGGCCTGACTTGTCAGGTAGTTAACGGCAGTGCAACGCATTTCTGCTCATGAGGCAGCCAACAGTAGTTGCCGTCTGAGTGTTCCATGAAGAAGAGAAGAACATTCATCATTTTAAGCCAACTCTGGTTTTTGAAGAGGATGTATTTTCTGAGAAAATTACCATGGTGAATGTTTCACACACACACACCACACACACACACGACACACACACACACACACACACACACACACACACACACACACACAAACATACACACACACGACACACACACACACACACACACACACATACACACACACACACACACACATAAGCAACACACACACACACATAAGCACAACACACACACAAACACACACACACACACACACACACACACACACACACACACACACACACACACACACACACTACAATTCAAGATGAGACAAAGACTTACTTTTTGTTCACAAAAATGGGTTCAAGAGAAAATAAAAAAAGTCTGTGGGAGGGGAGGGGTAAGGCAGGGGGGGGGGAGGAGGGAGGGGGCACTGCAGTTTGCAACCATATTGTGACATAAAATATGGGATGCAATACAATACAACACTTAGTAAGATTTCTATTTACTTTGACGATCCGGGTTTGCTTCCTGTTCGAGGGGATTTTCCCCTGGAGTTAACATCAGTGCTGACTCCACTCTCCCCAAAAGTCCTTCGGATGAGACTGTAAACTAAAGGCCCTGTGTGCAAACGCACGCAGAACATCTTGCGCACACGTTAAATCCTGTCCCACTTTTCATAAGAGTATGCCATTGTGTGCCGGTGGAAACAGATGACAAGATTTACAAAAACTGCATACACACAGTGACTGGGTGTAAAAAAAGTACATGAGTGCTTATTCCATTATCCTTGATATAAAAGAATGATAAATAGAATAAAGATGAACTCAGTCCTGGGTGACATGTGAATGTGACACTGTTAGCTGTTTGTTAGTCAGTCTTGTTCAAACAATAACAGATACACAACACTGTACAGGTAATACATAGTGTAAAGCTATACCTGCAAACTACACACATCGATATGGAAACACACACACACATATATATATATATGTATGTATCTCACACGTACATGTTCAGAAATAAGCAGCTGAGTTTAGCCCTTATTTGTAATCCCTGTCTCCTTTTCCCCTATCTCTGAACTGGCTTTGTTGTTTTTTTTGCTGTGCACTGTGTGTGGCTGCTGTTTGTTTTGCTGTGATACAGTCATCTTGATTCTTCATTTGCTAGAAGATAAGAAGAAAAGACAGGCACAGGCTGAAGTCATAAGCAACGTTCATAATGGAGCAAATTCTATGTGATTTGGTAGAGCATCAAATCATTAAAATCAAGTTTAGAATGAAAAAAATTGGTTTCTTTTTATTTAGAAATTGTCACAGCAGTTTCAAAATGGTTTTAGTTTGTTTGGTTTTGATGGGTATTATTGTTGGAGTTGTTAACGGACACATCAGTCTGAAATGTTTCACTCATCTTCATTCTAAAGCGGTCAAACCTTCACATCCAAGATACACAGTATTAAACAGCACATTCACAGTATGACACAGGTCAACACACAGGCCTGGAATAGCTCCCTGGTCCACACAACAGACTTGTGATTCCCGCTTCATGGGTTCAAATCCTCAACAAGCAATTCAGTTCAAGGTGGTCCCCCCCCTCCACCCCCCATTCCTTTAGTCAAGTCAAGTCAAAAGCATTTTAATCATCCCATGAAAGGCAATTACAATTTAGGCTAATTCTGATTTTATTCTCTCTTTGGTCTGCTAAATGGAACTACACACCAAGGACTTGTGTGTGAAGGTACATGTAGGCTCTTCTTGTGCACATATTACAACAAAAATCTAAGAATCTCCTGAGTGTTAAGTGTAGGCTCAATATGCTGCCAAGCAACAGAGACAACATACACACTCGGCAGGCAATCTGTGTCCTATGGTAAATCCTCTACACACACACACACACACACTGTGGTCTGAGGTAGTGTAACATCCCATTCGCAAGATTTTAGAACAACACTGTGGATTACATATATGTATTTTGAACAACAAAAATACTGGATAAGCTGCTAAGAATAAAGCAGATTTTTTCTTCTTCAAAATTCCACACTACGCATCAGCCTCCTCAACTTAAGTCCGATACACTCATCACATCCTCAAAAGATTACAGTCCCAGCTCCACACCAACATCTTTCTGACAGCTTAAACAACAGCATCACACGGAGATTATGCACAAGTGGAGAGGGGAAATAACTAATTATGGAAACACCCGTGCATGCTGGGAAGGGAAGGGAAGGGAAGGGGAGAGAAGAGAGAAAGGGGGAGCCAAGCTGGACAGTCGTCATGCAGAAAGCGTTACAGAGCCCACTTCACTTGTTCGGTGGCTAGCACACTTACGGAGCCATGAGAGTAGCACAGTTTGACCGCTTCTCTATCCTCCTGATGCCATCAGACAGAATAGTATCAATCAGTAATACGTGTCACGCCGACTGCTTCTTTCTGGGGGTTACTACTGTCTAGTCAACTGTAGTAGGCTTTTTCCATTAAAAAAAAAGTCAGTATGATTTTTGTGGGATTTTTTTTTTTTTGTAATGTCATAAAATTGAGGTTGGGAGACAGACAGACAGAGAGACAGACAGGAAGTGACTTTATATAAAAGTCTTGCTTTAGAAAAAAAAAAGAAAAAGAAAAAAAAAAGTAAAATCAAGACAGGGAATCGGAAGAAATCTTGGGTCAATTTACCCCCACCCACCCCCCCCCCCCACCCAGCTTCCAAAATTATGCTATGCAAAGCTGGCTTCAGTAATTGCAGATCAACTGAAATAAAGAGAAAAGGTAGAAACTCATCTACAGAAGAATGGTGAACAGTAATGAACTTTCCCACATTTTACGGCTTCTTTTTGTTGTTTGAAAGCATTTCGTAAAGTATAAACACAGTTAAAGTTTAGTTAAAGTCTGTCCCGAGCCATAAGGCTCATCAGGCCGGTGCTTATCCCGGTTTCTGTGGCGTTAAGCGACTGAGAGTCATAGACTCCCCCCTGGATAGGACGCCAGTCTATCGCAGGGTTAACCCCCCAACACAAGGTTGGTACCACCCTTTTACACCTGGGTGGGGTGAGAAAATAGCCGTAAAGTGCCTTTTCCAAGGGCACAACGCCATAGCGGAATAGCTGGGATCGAACCCGCAACCTTTAGATTACGATCAACGCCCTAACCATCTAGGCCATCTGCGGCGCTAAAGTATAAACACAAGTGAAGCCATATTTTGACCTCTAAAAAATTGCTCCATCTCAAACCCAGGTCTTGGTTCAAACAAATAAAAAAACCCACCAAAAAACAAAAATTCACAATGGAATGAATCTACAATTTCATCAGCTTTCTAGAATTAAAGAACACACAGGTACTAGCAAAAGAGTCATGAAAAAAAATGGCTACAAATCATTGGCGAAAAGCTATCCAGGATTTCCTGTCTATCTTCACTTGGTTTTTAAAAGGTCTGTACATGCCTCAATATGACTTTGGACACACATCCACACACACACACACACACACACACACACACACACACACACACACACACACACACACACACACACACACACACACCCATTCCTCCCACAAACACACATACACAACTCAAAACATCTTTTCGTCTAGTCCCCCAAAAAAAAAAACATCACCAAAATTGCATTTCACAACCACCCACCGTAACATCATCAACAGAAACGGAAACAAACCCATACATAAAGAAGACAGTTCGAAAAACATACCACAAGCAGCAGCACAATGAATAAAACCACCTAAAACAACTGAACACATCTGAATAAACAGAACAAAACAAAAAAAACACACACCCGTGACTGGACGCTTACCTTTGGCCCTCGCTGGCCACGGCCCTGAAGTCCACTGATGAACATTCGGCCCTCGCGTTCCTCGCCTCACATTCGCTAGCATGTCCAGAACATCGTCTTCCTGTGGAGTGTATATATGTATATATCTGTATATGCATTCTTTTCATCCCAGCACCAGGTCAAGAAATAAGCTTGAATCGAGGAAAGAGGATCCACTAGAGATTTTAGCGACAATCGTCACGTTTTTGTGTTGTGCAAAAACGTCGGTGAAAGAAATGATGAATCTGGTTTACTTTATCATATACACAGAGATACATAGTATGTTAGCATCTGTATTTATTCCCCTTCAGTAATTAAACATGAAACTTACTGCAAAAGTTTACTGACAGGTAGTGAAGAGTCTTCAATGAAGATTTTTTTCTATTTTAAATGCAATTCAAAATTGTTTTGACACCCCCTTCCCCCCCCATCACACACACACAAACTACACACACACATGCAAACCTACACACACACCTACACTTTCCACGCCACGCGCCACACACACCACCACACCTACCACACACACACACACTACACACAAACCCCACACACCCCCCTCCCCATCCACCCCCCCCCCCCCCCAATCTTCCCCCCCTTCCTACCCCACCACACACACAAACATTCTGATCCAAACGCCACCCTGTACCCTCAGTTTGTTGTTGTAGTTGACTTCAATCTTTTTCTGCAGGGAGGCCCCCCCCTTTCCTACCCTAACCCTAACCCACACACACAAACATTCTGATCCAATCATCGCCCCTGTACCCTCAGTTTGTTGTTGTAGTTGACTTCAATCTCTTTCTGCAGGGAGGCACCCCCCTTTCCTACCCTATCCTAACCCCCACACAAACATTCTGATCCGAACATCGCCCTGTACCGTGTTTCGTTGTTGTAGTTGACTTCAATTCTTCTACCCTACCCTAACCCACACACAAACATTCTGATCCAAATGCCACCCTGTACCCTCAGTTTGTTGTTGTAGTTGACTTCAATCTCTTTCTGCAGGGAGGCGCCTCGCCCGAGAGGAAGAGGCCGAAAGAGGTGCTGAGCATGGAGCAGTACTTGGCGTGGCGGGAACGGTCGTCGCAGGGGAAGATGCGACGGAATCGACCGCAGTTGCGATTCTCGTAGTCCTCCCTCGTGGACGCTTTGCGTATTCTGGTGAGTAGGTCTTTCTGTGGAGTCAGAGGGCAGTGAGTGAGTGAGTCGAGTTTTTAAAGTCAAGTCAAGTCAAAAACACTTTAAAATCACCCCATGAAGGGGCAGTTACAATACTGACAGGCATACTGAATGTATGAATCAGAAAAGTAGTTGAGTGCATGTTTGAGTTAGTGAAAGTGATAAATATAATAGTTTTTTTTATCATTCTGAAGGGAATGTTGTTGTTGTTGTTGTTGTGCGTTCCCCAGTTTAATACTCTTGAGGTCTGTCACCCAGAACATGCACTCTGACTCACTCATCCCACCTGGGAATCACTGTGAGATTGAAACTGCACACTGAATGAGAAGTTTGCATGCGTGACTGTTTTTAAGTACCTCTCTCTCTCTCTCTCATCCCGCATGGGAATCACAGTGAGACTTAAGTACGCACTGGGTGAGAACTTTACCTGTACGACCATGTTCAAGTACCTTGCCAGATAAGGCAGCCATACTCCGACTTCAGAGGACAGACAAGAGATGAAAGCCAAGTCTATGCACCCCTCTCCCCCCCCCCCTCCCCCACTTCCCTAAGTTTCCCCATCAAACAACAACAACAATGATATCGAGCATGTTGGTGGAGGTACTGACTGACCAGTTCTTCTTTGCGTTTCTCCACACTCTGTTTCTTCTTGTCTGTCTCGGTGACGTCCCCCAGGTCCACTTTCTTGTGGGTGCGGAACAGGCGCTTCTGGGCTTCCGCCTTCTGGGCCGCGATGTTGCGACGCTTGTCGCTGGCCCTGTAGCGTGTGCACACAAATGCACGCACACATGCACGCACACAAGCATGCACATGCATACACATACACGCATGCATGCCCGCACACAAACACACATACATCCACATCCACACACATACATGCATGCACACACACACACAAATACACACACACACACAAACACGTGTGCACACACACACACAAATACATACAAACACACGTGCACATGCACACAACACACACACACACACACACACACATGCACATCCACACACAACATACAACACACACACACACACACACACACACACACAC
This sequence comes from Stramonita haemastoma, assembly GCA_030674155.1. NCBI lineage: Eukaryota > Metazoa > Mollusca > Gastropoda > Neogastropoda > Muricidae > Stramonita > Stramonita haemastoma. The sequence continues at coordinate 32,231,784 of CM060323.1, read as the reverse complement.
ACACACACACACACACACACACACACACACAGCCATTGCTGTTATGAAGACAGCCAGTCACTGTAGTGTATATATACATACATATTTTTTTGTTTTTTCGTTTAATTTTATACCACTTTAAGACTAAAGTCATGGCAGATTTCCCTGCGTAAAATTTGGGCTGCTCTCCTAGGAGAGCCCGTTGCCACAAGTGCAGCGCCTACCCTTTTTTTTTTCTCTTTTCCTACAACTGCTTTTGTTTCCCTATCCGAGTGGCTTTTTTCTACAGAATTTTGCCAGGGACAACCCTCTTATTTGTGGGTTCTTTTACGTGCATCGAATAATATTGTGTCACGCACAGGACCTTGTTTTATTGTCTCATCCAAAAGACTAGCACCCAGACCACCACTCATGGTCTGATGGATGGGGGAAAAGTTTTTGGCCCAAGCGGGATGTGAACCACAGCACATTTCCAACCCAGACTTTTCGCTTTCTAGGCAGGAATATTACCTCTAGACCACCAATCAACTGTGGAGTGGACTGGACTGGACTGGACTGGAGTGCAGTGCAGTGCAGTGCAGTGCAGTGCGTGTGGTGTGGTGTGTGTGGTGTGGTGTGGTGTGTGGGTGGGTGGGTGGGTGGGGTGGGGTGGGTTGGGGTGGGGTGGGTGCAGTGCTGTGTAGTGCAGTGCAGTGTAGTGTAGTGTATTGTGCTATGCTGTGCTGTGTGCTGTATTATAACATTGTCTTGCCTGTCTTGTGTTTTGGGAGTCATGGCAAGTTTCCCTGCTTAAAGTCAAGTGTGTCACTTTGTAATAAAGCATGACATCTTCCCCCACCCCTTTCTTTTTGGTTTGTTTGTTAATGTTTTAACCTTCTTTTTTTTACCCCCTTTGCTAGCTCGTGTCCTGATCTGAAATGAAAACACAAGTAAGAAAACACATGAACTCTCCAATGGAACATGTAAAAACACGCACACAACACATGCATGCATGCATGCTCGCACACAGCACACACACACATGTACACACACACCACACACACACACACACACACACACACACACACACTCACACACAAAACCACTACACACTCACTCCACACACACAACACACACACACACACACACACACACACACACACACACACACACACACACACACACACACACACACACACGCACACACACACTCACACACACACACACTCACACAACAACACACACACACAACACACACACCCACATAACACCCACTCACACACACACAACACACACACACACACACACACAACACACACACACACAACACCCACACAACACCCACCACACACACACACACACACACACACACACATACACACACATAACATCAATCACAGCACATTACTTGATATTGAGAAGCCTGAAGGTGTCCTCTATCAGAGCAGACTTGATATCAAAATCCAGTTTTTCATCTGTGCCAAAGCTGGGTGACCTGTTGATCTGGAAAAGAGAGAAAAAAACAACAACACACATGTTAAAAACTTTCTTACCAACACACTTTATTTTTCCTTACTCATCTTGGGTGGTGGGATAGCTCAGTGGTTAGAGCAACATGTTTTCCCCAAGCTAAGGTTAAGCAGCATTGAGCCTGGTTGCCAATAGGATGGGTGACCGTTTGTGTGCCTTGGCTTCAGTACAGTCCCCCCCCCCCCCCCCCAGTCCACAATGGGTACCTGCCCTCTTTAGGGTCAGGGAAGGCAAAGCAGCGAGGGAGAGGAGATGGGCGCCGCCCTCAATATGCTGGCCCCTGCAGAAGCTGAGGTCTCTGATGCCTGGCTCCCCTACAACCACATAGGTTATGGGACACCACCACCATCTTCTATACTGCAACAGTGTCACCACTGCCACATAATCTGCTTGTCCTGAAAGCAGAGACCCACCCATGTGCACGGTCATTTTTGCAATCTGCTGAAAGCTGACATGGATCTGCAACATGCCTACTGGATCTTCATACATGCTTCATGCATGTCCACAAGACAGGCTCTGGAAGACATTTACAAAGAAGCTGTTTTGTTGTTGTGTTTCCCCAGCGTAACACTCTGGGGGTCACCCAGAATGTGCACTCTGACTCACTCATCCCACCTGGGAATCACTGTGAGATTGAAATTGCACACTACTGAATGAGAAGTTTGCGTGCAGGACTGTTTTCAAGTACCTTGTCATATAGCAGCCATACTCCGACTTTAGAGGATTTTTTCTCCTTTAAAGGAGAGTGCAGGTTGTTCTGTTAAGAGCTTGTCCCTGACTGAAGGCAATCTGAACAGAACATTTTACAACATAATACCATTTTAGTGTAGGCCTTGGCAATAAGCTGACATCAAAAACTGACACAGCTTTTGGCCTGAGCCATACAAAAAAGCTGATATGGTGGATCCTAAAAATCCCTACCCTAAATCTGTCAGTGGATGTTGAATTTCAAACCTATTCCTCAGGAACCATTAGGGTTTAAAGCCTGTCATTGCCACTTGTCAACAAACAGTTCTTAATTTCATAAATCATCCAGGGCCTAACATGACTACCACTGCGGCTTATAAAAAATTTAAGATTAAAAATTTAGTAGTCATGTTTCCATCAATAATTTGATGGGATGATTTCTGGATATGCACACACATCTGCACATGTATTTACACACACCACAACTCAGACAACACTGCAACGCACACACACACACACACCACAACACACACACACACACACACACACCACACACACACACACACACACACACACACTACTTTCCCAACAATTTCCCTTCTTCCAGCATACCTACCTCCTACTCACACACCAACCTTCATGGGCCAAAGGTGTGATTGTCCATCTATCAATACATTAATAGTAATAAAACAAACAAAAACACAAAAAAAACACACACCACTGAAACCCCCCCCCCCCCCCCCCCCCCCCCTTTGTAGCATATAATCATATGGTAAAGGTTAAATGGTAAAGGTGTCCCATAACCTATGTGGTCATAGGGGAGCGAGGCATGAGAGACCTCAGCTTCTCTAGGGCCAGGATATTGAGGGCGGCGCCCATCTCCTCTCCCCGCTAGCTTTACCTTCCCTGACCCTAAAGAGGGCAGGTACCCACTGACAGCTGGATGAACTGGGGAGACTGTACTAAGAGGCATACAAACAGTCACCCATCCAAACGGTAACCACGCTCAACACTGCTTAACTTGAGCTTGGGGGGAAAGCAGGTGCTCCGACCACTGAGCTACCCCCCATCCCCTGAGGTTAGGACAGCTCAGTGGTCAAGAGACGGGACCTAACTCTGCTCAGTGTTCTTCAAGAGACGGGACTTAACTCTGCTCAGTGGTCTTCAAGAGACAGGACATTAACTCTGCTCAGTGGTTTTCATGAGACAGGACCTAACTCTGCTCAGTGGTCTTCAAGAGACAGGACCTAACTCTGCTCAGTGGTCTTCAAGAGACAGGACATTAACTCTGCTCAGTGGTCTTCAAGAGACAGGACCTAACTCTGCTCAGTGGTCTTCAAGAGACAGGACCTAACTCTGCTCAGTGGTCTTCAAGAGACAGGACCTAACTCTGCTCAGTGGTCAAAAGACGGGACCTAACTCTGCTCAGTGGTCTTCAAGAGACAGGACCTAACTCTGCTCAGTGGTCTTCAAGAGACAGGACCTAACTCTGCTCAGTGGTCTTCAAGAGACGGGACCTAACTCTGCTCAGTGGTCTTCAAGAGACGGGACATTAACTCTGCTCAGTGGTCTTCAAGAGACGGGACATTAACTCTGCTCAGTGGTCTTGATTCAAGAGACAGGACCTAACTCTGCTCAGTGGTCTTAAAGAGACAGGACATCAACTCTGCTCAGTGGTCTTCAAGAGACAGGACCTAACTCTGCTCAGTGGTCAAAAGATGGGACCTAACTCTGCTCAGTGGTCTTCAAGAGACAGGACCTAACTCTGCTCAGTGGTCTTCAAGAGACAGGACCTAACTCTGCTCAGTGGTCTTCAAGAGACGGGACCTAACTCTGCTCAGTGGTCTTCAAGAGACGGGACATTAACTCTGCTCAGTGGTCTTGATTCAAGAGACAGGACCTAACTCTGCTCAGTGGTCTTAAAGAGACAGGACATCAACTCTGCTCAGTGGTCTTCAAGAGACAGGACATTAACTCTGCTCAATAGTCTTGATTCAAGAGACAGGACATTAACTCTGCTCAGTGGTCTTGATTCAAGAGACAGGACCTTAACTCTGCTCAGTGGTCTTCAAGAGACAGGACATTAACTCTGCTCAGTGCTCTTCAAGAGATGGGACCTAACTCTGCTCAGTGGTCTTCAAGAGACAGGACATTAACTCTGCTCAGTGGTCTTGATTCAAGAGACAGGACATTAACTCTGCAGCACTGACCTCGATCAACCAGGGCCGCAGCTTGCGGTCGATCATGACGTCGAAGCCCAGCACCTCGAAGCAGACGCTGTCGCTGTGCGGGGGCACCCCGGGCCGACACATGCGGTAGGCGTGGAGCAGGTGGGCTCGCCCACGATGAGCGTCTTGGTGATCATGTCGGCGATGTTGCGCCACAGCAGGGCCACGTCGATGTCGTTGTGGCGCAGGTACTCGTTGAAGTAGCGGATGGAGCGCTTGCTGCCCGCGTCGGTGCCCGTGTTGCGCTCGTAGAACTCGTTGTGCTTGTTGACCGAGTAGTTGGTCAGGTGCATGTACAGGTGGCTCTGTGAGAATGGGTGGAAACAAATAAAATAAAAACTGCACAGGTGAAAAATTGGAATGGGTGAGATATGGGTGAGTTTACATTTTAGTACACCATAATTTCTCACTTTACATTTTTTTTTTAACCCTTTCACTGCTATTCTGTTTTGCTCAGGCCACACGTTGGCTGAAACAGAGAGAAAGCGTTGAATCACGACAAACAGCGAAATTATCAACCAAGCATTTCTAGCTAAAGGCTTCTTACGTCAAACGCTGTTTGTCAACAGTGCAAGTAAACAGGTTCAACAAAACTCCACATGCATCCTTGGTTTTTTTTCTTTCCACTCACAATATTATTTTCCTGAGGAGCCATGTATTTCTCTGTGGCCAGACGCACCAGCCCGTCGTTGAAGAGGAAGAGCCTGAGGGGTCGCAGAGGTGATGAGGACGTAGACGCGCAGGTCGAACTTGTAGCCATCCAGCAGCAGGGCTTGTCGATGTACTCCTGCACGATGAAGTGCTCGCTGGGAGGAATCTTCTCCGCGTTGCGGTACAGGCTGATGCTGTGTGAGAAAGGAAAAAAAAGGTCAGTGTTCAATCAAAGTTGAGCTGAAGAAAGTATGATAGATTACTAGACACGTGCGAGTATGTTTTTGCATGCATGCATGCTTGTGTGCGTGCATGCACGAGCGCACGCACTCGAGAGTTGCACGCATGCACGCACGCAGACACACAATCAAGAGTCACGCACGCATGCATGCACGTAGACACACACTAATATATATATATATATATATATATATATATAATATATATATATATATATATATATATATATATATATATATGAAATAATAAAACATGATATAAAAGAATAAATTAATTAATTAAATAAATAAACAAACACACACACACACACTTGCAACACACACACACACACACACACACACACATGCACACACACACACACGCACACACACACTATAAACAAATAAAACATGACATAAAAGAATAAATAAATAAAATAAACACACACACATACAAACACCCCCCACCCCCCCTCACCCACCCACCCACACACACACCCACACACACACAAACACACACACACACACACACACACACAAAATCACTCTACACCCTCAACACCCCACCACACACAGACAGACCCGTGGCCCTGGGCCCCGTTGGCTGGCTTGACGATGAAAGTGCGGAACTTCTTTTTGGCGCGCATGTCTTTGGCGTGGTTCTGCAACAGACCGTAGTCAGCCGGCAGAATCCACGTCCTGGGGATGAAGCCGTACTCCTCTGGGAAAGTTTTCTGCATCCTGCACAGTATACAACACAGCTGTCAGTTTGTTTCCCCCCCACTTTCAGCTCCTCCTCTCAGCTGCTAATAACAGGATGGGGCGGGTTAGCCTAATGGTCAGAACATTGCGCTGGCAATTTGACGACCCGAGTTTGATTCCTGGTCGAGGAGATTTTTCTCCTGTAGATAACATCAGTGCTCGACTCCACTCTCCCCAAAAGTCCTTGGGATGAGACTTTAAACCGAGGCCCCCGTGTGCGAATGCACGCACAACTTCTTACGCACACGTTAAATCCTGTTCCGCTTTTCATAAGAGTAGGCCATCGTGTGCCGGTGGGAACAGATGACATTTACAAAACTGCAAGCACACGGGGACTGGATGTAAAAAAGCACATGACTGCTTATTCCATTATCCTCCATATAAAAGAATATTTTTTTAAAAAGTACACAGCTGTCAGTTTCCCCCACTTTCAGCTCCTCTCAGCTGCTAATAATCCCATCCTGGCTCAGCCCAGCCCAGATGGTGCTATTTTATAGCAGGAGCTGACCACACATGGACTAGGTTTAAAAAGGAAGGAGCACGCTAAAATTTAGCACTCTTGACTAGGCCCTACTGCGTGATGTTGGATTTGTGCACTGTGAGTACCGTAACAAAAAGAGGGAGGGGAGGGGTGGGAGAGGAGGAGTGGGCAAGGGGGGGGGGATTATGGATGGTAGAGGTGGCGGCGGTGGTGGTGGTGGTGGTGATTGTAGTGGTGATGATGGTGGTTGAGGTGATGGTGGTGGTGATGGTAGTTTGTTGTAGCAATGGTTGTTGTGGTGATGGTGGTGGTGGCGATGGTGGTGGAGGTGGTGGATGTGATGACTGATGGGTGATCTTTTTCTCCTTGATCATCTTGCTCCTTTTTTTCTTTTTTTAAAATTGTTTCTGGTCTCATTCCTCCTTCTCCTCTTTCTCTTCTTCTTCTTCTTTAGCTTCTGTTTCTCTTTGTTCATCTTTATCTACAGTGGCCTTTGAATGAGCGACGTGGAATAACAGCAAAGTAATATCGCTGATAATGAAGAAGAAAGATTGGGAGATAGAAAAAAGAGAAAGAAGGATGAGAGGCGAAGAAGGAAAAAGAATCTATAGGCTGAGAGAGACAGGGGGGGGGGGGGAGGAAGAAAGAAAGCAAGCAGCATGAGAGACAGAATGAGAGAGAAAACTGTATGAGAGAGATACAGACAGACAGAAAGAGACAGAGAGGGGGAGAGGAGAGAGAGAGGGGGGGAGGGGAGGGAAAGAGAGAGAGAGACAGAGACAGAGACAGAGAGAGAGAGCATAAGCCAGAGAGAGAGAGAGAGAGAGAGAGCATAAGCCAGAGAGAGAGAGCATAAGCCAGAGAGCATAAGCCAGAGAGAGAGAGCATAAGCCAGAGAGAGAGAGAGACAGAGAGAGAGAGAGACACAGAGAGAGAGAGAGCATAAGCCAGAGAGAGAGAGAGCATAAGCCAGAAGAGGAGAGAGAGTGCAAGTAAATGTTCCAGGCAGCCAGAGAGACGAAACAATGGGATAGGAAGTGTGTGTGTGGTGGGGGGGGGGGGGAGGGGGGAGGAAGGGGTGATGGGATGGGAACACACCAGAAAAAGCATGAAGAAGACAGACAGGAAAAGACAGAGACAGAAGAAGAAAGAGAGAGACAGACAGACATGGAGACAGAGACCAGGCAGACGACAGGGAGGGAAGGAGAAAAGAAAGCGCTCACTTCATGATATTCCTGGCCAGACAGTCTTTGCGCGATATCTCCCCCAGCCTGAAAGTGTTCAGAACCGCTGGTAGGCTTCAGTTCCGACCGCGATCCGTCGACACAAAGCAGCGTTCCAATCAAATACCTGAAATTTTTGTTAAATCGATATCAAATGCATAATCACGTGACACTCAACCCCCCCCCCCCCCCCCCCCCCCCCCCCCCCCCCCCCCCCCCCCCCCCCCCCCCCCCCCCCCGAATGAGGTATCTGAAATTTTGTTTAAAAAAAAACAAAACCAACCCATATATATATATATATATATATATATATATAATATATATATATATATATATATAATATATATATATCCATATATATCTCTATATATATATATATATATAAAAGGATAAATCTTTATACATCTGAATGGAGAAATTGATATCAAAACAATAATCTGACTGACCCAAAGTACAAAAATGAGATATGTAAAATTTTGTTTTTAATAAAACAACCCATATACATATATGTAAAAGGATACATCTTTATACATCTGAATGGATAAATAGATGTAAAAACCCTAATCTGACCGGAACCCCCCCCCCCTCCTCTAATTAAGATATCTGAAATTCTATAAATATTTCATGTAAAAATGGCTACAGTATACGTCACCACACTATTCTATATACCAAGGGCTGGTTTAAGGAACATTGTGCTAGCAACCCCCCCACCCCACCCCCCTCTCTCTCTCTCCATTTGTGGCAGACTTCTGTACAATAGCTGAGAAAAAAATAAACACCTGAAGTGGTGTAGTCATGTCACTAACTCCAACAACCTTTCAAAGAATGCATGCATGAACACATGTGCAGACACAAACACACACACACACATGCGTGCACACATGCACACACACACACACACACACACATTCACACAAATGGGGATGGATAGCCTAGTGGTCAGAACATTGCGCTAGCAATTTGACGACCCGGGTTCGAATCCGGTCGAGGAGATTTTTCTCCTGGAGTTAACATCAGTGCTGACTCCACTCTCTCCAAAAGTCCTTTGGATGAGACTTTAAATCGAGGCCCCGTGTGTTAACGCACGCAGAACACCTTGCGCACACGTTGAATCCTGTTCCGCTTTTCGTAAGAGTAGGCCATCATGTGCCGGTGGGAACAGATGACACTTACAAAACTGCATACACACGGGGACTGGATGTAAAAAAGCACCAGAGTGCTTATTCCATTATCCTCGATAAAAAAGAATAAAGAATACATCAAACAAACAAACAAACAAACAAAAAAGAAAGAAAATAAAGCCAACTTACGAGGTTGGATCATCGTCCTTAGCAACAGTATAGCCCACTTTCTCTGCCATCTGCCGAACTGTAAGACAACAGACACATGTCACAGTTTATAGAAGTCAATCTGTAAAAATACTGCTGTTAGCCAACCTAACTCCTACCACTTCGTTCCCTTCATCCTATAGAAATACTATGGTTTACCACCATAACTCCTTGTCAACGGATACTTAAAAAGAAAAGAGTTCCATAAGTAAACAGACAATAAACCCCCCCAGAAACTGACATAAACTCCAATTCACTTACCCACCCTACCTTCTCAAAGTTGGTCTTTACAACACTGAGAAAACCACTTTTCTTTCCATCCACCCACCCAACCACCACCACTACCACCACCATCACCACCACATCCACCACCACCATCACCACCACCACCACCACCACTGCCAAACAGTCCCCAAAACAAAACCCTGCAGAAGACACTCACCCTGGTGAGGCCACCATCCTCAACCAGGCGGGTCCCTTGGTGGTGGATATGGGGACGGCCCTCAGAAATGGGGGTTAGCTGCGAAAGCAGCCCTGGACCAACTGGCGATGTTCCTATCAGGACAGGGCGAGACAACAGGTGGCTCTGTTGTCTCCATGAAATATCCCATATGACCTATGACGGGAACATCACGCGATCAAGAGCCGCGGTAAAAGCTCTGCCCCCCTGGGCTCCCAGGGTAACAGGAGATAAGGGTGGGGGTAACCCTGACAGAAACCTAGAGGGCTGAAGTCAGCGGTATAGGGCCATAGGCGCCCTCTAACAAATCATGATACCATGCAAAAAAACAACAACACATGAAGACACTGACCCACGTCGTAGCGTGTCCCACTCAGGTTGGCGGTGATGCTGTGCTTGCGTCGCTTCTTCTTCTTGGCGTTGCCCAGCGAGGGCTTGGAGTCGTGCTTGGCCAGTTCATCGGCGCTGAGTTCGATCCCCCTCACCTTCCGGCCGTCCTCTAGCCCCCTCTGGGGGTGCAGAACTGCCGTGCTGCTTCGCCGCGCAGGCGGGATGTGAGTCAGAGATGCCAGCGACAAGTCTGGAGCAAGAAGAGAGGAACGGATTAGAATGGTTTTGTTTGTGTGTATGGGTGACGTTTTGCACGCCTTGGATTCAGTACAGTTAGTCCCCCCCCCCCCCCCCCCCACCCAAGTTCACCCAGCTGTAAATGGGTACCTGCCCTCTTTAGGGTCATAGAAGGTAAAGCTGTGAGGGAGAAGAGATGGGCGCCGCCCTCAATATGCTGGCCCCTAGAGCAGCTGAGGTCTCTGATGCCTTGCTCCCCTACAACAACACAGGATATGGGACACCTTTATCTTTTACCTGGTATTTTTACAATTTTTTTTTTCACCTTATCTGGTTTGAACAGTTTTGGTTCACGTTTTCTTGTTTCACCTTCACCTGTCCCATAGTCCCATGGACCGTGGGGGCACAACTGAAGATTTTGCAACCAGCTTCCTCCACTCCCCACGGTCCTCCGCCCTCTGTAGTAGGTCGTTCCACCCAGGGCCTGTCCACTCTCTGATGTTGTCTTCCCATTATTTCCTCTGTCTGCCTCTTCGTCTCCCTCCTCCCCTTACTGTTCCCTATGGGACAGTCTTGGCCAGTCTAGATGCTTGCATGACGTGCCTGTACCATTTTAGCTTGCATTTTTTTCACTGAAGTTAGGAGCTCTTCATATAGTCCGATGGCATTCTTTATTCTGGTTTTCACTTCTTCATAAGTGTTTACTGGCAGAACAAACATCAGAGAGTTTTGTTTTACATTAGCTTGTTTACTTAACAGCAAAAAACATCAGAGGTTTCTTCTTCTTTGTCAAATGCAAAGACAGCGACTATTGTTGTCTGTTAAATGAGCAAAAGTACGTCTCGTTGCCATTGAACACCTGACAAGTCAGGTCCAGCCCATCCACCTTTGGCATAAGAGAGAACTGTTACTCTTAAGTCTTTCTGGGGAAAAAAGGCAGCTGAATGGACCAAGAAAGCAGAAAATAGACAAGAAGAAGGTGACAGGAAGAAAAGGAACAAGGCAGAAATAAAGAGTGACAAAAAAAAAGAGTAAATTTCTAGAACAGAAATTTCAGAAGGTGGGGATGCTATTTGTGCTGACAGGCCCCCAGCATCCCCATGGGGGAAGAGGTTTCATTTTACTTTTATCTAGTTTACTTACTTACAGCAAAAACATCGGAGGTTTAGAGTTGTTTCCAGCTCTCATTATTTCCATACTGCTATTCAGGTGTGTGTGTGTGTGTGTGTGTGTGTGTGTGTGTGTGTGTGTGTGTGTGTGTGTGTGTGTGTGTGTGTGGAGAGTGGGGTGTGTGTGTGTGTGTGTGCGCGCGTGCGTGTGTGCGTGCGTGTGTGTGCTGTGTGTGTGAAAACTAACAATGCTCCTTGGCTTAATGTGGTGGTGTTTTGAAAGCCTTTTATTTCCAGCACTTTCAGCTCTAAAAGAGTCAGTCAGACTGACTGACTGCCAGCCAGACAAACAAGAACACAAATCTGGCACTCAGTCAGAGATGCCACTGACAAGGTAACTAACTGTAGGCTGTCACTTGATTTGGCGACAAACAGAAAGTCCACAGATGCCACACTCTGGCCAACAGCTTTGTCAACAGACTGATGTCAGCACAGAGCCAAATTGGTGGATCGATGGTGTAGAGGTAATGCGCCTGCCTAGAAAGCGAAATGTCCGGGTAGGAAGTGTGTGGTGGTTCAAACCCTGTTTGGGCCCCAAACTTTCCCCCCCCCCATCCATTAGACTATGAGTGGTGGTCTGAGTGATAGTCTTTTGGATGAGACGATAAACTGAGGTCCTGTGTTGTTACACATCATTAATTAGCGCACGTGTGAAGAACCCCACGGCAACAAGAGAGTTGTTCCTGGCAAAATTCTGTAGAAAAAAAGCCACTCTGATAGGAAAACAAATACAGTTGCAGACAGGAAAAGGAAAAAGAAAAGGTGCTGCTCCTGTGGTGACGTGCCCTCCCCAGGAAGAACAGCCCAAATTTCATGCAGAGAAATCTGCTGAGACATGAAGTGGTATAAAAAAAAAAGGAATAAAATAAAAGAAATAAAAATCCTACATTAATGTAACCCCCCTCACAAAACGTATTTTTGTGTTTGGCGTTACTAAGCGTCAAGTTCAGTAACTCCCTTGTAGAGTTGAGTGATGGCCCCTTAAAAAAAAAAGAGTGCCTATCGGGATAGTTCTGTTTTTTAAATCTCACTTCCTGCCTGGGCCTAGTGAGGGAAGGGAGCGTGACAGAGACTCGCTCCTGAGTCTAGATGTTCCTGATTAAGGTTTGTTTTATTTTTTAACTTCGTTTTTGATCAAACTATCTGTTTAAGCCAATTTCAGCTTAATTCAGAATAGTTTTGGAAGGTTCAGGAAGTCTATATGTTTGATTTAATTTCACAGGCTTTCAACCTGTGAATTAACAGTGAACGTAACTTCGTACGTACAACGTACGTGATCGCTTCGAACAAAGGAAGCGTGGGTTAAATTTTGGCGCGATCATGGTCCTTGTTGTAAGATTAATTTGTGGTAGAATATTGTTTAGCTATTATTAAAATGCTAGAAATATTCTAGTGTGGCTTTACACTACAAATATATGGGTGTGAAGGCCTATTTCTATCATTAAGAATGGTGATTTATTTATAATAAATCATGTAGCAATTTTAAAACAAGTAATGGCATTGGAATGTCATTGTGGACATTTATTTAAAATAAATTAGTCCCTTTTATTAATGTTTGCACAGTTTCATAGGATGGACCATCCTCTGTCCTAAAGTAAATGAGACATGTTGTGAGACAAGTTATTAAAATTATGTAGTGATGATTTTATTATTAGAATTGTGATTTATTTGTGATAAATCATTTAGTAATTCTAGAATGGGTGAAATGGCATTGGAATGTCATTGTGGACATTTATTTAAAATAAATTAGTCCTTCTTATTAATTAATGCTTGCACAGTTTCATAGGATGGACCATCATCTGTTCTAAAGTAAATGAAACGTGTGTAATACTAACTACTAAAATTATGAAATAATTTTAGAGGTGATGTTAGATCGTTCTGAGAATATTTAATTCTCATGAGAATGGTAAATTGAATAGGGTGAGAATGCCTTTTGGTAATTGAGCTGTGTTGTAAACAAGCTCAGTGATGGATGTTTTGTGGTGATGTTTTTTACAGTGTATGTTCTTTGATTACAGGAACATCGTCGGGTTTCTACCCTGTCACACCTGCTTTGCCCCATCGTTAAATCTCCACCACTACTTATGGTTGTCTTTATTAATGGCCTTGAGCTGAGAATGATCACTGATCACTGATTCTTGATTTGGTATAGGACTGAACAGAATATATATTTTGTGTTTCTTAATTGTACTTGTAGTACAGTTAGTCATTGGTGTTTTGTGTAATGTGGTAGTGTTGTAGGTTGTGTTGTGGAATATATGTTATAAACCCAATTTACTCGGTCTGGAGTCACATTTGAATGAATGGTGTTATTCGTCACGTTCAGTGTGTTCAGTGTGGCTGCTGAGTGAGTTGAGGTTAGTTAATTTCACTTCACCTACTTTCCTACCTCTTCTATATTTCTTTTCCCTCTATTTTTCTACTATCCTCTTTTCTATCCCCCCTTTATCACTCCCCGGCCCATAAGTAGCTGAGCCCTACTCTTCTTTAGGGTTACTGAAGAAAATAGGAATTATTCTAAAACTCTAAGATTTCCGGTACCGAATCAGACGGAACGGGAATTAGAGTGGCGACTTAGATAATTCCCGTGTAGGACCCTCTACATTTCTGGCGCCCAATGTGGGGCTAGGGAGTGTTTTTCTGTTAGTCTGTTTTGAAGCTGCAACTCCACCGTGAGTGGATGTTTGCGATCTTTGTGGAACTTTGAATTTCACAAGGTGTGACGTCTTTTGTGTGTGTTTGAAAGTTTAAATTTCACTGGAAGTAAAAGTGTAGGCAAAATTTAAATTTTGCAGTGAGCAAAAATTTTGCTCTGAAAAAGAATTTTTGTTGTTAGTTCAATAAATTTTTGGCTTACAGAGTAAGTGAAATTTTTGGTTGAAGGAAATTAGAATTTCACGGGAAGTGAAATTTTGGTAACAGCAAAATTGTAATTTTGCTGAGAGCAGAAATAATGCTCTGATAATTTTTTGTCGTTAGCTTAAATTAATTTTTTGCTAACAGTTTGATAAAGTTGTGTAGGAATTTTTAAAATTCCCAAAGAAAAAGATAAACAAAATTTTTAATGGAAAATGAATGTTAATTGTAAGTTCAGTTTCCTCATACATAAAGATCATGATCAGTCGAAGTGAGGGACCAGAGATGAAGCAGCTGGGAGATGATGGGGTACAAGCGAGGGTGACTGCGGTTGAGGAGGAGAACCAGCGGTTACGGGAGACGCTCACTGCCCTGGAGGAAGGTCACCGCCTGTTGAGGGAGAGGGTCGACAAGCAGGATGCTGAGATGGCAGCCCTGCTACAGACCCGGATCCAGGTCCACGTGGTGCCATCTACGCCTTTGGCACCGCTTGGCATCTTCACTGGATTGAGGCCAACAGGTGGTGATGAGGTCGACTTCGCTAAGTGGGAGGAGCAAGTCGATGTGCTGATGAGAGGGAACGACTCCCCCTCTGATGTGTTGGCCAGTGTTCGGCGCAGTCTGCGTGGTGTGGCATGGGAGCTTGCCAAGTCCTGCTCTTCTGCCATGGACATTGTCAACTGTCTAAGTGATGTGTTTGGCTGTGTCAAGACCCAAGTGGAACTGCTGGCCGAGTTCTTACTGATGCGGATGGACAAAAGTGACAATCCATCGGACTTTCTGGCGCATGTGTGGTCAAATTTTATTCGGTTGAATAAGTGTGATTTGTATTCGCATGATGAGTGTGCCAGAAATGTTTATTTTGTGTTCATGAAGAGTTTCATGTCATGTGAGCCCATTATGGCTCGAGAACTTAAAAATGAGTTCGGCAGACCAGGTTCTGCGTCGCCTGATTTGACTTCGCTGTTGAAGTCAGTCAGGCAGTTAGAGGAATCATCCTCTGTGCTTATGTCAGCTGTGACGGACCGGACACATCAGGGACAGGCAAAGGTGGCCATCAACTATAAAGAGTTGGCAGGCATGGTAGCAGAGAGACTCAGAGGCCACTCAAAGAAGCCGAAAAGTTCCTGCTACCGATGCAAAGGTGTTGGTCACATTGTTCGTGATTGCCTGGTCAAGTCGCAGTCGGCAAAGCGGAGAAAGAAGGCTACTAAAGCCGAAGTCAGTGAGAACGGGGTTTCTGCAAAACCCGAAAAATCCTCCTACAGGAACAAACCCGGCTGCTACATACCGCCACATCGGCGGGGTTGTGGTAGTGGTACGGGTGGTGTTCGAACAGTATGCGACCAGAAAGTGGTTGTGGATGGTAGCTCTAGAGGCAACCATCGGGACAATGTTCATTTTCCTCACCTTTCCAGAAGGAAATGGTGCAGAGGAAAAGACAGTCCAGGTTATTTTCCTAATCAGAAGGAAAGAAAGGGTTGTGGTCAAGGCATTGGCGCTTCCAAGCCTTTTTCCAACAATCGGTGGGATGCCTTGAAAGATGGCTCCCGTAAAAGGCGTAAGAATTTGCCTGGTAGGAGTCAGAGGAGTTCATTGTCCGGTGTGGGTAGGCCTGGCTGGGGAAAGTCCATCCCAGAGAAGTCGGAATGGAAGCCAGTGCCTGCACCAAGGAGATCCATTTTGCATGGAGATCCTGACAGTGTTAAAACTTCGGATCTGACCGACAGGTGTGATGTTGTTCCTGTGCAACCTCAACAGTTGCAGGAACAGAAGGATGGAGTTAGTCAGCAACTCAGTATGCATTTGGGATTGCTGTAGCTCTTGTGAATGTTGGTTTTGCTGCTTATTTGCAGGGTGTGGCTTTTTGAGTCCACAGGTTCATGTTTTTGTGAATGTTTTGCTGCATATTTGCAGGGTGTGACTTTGTGAGTCATGTTTGGGTTTACCTCTCCTACATTTTTTTAAAATGTGGAATGTTTTTGTGTGTTGAGTTCTGTTTCCAGTATCCAAATTAGATTGGGTCGATATGCAGAATTAAAATTAAGCGGAGGCTTTAAAATGTTTTGGCCTCATAGGAATTTTTAGGATAAATGTTGATACCCACCTTGGATTGGGTATGCATTTTTGTTCAAGTTGAAAACTTGAAGGGTTGTCCCCAAGAGGGTAGAGTTTGTGTTTTTGTTTGAAATGTTAGCACTTTTTTGAAAAAAAAGATAGCAACATTTTCCTGCGAAGGGTGTGTGGTAACCCCCCTCACAAAACGTATTTTTGTGTTTGGCGTTACTAAGCGTCAAGTTCAGTAACTCCCTTGTAGAGTTGAGTGATGGCCCCTTAAAAAAAAAAGAGTGCCTATCGGGATAGTTCTGTTTTTTAAATCTCACTTCCTGCCTGGGCCTAGTGAGGGAAGGGAGCGTGACAGAGACTCGCTCCTGAGTCTAGATGTTCCTGATTAAGGTTTGTTTTATTTTTTAACTTCGTTTTTGATCAAACTATCTGTTTAAGCCAATTTCAGCTTAATTCAGAATAGTTTTGGAAGGTTCAGGAAGTCTATATGTTTGATTTAATTTCACAGGCTTTCAACCTGTGAATTAACAGTGAACGTAACTTCGTACGTACAACGTACGTGATCGCTTCGAACAAAGGAAGCGTGGGTTAAATTTTGGCGCGATCATGGTCCTTGTTGTAAGATTAATTTGTGGTAGAATATTGTTTAGCTATTATTAAAATGCTAGAAATATTCTAGTGTGGCTTTACACTACAAATATATGGGTGTGAAGGCCTATTTCTATCATTAAGAATGGTGATTTATTTATAATAAATCATGTAGCAATTTTAAAACAAGTAATGGCATTGGAATGTCATTGTGGACATTTATTTAAAATAAATTAGTCCCTTTTATTAATGTTTGCACAGTTTCATAGGATGGACCATCCTCTGTCCTAAAGTAAATGAGACATGTTGTGAGACAAGTTATTAAAATTATGTAGTGATGATTTTATTATTAGAATTGTGATTTATTTGTGATAAATCATTTAGTAATTCTAGAATGGGTGAAATGGCATTGGAATGTCATTGTGGACATTTATTTAAAATAAATTAGTCCTTCTTATTAATTAATGCTTGCACAGTTTCATAGGATGGACCATCATCTGTTCTAAAGTAAATGAAACGTGTGTAATACTAACTACTAAAATTATGAAATAATTTTAGAGGTGATGTTAGATCGTTCTGAGAATATTTAATTCTCATGAGAATGGTAAATTGAATAGGGTGAGAATGCCTTTTGGTAATTGAGCTGTGTTGTAAACAAGCTCAGTGATGGATGTTTTGTGGTGATGTTTTTTACAGTGTATGTTCTTTGATTACAGGAACATCGTCGGGTTTCTACCCTGTCACACCTGCTTTGCCCCATCGTTAAATCTCCACCACTACTTATGGTTGTCTTTATTAATGGCCTTGAGCTGAGAATGATCACTGATCACTGATTCTTGATTTGGTATAGGACTGAACAGAATATATATTTTGTGTTTCTTAATTGTACTTGTAGTACAGTTAGTCATTGGTGTTTTGTGTAATGTGGTAGTGTTGTAGGTTGTGTTGTGGAATATATGTTATAAACCCAATTTACTCGGTCTGGAGTCACATTTGAATGAATGGTGTTATTCGTCACGTTCAGTGTGTTCAGTGTGGCTGCTGAGTGAGTTGAGGTTAGTTAATTTCACTTCACCTACTTTCCTACCTCTTCTATATTTCTTTTCCCTCTATTTTTCTACTATCCTCTTTTCTATCCCCCCTTTATCACTCCCCGGCCCATAAGTAGCTGAGCCCTACTCTTCTTTAGGGTTACTGAAGAAAATAGGAATTATTCTAAAACTCTAAGATTTCCGGTACCGAATCAGACGGAACGGGAATTAGAGTGGCGACTTAGATAATTCCCGTGTAGGACCCTCTACATTTCTGGCGCCCAATGTGGGGCTAGGGAGTGTTTTTTCTGTTAGTCTGTTTTGAAGCTGCAACTCCACCGTGAGTGGATGTTTGCGATCTTTGTGGAACTTTGAATTTCACAAGGTGTGACGTCTTTTGTGTGTGTTTGAAAGTTTAAATTTCACTGGAAGTAAAAGTGTAGGCAAAATTTAAATTTTGCAGTGAGCAAAAATTTTGCTCTGAAAAAGAATTTTTGTTGTTAGTTCAATAAATTTTTGGCTTACAGAGTAAGTGAAATTTTTGGTTGAAGGAAATTAGAATTTCACGGGAAGTGAAATTTTGGTAACAGCAAAATTGTAATTTTGCTGAGAGCAGAAATAATGCTCTGATAATTTTTTGTCGTTAGCTTAAATTAATTTTTTGCTAACAGTTTGATAAAGTTGTGTAGGAATTTTTAAAATTCCCAAAGAAAAAGATAAACAAAATTTTTAATGGAAAATGAATGTTAATTGTAAGTTCAGTTTCCTCATACATAAAGATCATGATCAGTCGAAGTGAGGGACCAGAGATGAAGCAGCTGGGAGATGATGGGTGTACAAGCGAGGGTGACTGCGGTTGAGGAGGAGAACCAGCGGTTACGGGAGACGCTCACTGCCCTGGAGGAAGGTCACCGCCTGTTGAGGGAGAGGGTCGACAAGCAGGATGCTGAGATGGCAGCCCTGCTACAGACCCGGATCCAGGTCCACGTGGTGCCATCTACGCCTTTGGCACCGCTTGGCATCTTCACTGGATTGAGGCCAACAGGTGGTGATGAGGTCGACTTCGCTAAGTGGGAGGAGCAAGTCGATGTGCTGATGAGAGGGAACGACTCCCCCTCTGATGTGTTGGCCAGTGTTCGGCGCAGTCTGCGTGGTGTGGCATGGGAGCTTGCCAAGTCCTGCTCTTCTGCCATGGACATTGTCAACTGTCTAAGTGATGTGTTTGGCTGTGTCAAGACCCAAGTGGAACTGCTGGCCGAGTTCTTACTGATGCGGATGGACAAAAGTGACAATCCATCGGACTTTCTGGCGCATGTGTGGTCAAATTTTATTCGGTTGAATAAGTGTGATTTGTATTCGCATGATGAGTGTGCCAGAAATGTTTATTTTGTGTTCATGAAGAGTTTCATGTCATGTGAGCCCATTATGGCTCGAGAACTTAAAAATGAGTTCGGCAGACCAGGTTCTGCGTCGCCTGATTTGACTTCGCTGTTGAAGTCAGTCAGGCAGTTAGAGGAATCATCCTCTGTGCTTATGTCAGCTGTGACGGACCGGACACATCAGGGACAGGCAAAGGTGGCCATCAACTATAAAGAGTTGGCAGGCATGGTAGCAGAGAGACTCAGAGGCCACTCAAAGAAGCCGAAAAGTTCCTGCTACCGATGCAAAGGTGTTGGTCACATTGTTCGTGATTGCCTGGTCAAGTCGCAGTCGGCAAAGCGGAGAAAGAAGGCTACTAAAGCCGAAGTCAGTGAGAACGGGTTTCTGCAAAACCCGAAAAATCCTCCTACAGGAACAAACCCGGCTGCTACATACCGCCACATCGGCGGGGTTGTGGTAGTGGTACGGGTGGTGTTCGAACAGTATGCGACCAAAAGTGGTTGTGGATGGTAGCTCTAGAGGCAACCATCGGGACAATGTTCATTTTCCTCACCTTTCCAGAAGGAAATGGTGCAGAGGAAAAGACAGTCCAGGTTATTTTCCTAATCAGAAGGAAAGAAAGGGTTGTGGTCAAGGCATTGGCGCTTCCAAGCCTTTTTCCAACAATCGGTGGGATGCCTTGAAAGATGGCTCCCGTAAAAGGCGTAAGAATTTGCCTGGTAGGAGTCAGAGGAGTTCATTGTCCGGTGTGGGTAGGCCTGGCTGGGGAAAGTCCATCCCAGAGAAGTCGGAATGGAAGCCAGTGCCTGCACCAAGGAGATCCATTTTGCATGGAGATCCTGACAGTGTTAAAACTTCGGATCTGACCGACAGGTGTGATGTTGTTCCTGTGCAACCTCAACAGTTGCAGGAACAGAAGGATGGAGTTAGTCAGCAACTCAGTATGCATTTGGGATTGCTGTAGCTCTTGTGAATGTTGGTTTTGCTGCTTATTTGCAGGGTGTGGCTTTTTGAGTCCACAGGTTCATGTTTTTGTGAATGTTTTGCTGCATATTTGCAGGGTGTGACTTTGTGAGTCATGTTTGGGTTTACCTCTCCTACATTTTTTTAAAATGTGGAATGTTTTTGTGTGTTGAGTTCTGTTTCCAGTATCCAAATTAGATTGGGTCGATATGCAGAATTAAAATTAAGCGGAGGCTTTAAAATGTTTTGGCCTCATAGGAATTTTTAGGATAAATGTTGATACCCACCTTGGATTGGGTATGCATTTTTGTTCAAGTTGAAAACTTGAAGGGTTGTCCCCAAGAGGGTAGAGTTTGTGTTTTTGTTTGAAATGTTAGCACTTTTTTGAAAAAAAAGATAGCAACATTTTCCTGCGAAGGGTGTGTGTAACCCCCCTCACAAAACGTATTTTTGTGTTTGGCGTTACTAAGCGTCAAGTTCAGTAACTCCCTTGTAGAGTTGAGTGATGGCCCCTTAAAAAAAAAAGAGTGCCTATCGGGATAGTTCTGTTTTTTAAATCTCACTTCCTGCCTGGGCCTAGTGAGGGAAGGGAGCGTGACAGAGACTCGCTCCTGAGTCTAGATGTTCCTGATTAAGGTTTGTTTTATTTTTTAACTTCGTTTTTGATCAAACTATCTGTT
>CM060323.1:32173457-32200957 GCA_030674155.1 Stramonita haemastoma | reverse complement strand
GTACATGTAAGTGATTTAGCATGTGATGTGTCTGCTGTGTGTGCGTGTGCATCGCATTCCACCACATTACTCTACGCATGCAACATCTACACTCAGTGCTTGTTTCACATTAACGCATCAATGCGTGGCCCCTTACTACCAACATACTGAACGCAGGCACATTACACATCACGTGTCCTTCAACATCAACAACAGAAAAACGCGGCCCCCTCTACCTGATGAAGAGATTGTGCACACACGATTTGAAGACAGACCAGGCATGAGTGGATGTGAGTGACTCTTGTATCACATGCTGCTGCTGACTCTGCTATCCCTCTGCTGCTGCTGACTGCTGCTGCTGCTGCGCCGCCCCCCTGGCTAGTGGCTCCCTTCTCTCTGCTCTTCCCACTGCTCTCCACACCACGCCGCACCAACAAACAAGTTCCGAGGATTCACACGTGGCCAGGCAGTCCCAGAAGACAGAGGATCAAACACACTTGGCATGACGAGGCATTCACCCGGGCTGATAATCACTTGCTTTGGTCGAGGTGTGTGTGTGTGATGTGTGTGTGTGTGTGGTGTGTGTGTGTGAGTGTGTGTATGTGTGTGTATATTTATCTGTATCTCTCTCTCTCCTCTGTGGTGGGATGCGGAACAGTCAACAGAACATGGCCGGTGTTTCAGCGCTCCTGAGAACCAGAACTGCACACAACAAAATCACGGGTGATAAAAGATAAAGTTTGCAAAACGAATGAATTTTTTGGGGGGTAATGCTCCTAAAAATCATTCAGTCATGGATAAGCCAAGTAAATGGCTACAGATGTATGATGTATGTATTATTAAATAACAGTATACATGCACTTATACACACACATGCACCACGCACGCACACACACACCAACACACACACACACACACCACACCATGCACACACATGCACAGCACACAACACACACACCACACCACACACCACCACACACACACACACACATATATCCATACATATACATGTATAAACAGAATTGTACACAAAAACCAATGCATGAATTAATTCAAAGTCCATTGGATTAGACTATAAACTGAGGTCCTGAGCACTTTAAAGCCATGTGCAGAACAATTTGCACACACATTAAATCCTGTTCTGCCTTTCAGAAGATTCGGCTACCTGTGCCAATAGGAACAGATGACATAATTTACAAAAGTGCATGCACACAGGGACTGGATGTAAAAAAGCACACAAGGGTTTATTCCATTATCCTTTAAATAAAAGAGTGAATACTACATTACATATCATACATACAAAGCCCTCAATACATGAATGTTAGTTAAAGAGAGAGACAGAGAGAGTCAGAGACACAGAGAGAGAGAGAGACAAGAGACAGAGAGAGGGTTGTTGTTCTAGGGGGGGTGGGGGTGGGGGGGGGGGTGTCACTGTTTGTACACAGTGTGTGTCTGTGGATATATGATGTATTTTAAGTGCTTAAAGCTTTTGTAAGATTCAGTGTAAGAAATGTTCATACTGTTGCTATAGATCCTCATCTTCTCATCACCACTAAACCCCAATCTCCTCTCGAAGCTCAGGCTATTAATATCATTGTGCACTGTCAGGAGTAAATGGTATAAAATAAGAAAGCAAGCAAATTGGTGCCATGATCAAGCAAGACAGTATCCGAAGACAAAAAGACTATGGATCTGGTTCGGTGGTGGTTGGTGTTGTTGTTTTTTTTAAAAAAAAAAAAAGAAAGAAAAAAAAAAGAAACATCCTTCATGGAAAAAAAAATCAGAATCCTAGCCATAGAATAAAGAAGAAGGAGGAGAAGAAGATAATAAAAGGAGACTAAAACCAGGAATGTAGCTCTGAAGAAGTGTGGAATGTTTTATTGATCTGACAGAGAAGTCTGCAACCCATAGTTCCCCCCCTCCCCCCCCCCCCCCCCCCCCAAGACAAGCAGTCACTGTCCAACTTGCACTCTTTCCACGTCCAAGCAGATAAACCGATCGATACCTGGCTTTGTTTACAGAGCCTAGCTAGCACACACCACATGCACTGTGGTATGGCTTAGCAAAATTTCTTGAGCAACAACCACAGCACAAACATTGTTCAGGGTTAAGATTGTGTGTTTCGCGGCTGTACCGTGGTCTTGCTGTGTGTGTGTGTGTGTGTGTGTGTGTGTGTGTGTGTGTGTGTGTGTGTGTTTATTTATTTATTTATTTATATCAAGGATAATGGAATAAGCAATCATATGCTTTTTTACATCCAGTCCCCGTGTGTATGCAGTTTTGTAAATGTCATCTGTTCCCACCGGCACATGATGGCCTACTCTTATGAAAAGAGGAACAGGATTTAATGTGTGCGCAAGATGTTCTGCGTGCATTCACACATGGGGCCTTGGTTTATAGTCTCATCTGAAAGAATTTTGGGTGGAGTGGAGTCAGCACTGATGTTAACTCCCGGAGAAAAATCCTCTCGACAGGGAATCGTACCTGGGTCGTCAAATTGCGAGTGCAATGTTCTGACCACTAGGCTATATCCCCTGTTTTTTTTTTTTGTGTGTGTGTGTTGTGTGTGTGTGTGTGTGTGTGTGTGTGTGTGTGTGTGTGTGTGTGTGTGTGTGTGTAGATTACGAGTCCAACGCCCTAACCACTAGACTACAGCAGCGGCCTAAATAACTGAACCACCACAATTTCTCTAGGATATACACACAACACGGGGCTACCATCAAGTGATTGATAAATGCCATGTATTTAGACATTGGGTCCAGGCAGTGACATAATATTCACAAAGACGAAGAGAGCTTAAATATATATACTAACGCTAACAGAATGATCTAATACTCTCTCAAGGCACATGTCTTCTAAGTGCTCTAGGCTTAGTCAGTTAGTGGGAAAGGTGGGTCCACATAGTCAGGTATTACACACTTTATGATTGTCCATTGAGACTGTTTCCTCTTTTCTTCAGTACACAAGTTGAATATCTTTACTACACACACACACACACACACACACACACAACACACACACACACACACACACACACACACACACAACACACACACACACACACACACACACACACACACACACGAACACACACACACATGCACACACGCAGGCATGCATGCACACACACACACACACACACACACACACACACACACACACACACACACACACACACACACACACACACACACACATGAATGATTGTTTGGAGAAAAGATATACAGAAAAGTAGAATGCAACATGTTTTAGTGGACATTATTTGGGCAGAAAGATAATTAAACCTGATGTTTGTTTTGTTGTGTCAAATAGGTCTGCATGACTTAAATGGCAATAAATATTCTGAATCTGAATCACACGCACACACACACAAACACACACACACACACACACACACACACACACACACACACACACACACACACACTACACACACACACACACACACACTTAAAAGAATGATTAAGGAATGATAATCATAAAAACGGAGAAATTAATAAATCAAACATTAAAAATGTTCACCTGATGGTGACAGATCTACCTTTATTCCTCTGCCTATATTTAAAAAAACAAACATATTTTGCATCATAGTTAGGATGTATTTCTTACCAAGAGAATGAAAAACTATTTCTTCAACCAATGCCAAATATTAGTAAGACACAATACTTCATGATACCATCGAACTTCACACTGTGTACATGTATTAGTTCCTTAGTCCTTCAGCAAGTCTTTGAGCACCAGACATTTGAACAAGAGATGGCAGACTCTCATTTACTGACCAACAGTGCAGTGTCTGTATATATATATAATATATATTATATATATATATATAATATTATATAATATATATATTTAATATATCCAGCCTAGCTGATCCCAGAAATGATCAACACAGCACATTGTATCTCTCTCCAACCTGACTGATGTTGAAGTTCATCAAACACACAGAATATATCTCCAGCCTGGTTAATGTTGAAGTTCATCAAACACACAGAATATATCTCCAGCCTAGACTGATGTTGAAGTTGATCAAAAGCACAGGTATATCTCCAGCCTGACTGATGTTGAAGTTGATCAAATGCACAGAATAGATCTCCAGCCTTACTGATGTTGAAGTTGATCAAATGCACAGAATATATCTCCAGCCTAGTTGATGTTGAAGTTCATCAAATGCACAGAATGTATCTCCAGCCTGGTTGATGTTGAAGTTGATCAAATGCACAGAATATATCTCCAGCCTGGTTGATGTTGAAGTTCATCAAATGCACAGAATATATATCCAGCCTGGTTGATGTTGAAGTTCATCAAATGCACAGAATGATTCAGCTGTATGTGAAGTTCATCAAATGCACAGATGATCTCCAGCTGGTTGATGTTGAAGTTCATCAAATGCACAGAATATATCTCCAGCCTGGTTGATGTTGAAGTTCATCAAATGCACAGAATATATATCCAGCCTGACTGATATTGAACTTGATCAAAAGCACTGAGTATATCTCCAGCCTAGTTGATGTTGAAGTTGATCAATTGCACAGAATATATCTCCAGCCTGGTTGAAGTTGATCAAATGCACAGAATACATATCTCCAGCCTGGTTAATGCTGAAGTTGATCAAATGCACAGAATATATCTCCAGCCTGGTTGATGTTGAAGTTGATCAAATGCCCAGAATATATCTCCAGCATGGTTGCTGATTGAACTGACCAACAGTACAGTATATCTCTCCAGCCTCATTCGAGTCATTGATGTTGAAGTTGATCAAATGCACATGTATAATATATCTCCAGCCTGGTTGATGCCACAGGTGATCAACAACACAGTATATATATTATCTTTCTGACCTAGTTGATGCTGAAGCTGATCAACAGAGTCTGCATTTCTTCAGCCTGAATGATGCTGGGATTGATCCTATACTTTCCACATACTTTCAAAACTTCCAAGCGTGGCTAGGACTCCATGGCAGCAGCAGCATTCACCATCTCTCATTCATTACACAAGAAAGAAAATGTCTCAGATTTGGTGGCACTGCATGCCTTATAACTATGTCTCATGGAGACCTCAGGCTTTGTGTCTTCTCTCTTCATTCCCATGGAGCGTTTGTAGTGTCCTCAGAGTTTAGAATTCATGGTGGGTAATCTGGAGCTATGTTGTGACCATAATCATAACACCGTAAACAAGTGAAGGTTGGATTCATTCAGCATGTAAAAATCTCTACAGTGATTAGGTTGACTGTAAGTGTAAAGGTAAGGGGGGAAAACTGAAGAGACAGAAATAATGTGAACTGGACAGGGGGGAAGGCTACAACCATACACACATACACGTATGCACATGCCCTCACACACACACCACACACACACACACCACACACACACACACACACACACACACACACACACACACACACACATACACACACACACATGTGCACACATATGCATGCACACACACAACACACACACACACACACACACACACACACACACACACACACACACACATACAGAGTCACACAACACAACACACACACACACACACACACACACACACCACACACAGAGAATACAACATTCACAACACACACACACACACACACAACACACACACACACACACACACACACACACACACACACACACAGTACTCAAATAGAGAAGAAAGAGAAAAAGTGTGTGTTTGTGTGTGTGTGTGTGTGTGTGTGTGTGTGTGTGTGTGTGTGTGTGTGTGTGTGTGTGTGTGTGTGTGTGTGTTTGTGAGTGTGGGTGGGTGGGTGGGTGCGGGTGTATATTGGAGGGAGGGCATGAACGTGTGTGCATTCATGTATGCAAGCCTATGTCATGTGTGTGTGAGTATGTAGTGAGTTGTACTGCTGCTGCTACTACAGATAGAAATGTATAATGTGTGTTAATGTGTAGTTGTTTTTTGGTGGGTTTTTTTTTTGTTATGTGGCTTGTAATGCTCGTTTACAGCAACTAGTACTAATATCATTATCATTATTACTACTGTTGTTTCTTTTCTATAGATTTTATGAGCACATACTTCTTTGTTGGTTTTTGTTTCTTTTGTTCTGCTTGTTTTCTGTTGACCTCTGCCTAATTAGAATTTATAGGTGGAGATCTATCTTTTCCTTTGAACCTCTTCAATCAGAGCAAAACAACTCAGTTTTTAATAGGGAACCTAAAGAGTAAAATACAGTTGAGTACCCATCAAAACCTGTCAAACTTATTCATTTATAAGCATACAAAAAAATAAAACACAATTTTTTTTTTAATCATAACAAACAAAATTCAAATATCACAAACAAAACATCATAAACAAACACAATCAAAACCAACCCCAGTTCATTAGAATAACTCTGATGGCCCAATTATCTCATTAAATTTATTAAAAAGACTATGACCTGTATGAGATAAGGATATGCTTAGTGGCATGTGGAAGTGGTCAAAATAGTCTTACAAAAACATTCTATCAAAGCAACTTTGCTAGTTATGTACGCTGGATGAGATTTATCAGTATGCCTCACTACACATGACACACAATAGGCAGATCACATACGCTTGCTTAAATTTACGTTCAACATACACTTTCTACAACAGCGAGAGTGTCTACAGATCAAGAACGTAAATTTTACACCAGTTGACTCTGGTGTCATGGTGATTCTTCTCGACTTCTGACGACTCTGTCAACTACACGACGATTACAGGCACTGGTGTTTTATATCACTGACTGCATTTTTACTACTAAACATAAGCATACTTATGATCAATTCAGTAACTTCAAAATTTCTCTAAGAACATATATCTCCGGCCAGCCATTTCAACCTCGGCCTCTAAAAATCGACAGTGACAGGCCATAGGCCGACAAGCCGGACATGGGATCAAAGCCTTCGATCGTTCAAGTTGAAACCAGAAATGGAAACAATCGAGATCGAAGGCAATTTACAAAGCATGTTGAAGAAATGGACATTACATTTGCTAATTTTCGGACAATATTCATAAACCCTTACCTTGGACTGTTTTGTAGAGTCCAGAACAGAATGCTAACGCTTGTGATCGTCTGTTTCAGTTCCATTCTATAAAGCGCTTACTCGTCAGCCATGTTAGTTTGATCACATGACCCAAGCACCTGACAACATCATTCCACAGGACGCCTTCCTCTTAGCAACGGCAAACACTCTTCCTTTTCTGAGTCAGACTTGAACTGAAAGTAACGTAACGGTAATGGGTCTGCCATTGCAGGGTTTTTACATTAAATGGTCTGACATGGATTTATAGGGAGGGGTGATGGGGTAGAAAGAAACCGTCACACAGTAACTTGGATTGACTGCAACAAAGAAAAAAAGGTTAGAAACATTCCTTTCCAAACGAATCAAAATTATTTGGGGGCAAAGAAAAATAAGGAGAAACAGTGGACAAAAATATCACAGAGGAGTGAGAGAGATTAGTTTATTCAGATTTAGGGTACAGCCCCTTTCTGAAGGGGGTATCTACATTATATAAAGACAAGAACCACCTTTTTCACAAAGTTAATTTATCAACAGCCATTCGAAAACTAGAACACACATGCCTAAGTATATATTCCATATGTTACGACAAAACACTAACTGCTTTTTTCCGTGCTGCAAAATCTGGTCTACATGGCGTTGTTAGATTCATCTCGTTTGGTCAACAGAAGACAATAAAATTATACCCAAAAGCTGCAATATCATTATAGTATTTTGATCTGGTAAATTCAACCCTGAGATCAAAGAAGGCTGGACAACAAAACCAGAGATGAAGGTCATCTTCTGTTGCGTTACGACATATACCTGAACAATATTTCAGTTCTGTATCTAAAACGGAAACGTGTGATATTCTTTGAAAAGGCATTTTTATAACTAGACCTTTTTTTTTTCTTTTTTTTTAATGTCAATGCATTTCGGGATAGCTAAGTGTTTAGAGCACTCCCTTTCTCCAAGTCGAAGTTAAGCAGCATCCAGCGCGGAACCTTACCAGTTGGATGGGTGACCGTTTGCGCGCCTTGGCTTCAGTACAGTTCCCCCCCCCCCCCCCCCAAAGCTGTCAATGGGTACCTGCCCTCTTGAAGGTCAAGGAAGGTAAAGCAGCGAGGGAGAGGAGATGGGCGCCGCCCTCAATATGCTGGCCCCTGGAGAAGCTGAGGTCTCTGATGCTTTGCTCCCTTACGACCATATAGGTTATAGGACACCTTTTACCTTTCTGTGAAACAAGATGGTTTGAAACTCCATAACGGGGGCCGGATCGCCTCGTGGTTAGAGCACACTGAGCTGGCGATCTGACGGCATGGGTTCGAGCCACCATAGAAACATACAGACAGACGGACAGACAGACGGACGGACCATGACAATGACGGATCGAGGGAAAGACCAAAAGAATGGAAAATATACGCTGCTGGATACCCTACAAGCAACTACACACATACATCACTGCACTCAGTGGCCAGCAAAGATTACACAACACGATGTAGAGTTAATTATGCAAAACTTCCAAAAAGCCTGACGTTATCTTAGCCTTCTGTCTAGACGTGGGCGCAGATTTCGTTTACTGTACAACGTCATTCGTTACGCATTATTTGTTTTCTATAGATCTCTGGTGTGGTGTGTGTGGGCAAATCTCA
This sequence comes from Stramonita haemastoma, assembly GCA_030674155.1. NCBI lineage: Eukaryota > Metazoa > Mollusca > Gastropoda > Neogastropoda > Muricidae > Stramonita > Stramonita haemastoma. Next base: position 32,192,347 of record CM060323.1, on the reverse strand, counting down.
CAGGCCCAGTTAGAGTGTAGACTCCACGGAGGTTTATCTAGCTTTATTGATATCTATGCGTAGATTCAAGGGGTGAACGGTAAGTGAGTGAGGGCGTGGGTTCAAGTCTATTTTGCTCAATAATTATCTCGCGTTCATGTGATTTCCCCCCTGGAGTTAGGCTAACAGGTGTAAGTGTGCGTGAGACTGAGAGAGAGACAGAGAGACAGAGAGTCAATATGCAGAGAATGGGTGACTGTGTAATTATGTAGATATGTAATAATTATGCAAAGTGGTCGATTGATAAAATTAATGGTTCAGGACTTTGATTCTCAATATTTCTGCTTTTACTGTTGCTGTTGAACAGTTTGCTAAAAATGAGGCCCAGAGTTGCAACAGGATCCCTAAAGGTCACTGTGCCCACACATGGGAGAGCCGCTAAGGCCAGATAGCAAGCATTATCAATGAGTTTATACCCTCAACGGAATAAGCACCGTCTCGCGGGAAGCTCTGATGCCCGTTGGAAAAAATTCTGTTGAAAATTCATTAAAACATGCTCTCCTTACACCAGATCTAACTTGGGACACTTTCAGATGTTGTCTTTTGTTGTAGGTTTTGGTTTGGTTGTTTGTTCACTTGTTTCCAGGGCTAGAGCTCTGAGATTCACCACATGCTGAGATGTTTGGGTATGCCACCGTTTAAATTTTTTTTTTTCCTACTACATTATTTTAAATTAGCCGAATTTTGACTTCGGGGATGATTTCTAAACACGACTCCTGTGTGGATGTAGTTTACCTGTTTATTTATTTGTCTATTTATTTATCTATTCATAATTTCTTTTAAAACAAATGTTATCATCGGTTCCCGCCGGCACGAAATGTCAGGTACTATTCCGAAAGGAAGAATGGCTTTTAACTTTTAACGTGCGCACAAGATATTCTGCATGCGTTCGCACTGGGCCTATCTATTCTATCTATCTATCTATCTATCTATCTATCTATCTATTATCTATCTATCTATCTATCTATCTATCTATCTATCTATCTGTCTGTCTATCTATCTATCTATCTATCTATCTATCTATCTATCTAATCTATCTATCTCGCAGTCTGGGGGCACCCCGGAAGACTTGACAACCACCCCTCCATTCCTCTCTTTGTTCTGCGATCGCACATAAGACTTTAATGTAGGCCTAGTCTTATCTGAAGGACTTTCGGGGGAGCGGAGTCGGCACTGATGTTCAGGAAATAATATCCTGTAAACGGGTGCTAAAGTGGTGGTTCGAACCCGGACCGTCAGATCACGAGTACATCACTCTAACCACTAGACCCCCCCCCCCTCCCCCCCTGAATTTTACACAAGTCACGTGCACTCCTCTTGACCATAATTATCCAACTAGCCTAGTCCATTTCCAGATGTAATTAACTCGGACTTCAAATTACTTGACTAATCTAAGTTGATAGAGTCTAGTCTTGATTCATGCAAATAAAATTTAATATACTTGCTTACTTTCCTCCAAGAAACAGGAGATTTTCCGAAGATTTGTTTCAACTTGTACACCAAATTTTGCATGAGGCCTTAAGTCTTGATCTTTTTTTGCAATGAAAGAGGGGACATTTTGTGCGTGGATGATCACAATGGTATCTAAGAGTAACAAGAGGAAACAACGGAAAAGTGGACCGTCGTATGAATTTGTAGAGTACAGTCCCTTTGACCATTTGTGTTCTGGCAGGTTGAAGTGTATCTGTTATCAGCATATGATTGCTTGCCCAAAGTTTTACTTTAGTCAATAATCATACCTAACTTACAATACAATGTAGTTTATGAGTCAGATATTTTTCAAAATAATTTTTCTAGTATTGATGAAAATGTGCAATGTAAAAAAAAAAAAAAAGAAAGAAAAGAAAAAAAAGAAGAAATATTAACAATTCCTCGTGAGGAGGGGGGGGGGGGGGGGGCTGTCAGTATAAATAGCATTCCCACTGTCTACAAATCCTGTCCTAGGAATTCCCTCTTTTCCATCCCTCTCTTTGTTTCTGCCTTAATCCTATTCTCTCTGTTACCTCATCTTGTCTATTTTCTGCGTTATCGGTCCATTCTCCTGACTTTTTTTTTTCTCCAGAAAACAACAATTATGAAAATAAATATTCTATCCCAGGATGAAGTCATGCTCTAGGCCTGACGTGCAATGCGTTTTCACTTATATGGACGACAACTATAATTTCTGTCTCAGCGTTCGACGACGAAGAACAAATTTAATTTAACAATAGTCTTAGTCTCCCGAAATTTGGCTTCAGTAGCTGTAGCTATTTATAACCGCCACCCTGAAAGTGCCGATTCTCCTCCGGTCTTTAAATCAGCCAATCCCGCCGATACTGTGATACAATCAGTCCACCAACCAGCCGATCCTCCATTATGTAGAATAATTTCCCACATATGACAGACAACAATAGTTTTTATCGGAGCCTTCGACAACGACATTTGCGGCTGGTGGGCTACTAGCCGAATGAGAACGTTTACCTACGTTTGAGTTCTGGTCTCTAATCGGAAATCTCCGCTGATGCCAAACCAATCAGTCAATCAACCAACCAACCAATCAATCAATCAATCAAATGCTTTTATTTTGAGGATAATGAATAAGCACCCATGTGCTTTTTTACAACCAGTCGCTGTTCTTATCAGGGATAACATGATATTTTAAAAAAATCTCACTAAATTAAAAAGTAAAATAACAACAAACAACATGAAGACAATATGACTAGGAAAAAAACAACAAAAACAAAACAATATGAAAACAATAATAAAAACAATAAGAGCAGCCGAGTCTCTGTGTGAGTGCGTGTGCGTGGTTGCAGGCTTGCATGAGAACTTGAGTGTATGCGTATGTGGGTACACGCTCGGGCGTGTGTGTGTGTTGTGTATATGCGCTGGCTTGCGTTTATTTGTTATCTCGGCGCATGTACGTGTGTATTTACGTGCATGATTGTCTTTGATGTGGTGGTCATCTGCCCTTCTATACATGAAGGCTACACGACCTCCTGTCAAGAACAGCTCGGTGTCGTTTACCTCTCGTGACACGCAAAGAGAACAAGGTCAGTTATGGGCTCTCGCTCTTGACCCTCAGATAGAGAGGTCAAGTTACCACCAACATCATCCCCTTGACCCACATGGTCATTGGGGGAACACGAGGGAGGCATGCTAGGGGACAGTTTTCCCCCAGGCTGGTCTGTTTTTAGTCTTTTATTCTCAGCAAAACACAGTCGTGTCTCAGGTCAAATACTTTCAAAGTGAACTGACGGGACAGCCTCGCGGTCAGAACATTGCGCGTGCAATATGACAAACCGGTTCGATTCCGTTCGAGGGGATTTTTCCCCTGGAGTTAACATCAGTGCTGACCCCACTTCCCGAAAAGTCCTTCGGATGAGACTATAAACCGACGTCCCGTGTGCGAACGCAAGCAGAACTTCTCGCGCACGTGTTAAATCCTGTTCCGCTTTTCGTAAGAGTAGGCCATTGTGTGCCGGTGGGGACAGACGACAAGATTTACAAAATTGCGTACACACGGGGACTGGATGTAAAAAGCACATGAGTGCTTATTCAGTATCCTCGATATAAAAGAATACATAAATAAATAAATAAATAAATAAAATAAAAAAAAGAAAGAAATCTTACCAGGAAAAGTGCAAGATAAGTGCACAACTACTTGTGTGTCAGCTTTTGTTAGTTACGCTATCGGTTCTCCTAAACTAATAGCACATTCTCATCCGAGTGTTTGCTTACCCTATCACGGGGCCATATCATGACAGAGTAAATGTGGAGGAGAAAAAGTAGCCTACGTGTTTACATAATAAGATAGGTTACCGAAAGACTACCCATTATTATTTATATATTATTATATATTATATATATTATATATATATATATATATTATATATTATATATATATTATTATAGGCTATAATATATCGCTGAAGTACGTGCTTCAATGCTTCGCTCACTGAGGTTCGTTTTTAGCTGTGCCGACTGTTTCGGAAAGCTTGGTCTATCAGTCAAGGTTGATGATGTCCATGTGAAGGTGTTGGTTGGTTGGTTGGTGGTTGAAGTCACAAGGCTGAATGGTAGGCCGAGTAGTTGGCGGGGGCCATAAGTTTTGTCAGTGGTTGATGTCAGCTTATTTGCCAAGGCCTACGTTAATTAATTAAAATGTTGTTATGTTGTAAAATGTTTGTGTTGAGATTGCCTTCACCATGAGCAGCTTTTAGCATAACATCCATACAGTCCTTTCAGGAACAAAAACAGTCCTCTGAAGTCGGAGCACGGCTGCTGATATGGCGAGATACCTGACAGCTGCCATACACGGAAGTTTTTTTTCGTCCAGGGTGTGCTTACAGTCTCACTGACTCTATGCTGTGATGAGAGGGAAAGAGTGCCTATTCTGGGTGACCCCCAGGGTGTTAAGGTGGGGAACGCCCAACAACCACCACCACAACAACAACACATTAATAGTAAGAAGTAAAATTAAAGGAGTTCCCATAAGCATAACCTATGCGGTCGTGGGGAGGCATCAGAGACCTCACTTCTCCAGGGGCCATCTTATTGAAGGCGGCGCCTATCTCTCCCTCGCTGCTTTACCTTCCCTGTCCTTAAAGGGAGCAGGTACCCATTCACAGCTGGGTGAACTGGGGGACTGTACTGAAGCCAAGGAGCACCTATGCATACATTAACCACACTCGGCATTGTTTAACCTTAGCTTGGGGAAAGCGAGTGCTCTGACCACTGAACTATCCCCTCAGATATGGGAAATAACCAGTGTGTCTAAACGAAGAAGTAGAAACTGCCCTTCCCAGTTGTGAGGAGGGGGGGGGGGGGGGGGGCGGCTGTCAGTATAAATAGCATGCCCATCTTCTGGAAATTCTGTGCTCTTTTCTATCCCATTCTTTGTTTCTGCCTTGTTCCATTTCTTCCTATCAGCTCCTCCTTGTCTGTTTTCTGCCTTCTTGGTCCACTCTCTTGTTTTCTGCCTTCTTGGTCCACTCTCTTGTTCCCCCCACCCCCCCAGAAAGAATAACAATATTTCTTTCCCATACCGAAGTCTGATGCGCTGGGCCTAAGTCAGGCGCTTAACTGCAGCACATTGCATTTTCGCTCATATGACAAGATAACAATAGTTGCTGTTTTGGCATACAATGACGAAGAAGAAGAGGAAAATAGAGAGAGACAAAAAAAGAAGAGTAGGAGAAAGGGGAAGAAGTAGCCCTACGGTGGAAAAGGTTGCCGCATTTAGAGTTTTGGTTTTGATTTAAAAAAAAAAAAAAGTTTGTCAGTTTTAAAACATCCCTGATGTTCTGGCCTGTGCACTTGCTGTGTGTGTGTGTGGGTGTGTGGTGGGTGCCTGCCTGCCTGCCTGTCTGTCTGCCGTGCATTGTGTGCTGTGGACGAGTGGAGTCTTCAATGTCAGGTAGTGATGGATGCGTGTAAATTTTTTTTTTGGGTTTTGTATATGCTGGTTCAAATCCCGTATTACGTACAAGACAAAGCGTAATCTTATCTGCTTATTGACCTTTCATTAACTTGCACGATAGTTGAGTTAAAGGGGACGCTAGTCACACCTACTGATACTAGTGTGATGATTAGATACAGCTTGATAATGGAACGAGTTTCAAGGTACGCGAGTGTCCGCTCTATTGTCAAGTCCGTGTATTTTAACGAAAATGCGTTTCCTTACTATACGAGTAGCCATACGCGTCCTATGTATTCTGTGGATCTATTTATTCATTCTTTTATTTCTGTGCGTTTCCTTAGTAGCCTATACCATACGCGTCTTATTTATTTCCTGTATCTAACCATTCATTCTGTTATTTATATGCGTTTCCTTTCTATAGGAGTACGCGTCTTATTTATTTCCCTATTTAATCATTCTTTCATTTCGAGTATAATGGAACAAGCACTCATGAGACTTGTTGCGTTTAGTCCTTAAGTGCATTTTTGTAAATTTTGTTACCCATTCCCACTGGCACACAGTAAGTAGCCTGCTCTTCCAAAAGGCGCGGTGGAAAAGGTTTTAACGTGTGCCCAAGATGTTCTGCGTACGTTCACACACGGGACCTCGGTTTGTAGTCTCATCCAAAGGACTTTTGGGTGGAGCAGGCATTAGTGTTAACCCCAGGGGAAAAAAAATCCTCTTAAACTGGTGTCTCGGTAGTGGCTGGGGGACCTGGGCTTGAAGCCAGGCCGTCAGATTGCGTGCATAACGCTCTACATGTACTGAGCTGCACAAAACCATTTTTTCTCTATAATTAGGGCTATCCTCACATAACTAGGTTGAAGATGTGTCAAAGAAAAAAAAAGGAGTATTTGACCACAAAAAAAGGCAAGACTGATAGTATGTTAAAGAAAAAAAAACCTGACAAAACCAGTGACCAACTCAAAGTAAGACTGACATTGTGTTGACCCCCCCAAAAACAACAACAACAACAACAACAACAACAAAACAGCAAAAACAAAACAAAAAACAAAAAGCAACAAAAAAACCCAAACCAAAGCAACAACAAACCCCCCAAACCAAAGCAACTACAAAAAACCATTAAACTACAACCCCCCCCCCCCCCCCCTCCAAAAAAGCACCAAAAAACAACACAAAAACAAAATAAGAACCTCATAAAACCAAGCAAACAAGAAACACCAAAAAACCAGCCCCAAATGGCCTCAGACTTAGCAAGAACAAAATAGTTTAGATCCATTGACCATATTGGATCTTCGAAAAAACAAAACTTGAACACAGTGGTATAACCTGTTTTAAATTTAAACCCGAAATTCTCCTTTCTGTCAGATCACGTGCTACTGTGAAATCAAAGTGAACAGTGCACGCATTTTGCCAGGAGGGTCATGGTTCATACAGACACAGACTGTGCGCTACCAGCACAGCGAAAATGGAAGTTTCCTCTGTATTTTCTTTAGCGTTCCCTGAACATTTCGCATGGAAGCAGTATTACTGATGCTTTGAGAGTTAAAAATACACCAAACGAGATGAACAAAGTACGTGGTTTTACCGTCAGTGATACAAAAACAGAAAAGTGTTCCCGCCATTACGACGCCATAACTTTCAACAGGAGTAGGGATACAGCCTGTCAAGAAGCAGACGGACATGACTGAGAGGGAGAATCTCATAGGTAGGCATTTTCATTGTAGTATCTAATTCTCACACGTGAATGGGCCTATTGTTGATTTTATTAAATATATTTTATCGTGTTTTTTTTCATTACATAGTGCCTTTATAAACTGTGGTAATGTTTTCATATATCTATATAGTTTTACCTTTTCAGGCGATTCAGTGAAATTTGTTGTCAAATGGGCACAATGCTGGAGAGTGGCATCTAACGATACATGTTATTATTGTAGTCGTCAGACGCTGTAGCCGAGTGGGTAAGACCGTTCTATTTCGATGAAATCGTGGGTTTGAAACTCGGTGGTGTCTGTTGAATTAAGGGTGGGATTTTTACGATATCCGAACTTCAAGTGCAGACATGCGGGCGCGCGCGCGCGCGCGTGTGTATGTGTGTGTCAGTATAGGTTCCTACCGCACTCGGTGGTCTACTCTCCCGAAAGGTGGGGTGAATTTTTAACGGGTGTAAGAGAAGTCATGCGTGTGTTTGCGCACAGGACCTCAGTTTATAGTTTCATCCGAATGACTTTTGGGGGAGTGGAGTCAGCATGATGTTTACTCCAGAGGAAAAAGCCCCTTGGACAGGTGCCCTAGTGGTGGCTTAAACCAGGGCGGTCAGATCATGAGCTCAACGCTCTAACCTCTAGGCTTAAAAACAAAACATCCAACCCAAACACACCTGATAGCTGACAATATATGTTTCACAGTGAAAATTGGTGGCGCTGCTCTCGTGGCGACGCGCTCTCCCAGGGAAGAGTAGCCCGAATTTCATGCAGAGACCTCTGCCGTGACTAAAGTGGTGTAAAATGTAAACAAAAAAAGAAAAGAAAAGAAATAACAATGTGGATAAAGATGATCTTCCCGTCCAACACACACACACACACACACACACACACACACACACACACACACACACACACACACACACACTCCTCCTCTCTCTCTCTCTCTCATCTCATACCCTTCACCTCTCCCCCCCCTCCTCCAAGGCACCCCAACCTCCCCCGTCCTCCCTGTGTTCCCACACATACCATTCATTTTCTTCTTTTGTCTGATACCACTTATCTCTTCACTCAACAAAACTATGCAGACATACAGAGAACGAAGCTAAACAACAGTCCACAATTTGATGAACGACTCAGGAATGGGGTTGGTTAACCAACTGGGCACAGTGGGCTACCAACTGCAAGGGAGAGAAAGTATAGGAGTCCTTGAAAGATGGGGCTGAAGACGTTATCGCTTAATTCCTATATCAGCCCTGATTCCTGGAAACGATATCTGGACAGCAGGTAATTGTGCGTTCCCCAGCTTAACACACTTGGGGGTCATCCAGAATATGCACTCTGAATAACTCATCCCACCTGGGAATCACTGTGAGATTGAAATTGCACACTGAATGAGAAGTTTGCGTGTACGACTGTTTTCAAGTACCTCGCCATACAGACAGCCATACTCAGACTTCGGTGGATTTTTTTCCTGTAAAGGAGAGTGCATGTTGTTATGTTATGAGCTTGTCATGGCTGAAGGCAATTTCAACACATTTTACAACATAACATTTTAGTGTAGCCTTGGCAATTAGCTGACATCAAACTGACACAGGTTTGGCCTGGGCCAGCAGGTGAATTGAACTGACTGAAATGCAGGGTCGAAGAGAAACACTTTGAAACACTTCCTAGAGAGAGAGAGAGAGAGAGAGAGAGAGAGAGAGAGAGAGAGAGAGAGAGAGAGAGAGAGAATTGAGGAATGAGAATGCTTGTGGCAGACGGTTGGTGGCAGGACGTGGATGTGTGTGGGTAGGGGTGGAGGTGGTAGCATAGATAAGAATCCCTGGGTGGTTAGTGGTGTGATCTCTAGCAGTAGGTGTGAATCTGTTCCTTGGCAAAGGAATGAGTTGGTGCATGTAAAGCCTTTATCGCATTTTATTGATTCTTGACTGGTCGGAAAGAGGTTTCTTTATTTATTCATTCTTTTATATCGAGGATGGAATAAGCACTCATGTGTTGTTTTTTTTAACATCCAGTTCCCGTGAGTATACAGTTTTGTAAATCTTGTCATCTGTTCCCACCGGCACACAATGGACTACTCTTAGGAAAAGTGTAACAGGATTTAACTGTGCGCAGGATGTCCTGCGTGCGTTCGCACAAGGTTGTGTGTGTGTGTGTGTGTGTGTGTGTGTGTGTGTGTGTGTGTGTGAGAGAGAGAGAGAGAGAGAGAGAGAGAGAGAGGAGAGAGAGAGAGAGAGAGAGAGAGAGAGAGAGACAATGACAATGACAATGACAATGACAAAGATTTTATTGCGTTAAGCATGATGCCCATACGCAAGGGGACAGCGGGAGGGGGCTGGGCACAAAACACAAAATGTCATATTCTGACAACTTGAAAAACTACCGCCCAAGTATTCATCATGGCATGGATTCCATTACATGGTTACAGGATAGATTGAAATCCTTTTTATTATTATTATTTTTTTTTAAATATCTGTAAGCATTTGTTAGCCCTCACAATGGTGATTGGTAAGGTGGGGGAATTTTCTCCACAAAACTTTACAAATCCAAAATCAACATCTCAAAACAAACTGGTCTGTCTGCAACGAGGACACTCGGTCACAATGTCTCTTCTTCCCTTTTTCCACGGCTTTAGAAACGGTGCACCGCTAACACGTGATAAATTTGTAATAATCCTGATGGCATTTAGGGTAGAGCTATCCCGTCTCTCTCTCTCTCTCTCTCTCTCTCTCTCTCTCTCTCTCTCTCTCTCTCTCTCTCTCTCTCTCTCTCTCTCTCTCTCTCTCTCTCTCTCTCTCTCTCTGTCATAGACACACACGCTCGCACGCACACACATTCTTTCTTCCTCTCTCTCTCTCTCACTCACACACACACACACACACACACGCACACGCACACACACACACACACACACACACAAACGAGTTATCCAAGTGAGAATCGAACTGCGTCCACAATCACATGCATCACACCAAGTCCGGCACTGATTCGATCTTTCAGTTCTTTCAGTTTCTCCCGGTCGGCAAGGGACCACAGCTTCAGCTTCTGGTAGACAACGCTTTCCTGACGGGTCATCAGCCTAGTGTCCTTCTTTACGAACCAAAACAAATCCGGGGGGGTGTCACCAGCATCAGTCCATTGAAAGCGAAACACGAGATCGTCACTTTCACAAAGTATCGTGTCCGTATGCCGTTTGCTGGTGAACACTCGACGAAAGTCCTGGTTCCTTCGTGTGTCCCTTAGCCTCCGCTGCAAGGATCTATCAGTCAGTTCAGCCACATAGTCCTTGACGGCATCGGCACTGGTTCCGACTTCCTGAAGTTTTGCGAGGGGATCGTCACAGTCCGGAGTTTCCGATGTCAACACAGACGCAAGGTCAATGTCACTTTGCAGATCAACGGGTTTTCCGTTCTCCGTCCCATTGCGGATTTCACGTGCGCCTTGTTGTGACAGTGTGCTGTTGGCAGAAGGGGGTGTGTCAGTGCGTAACACAGCGCAGCTTGAAGGAGGTGTGGGCACAAATAAACATTGTGAATGTTCCTCTATTATAACATTTTCACTGTCCTCCGTTTCTTCTTGACTCTGCGCTGTCCTTCTCCTCTCCTCCGCCCTTCTCCTGTCTCTGTCAGTCTGGCTTGGCGGCTTCTTTCTATAGCTGTGAGAGATGGCAGGGGTGCATTGTTGCGCCATGTTGCTGCTGTTAGCTGGGCTGGCTTGCAGTCGTAGCACAACAACTGTGCTGTTGCCACTGCCAGCGATTTTCCAAGATGTGAGTTGATTTTCTTGGAGCAGGGCATCCAATGTAACGTTCAACGTTGTTGGTAGGCCGACAACGGGCATGGTTTTGGATGGAAATGTAGTATTTGGTAAACAAGTGAACAGCAAAATAATCTTCCTGCCTACCTCCAAGGGAGATCACGCCGAGTCCGAGAGAGAGAGAGAGAGAGAGAGAGAGAGAGAGAGAGAGAGAGAGAGAGAGAGAGAGAGAGAGAGAGAGAGAGAGAGAGAGAGAAAAGCTCTTTCAGAACGTCGCTAGGGTTGCCGCCGGCAAAACGGCCAATGTAGGTATCAGACTGCTAATCCGAAACGGCAGTCCAGCCTTTCTGCACTGATTGTTTTATGGAATCTTTGCGGCCACAAACACGGTAGCCCGCAGAAAGCGTTTAATTAAACTGGTTTCACTTCCAAGTCGGGCTTAAATTTCAGACTGTTGCCGAGTGCTTTTAAATACCCCCCCCCCCCCCCCCCCCCCCCAATGTGCATGCAGTCAAATACTACTAAACTGGTACATGGTACATGTATAAATGTGTTGATGAATAGGTTGTAATCTATTTATTTATACCATTTTATGTCACAGCAGATTTCTCTGCGTGGAATTCGGGCTGCTCTCCCGGGGAAAGTGCGTCGCCACAAGTGCAGCGCCACCCTTTTTTTTTCTTTTTCCTGTCTGCAACTGTATTTGTTAACCTATCGGAGTGGCTTTTTTCTACAGAAATTTACCAGGGACAACCCTCTTGTTGCCGTGGGTTCTTTTACGTGCGCTAAATAATGTGTAACACACGGTACCTCGGTTTATCGTCTCATCGGAAAGACTAGCATCCAGACCACCACTCATGGTCTAATGGGGGGGGGGGGGGGGGGGTGTTGGGCCTAAACGGGGTTCGAACCACCGCAACACACCCACCCGGACTTTTCGCTTTCTACACAGGCGCTTTACCTCTTGACCACCGCTAAATTCATGCCAGCGTGTGGTGACTTGTTGCGACAGGTACCGTGTGCTCTAGCACTGACTATAGAGAACCCAAATCTGGGAGAGGGGCTGCGGTCAGAAGAGGGGTAGGGGGTGGGTGGGTATTTTTGACTAAAGTCTGAAACGTCGACATATGACGCACTGTGATTGATCTGCCGTTTTAATACTGAAACCATTTTCTCAGAAATTTCTGCATAAGAGCTACTAGACACCCCCCCCCCCCCCCCCCCCTTTTAGTTGACAAAGGGTTAGCCTACTAGATCAAAACAAAGTAATCAGCATCTATTGCTGCATCGTTTATCGGTTTTCCTGTCTCGATTGAATTCCTAGCTGCTGTTGTAGTGTCAACACACTCACTCACGCACACACACACACACACACACACACACACACACACACACACACACACACACACACACACACACACACACACACACACACACATTCTCTCACTCACTCACTCACACACACTCACACACACACACACATTCTCTCACTCACTCACACACACTCACACACACACATACATACATACACACATACACACACACACACACACACACACACACACACACACACACACACACACACACACACACACACACACACGTCTTTCGGATGAGACTTGAGACTTTGAACCGAGGCCCCGTGTGCGAACGAACTGCTGTTGTAGTGTCAAACACACACACACACACACACACACACACACACACACACACACACACACACACACACACACACACACACACACACACACACCACACACACACAAGTCTTTTGGATGAGACTTGAGACTTTGAACGAGGCCCCGTGTGCGAACGCACGCAGAACATCTTGTGCACACGTTAAATCCTGTTCCGCATTTCGTAAGAGTAGGCCATCGTGTGCCCGTGGGAACAGATATTTACAAAACTGCTTACACACGGGGACTGGATGTAAAAAAGCATATGGTTGCTTATCCCATTATCCTCGATATAAAAGAATAAAATAAATAAACACACAACCGCGACTTTACTTTTTTCCGCGGTATTGCCGTCAGTGTTGGTCGGGTGTTTTAGTTTTAGGGATACGCCTTATCTGTTATACGAAGTACAAGTTCACACTTGCTTCCCTCATCTCACAGTGTCCGTCTTTAAGAATATGAAATATAGGCCTAGACAGATGGAGAAATGACCATCGAAGAAATCATGCTAATTATTACCACGTGGCTAACTTTGACCCTTTTTTCGAGGTCGGCTCAGGTCGCGCCATAATATTTGAGGAGTTTGATTGGTTGAATTATGGCCTTCACCTTAAGCTATAATAATGAGCTGAGTGTCTGCGCATGAAGTTCGATTCATTCACCGGCAGGCGAGGAACATCGATCGTTACCAAGCCTACTTGATGCCAAGACTATCAAATTGTCAGTGAAGTCTGCAAACGTTGATTTGTTTTGCCTTGGCTTTGATTCAGGTAAGATACTCTGCATTTTAATTCATTAAATCGAGATCGCTTGAGTTTTTGAGCCGTTTGATTCAATAATTCATGCATACCAAATGCTGATCTCAAGAACCCCAATTCTTGAACCGAGAAGACAGTAGGCTAGATAGGTTAGCCTACTGGGAGAAAATCAGAACCGCCAAGATTGATGCACAGACGATCGATGCCATAGGCTAGACCTAGATAGATTCTGCAAAGGGCGTGCATAACTTGTGGCCGTGAAATGCCAAATTATGCTAGGTTACCGTGGATAACTATTTTTAATCGTTAGAAACGCTTTGACTTGAATCAGTCGCCGATATAATTATTTTAAGGTGCAGATCGGGTTTCAGATATCGTGGCGATTCGTCGTAGAATGTCAGATGCGGTCATAAGACCGGCCATGCGATGGGAGGTGACCGATGGCCATTTAGCCCCTTCTCCCCCTCCCCCCCCCCTCTTTACCTATTGACCCACTAGGCTACCCTACGTTTTACACCATACACGGCAGCATCTTGGAGCTAATGAAACAGTAGAGTAGGCTAGCGGCACCCTCGTTTTATTCATCACAATACACTGTTACGAGTTGTCAGTGCCTTTTTATGGCAGTGAACAGAAAGGCATATGCCCTCTGCTTGATCAGCATAATCTAATTAATATCAAGTTATTGAATTTGTATTGAGAGTTTTTTGTTCAGTTTCTTTGAGATCTTTGGTCCCCAAAGAGGATCATTCAGTACCAGGATCATTTGATTAAATTTTTTTTTACAACCCATTAAGTCTTTGTACACTTAAATTAAAGTCATTTATAACAAGGTAAAGTTTAGATAATGGACAGGGTAGGGTTGGCTTTGTGGATGAGATGTTTGATTTTTCATTATTTAAATGAGTGGGCACAAGTTCCATTCTTTCTTGTTGGTGGCCAGGCTGGGAAAGACTTTTTTTTTAAAGTCACCATTTTTGCAAACTTCAGTCACGCATGGACCAATGCACTCAGGTGTGTGCGCATGCGATGTGTGCATGTGGTGTGTGTGTGCACACACACACTCAGACATGTAATCAGTGCAACTAGACAAGCAAGATGATCGAGCATTCATGGATTCTTACTTACTGATCGACAGCAAGGTTTTCAGCGATTTCCAAAACTTTTGCTTGGAAGCTGTGTGTCTGGTGTCCTTGGATAGTGCATTCCATATGGTGGTGGTAATGCTAGGGAAAGCATGCTGGTCATAGATTTGTTTGGATGTCTTGTGGGCTGGGCACAACAGATAAGAGACTCCTCAGTGGAGAGCACAAGAAGGGGGCTGCCATTAAACAAGGTCAGAGAAGTAGGAAGGAAGGTTTTGTTTAGCAGTTTTGAATACTTAAAAAATAAAAGAAACAAACCAAATGGCAGCAGCAGAGTTATTGAATATGAACAAACCTACATGTTCCCAGTGTCTGGTGAAGTTCTGGGAACTGCATATAATCTAGTTAGATGTGGGAATGTCTTTGCTTACCAGCGCAGAACACGAGTTTGTGTGGTGTGATTCTGAACCGTGTGACTCCAGCAGCTGTTAAACAATGAAAACGGTCTGGGCTCTTCTCCCCCCCCCCCCCCCCCAGCACTGCTGCAACATTGGGTTCATCAGGCATGGAGGTAGCCAGCAGCATTGGAGTACCACTCGCACATGGCTGATATCATGTCAGGTCACAGTTTTTGCTGGGGGGTTTTTGGTATTGTAGAAGAAAAAATAATTAAAACAATTTTCTGAAATTTTCATTTATAAATGTTTATTTAGGAATGATTGTGACTGCCAGTGTCAAGTTATAAATATAGACAGTTTCTTGCTTTTTGTCCAATGATATTCATATTATTGGATACAATGCTTTTAGCTTTTATGTAGCTTCCATTAGAGGGATTCAAATGCAGCAAAACAAGCCCATTAGCTGGAGTTGAAAGCCATCCCTGTGCAACTGTAGCCAGGGAATTGCAGGGCATATGTCACTCACGTACGGCTGGATAGCATTAAAGTTAGTTTTGTCTTTGATTAGTCATTCTAACATCAATGACAGTGTCGATATTTAAAGGTTATCGGAGTACACAGCTGGATGCAGTTTTACACTCTTCACAGTGAAAAGAGGCTTTAAGTGCAAAATTATTTACATTTTTCAAGTGGTTAAAAAAAAAAAAAGCCCAGCAAAATAACTCCAGTCTGCAAAAACACTAATGTAGCAGAATATCAATTGTCAGCGTGCCAGGTGCAGATTAAGCTAAAAGCAGATTAAACTGAAAACGGGCACTGTCTTATTCTTTCTCTCTTTGATTTTGAGGATAATGGAATAAGCACTCAATAAAAATCATGTTTTCTGCATCCAGTCCCCATGTGCATGCAGTTTTGTAAATATTATCAGCTGTTGTGTATATGTAACTAGTCATTTTATTCACCTTGTTAAAGGGAAATGAAAACTTCCTAAGTTGGTGGCAGTGGATGTAACCCTTCATCATGTCCTCTTTTCCTGGCCACTGGGAATTGAACACAACTGACCGTTATTTGACTGTGCTCCAAGCAGTTAAATATTAAGGTGACTCTTCTTCTTCACCACCAGCTACATGACAAAGCTTAACATACAACCATCAGCATATGTGGTATAATTCTTTGAACACTGTGTTCTTTGATGTAAAACAGATGTAAATATTTTGTTTGGAGATGTCAGTGGTTACAACTGAATTCACGAAAATTGCACAAAATGGATGAGGAAAGTAATAATGAAGTCTCTGAGGTTTCTCAGCAAAGTACCTATGTGACGTAGCAACATAAACCCAGATTAGAACCAACTTCTCTCTCATGTCTCATATGAACATCCTTGCCTGTGGGGATGCCAGGGTCTTGTCAGTATAAAAAAGCATCCCCTCAGTCTGGAAATACTGTGCTGGAAATTCCCTCTTTTCTACCCCTGTTTTTGTTTGTCTCGTTCCCTTTCTTCCTGTCACCTCCTTGTCCATTTTTCTGCCTACTTGATCCATTCTCCTGCCTTTTTCCCCCAGAAAGACTTGAAAGATAACAATGCTCTCCCATGCTGAAGTTGGATGCGCTGGGCCTAACTTGTCAGTTGCTTAGCAGCAGCACATTGCCTTTGCTTATATGACAGATAACTATAGTTGCTGAGCATTGGATGAAGAAGGATATCAACACCCCAGCCAACCCTGATTGCCTGTGACTGGAATGGTGTGTGCAGCTGCTACCTCATTGTGCATTAGGGAAGCCTCTTTGAACTTGAGACACCCATTTCTGTTTTACTGGCTTTTTGGGGAGGGGGGGGGGGGGGGGGGGTTTGCATGTGTTTGCTTGGCTGTGGAATGATGTTTTTCTTAGTTATGTTCTGAAGACACCAGCCATTCCATATAATACATTATTCCATTTTTACAAACCCCAAAATATAAAAAGGCAGACTTTTCTGAGTTAAAAAAACCCAACCCAAAACAAATAACAAAAAGCTGAAACGCTATATTATGGGCAAACAACACTGCAGGCTGGACACTTGGAGACCATCCATGTATTCATATTCATAAATTCACTGCCTGATTGCCAGAACAAAACACTACAGACAAAATACACCTTACAACTTTTTAACTAAGAATTTCAGACTTTCTCAAAGAAAACAAGAATGTACAAGGAAGGTAAAAAAAAAAAAAAAAAAAAAAAAAAAAAAAAAAAAGGCAAAAAAAGGGATAAGAAGATATGGAAGAAGAAAGAAACAAAATGAGTGATGGAAAAGGGGAAACTATAGCTCAGATCTTGAAAAAGGTTTGGATGCTATTAGCACTGCATGGGTCCCCAATGAAGCAATTAAAGTGAATTTAAATGTGATCTTTTCCCCCTAGGCTGATGGTGTAGGATGGGTATTTTAGAGGGATCAGATTTGAAACTGGAAGAGATTGTTGATGTGAGTAAATGGACTTGACCAAAGTAGAAATAATGTTCAGCCCTGATACGGCCTTTGTAGAGCTGTGAACAACACGGGTAAAATTACTAAAAATGACCATAAACCATTCCTCTAACCACCATCTCTCCCCTCTCTCCCCCTCCCTCTCTCCCCTCTCCCTCTCTCCCCTCTCCCTCTCTCCCCTCTCCCTCTCGCCCTCTCTCCCATCTTGGTAATGAAAGCTTGACCTTATGGCATGTAACCATAAACGGGCATACCACTTTGTTGATTCATAAGCCAGGTAATGGGTAGGAACAAACGGCTGTGTATCGGGTTTTGCTGTCAGTCTAGAACTAAAAGGTCTGCCACTGAACAGTAGAATGAGCATTGAGTAATGCACTGTTTTCTCTTCCTAAGTGCCAGTGTAAACATTGCTCCCTAGACTTTCCCACATAATATGTGCATTGTGTGGTGGGTCTGAAGGGGGTGGGGGTGGGGGGGTGGGGTTGTACAGGTCAGTAAAAGGTTAGAAGCAAGGTGAGGTTGTGGGGGTTACCAGTGTAGAAGCCAGTGGAACAGAACCCCTACAGATTTCTTTTGCTAGTGTTATTTGCTTTGTGATGGATTAGTTTGATTTCTTTTAGTGTGGGTGTACACTTTGTGTGTGTGTGTGTGTGTGTACGTCTGATGTAGGTGTGTGTGTGCGTGCGTGCGTGTGTGTGCGCGTCTGATGTAGGTACTTGTGTAAATATCTCAGACTCATACATCGCTTTTGTCATTTCAAATTAAAAAATCAAGAGTGGAGACACTCCTGATTTTGTACAATTAGCAAGCAAGTGAAACACAAAGAAAACTATTAACCCCCCACTGTAATGGATCCCAACCAATTCAAAATGCCATTAACTGCAATTCAAGGTAGATGGTATCTCAGATTCAAACTGTGTGTCTGCATATTAATGTGTGAATGTATGCCTGTATAGATAATGGAGAGGCATATAAAAGAACTGGCATACAGGCAGTTCTATCACACAGTGTGGACATATGGTGCCGCACAATGACGCCAAAGTGGGTAAGAGAGAGAATGAATAATGCTTATTTCTGGTCCCCCAGGGGAACTTTCAACAGCGTCAAACTGAGGCCACAGAATGTTATGACAGTTGTGCAGACTTTTGAAGGTGGGGGTGTAGATCGAGTCCCTTGATTACACACTGAGCTGCAAATGGGACAGGTACTGGTCATCTGCTGGTCATCTGTCATACTGACAGGGAGAAAGTGGAAGGGGTGGTCAGGTTTAGGTGTCACTGTCAGTGCAATGTTTTTTATGAGTACATGGTACAATTATACACATGCCATGGGTATGCTGACTGAAAGGAACAATGGTATAAAAGGTGCTGGAAACTGTAATTTGCTGTGTGTGCTGTGTTGATAGTACTGGGGAATATGTCTTCTTTTCTCTGCTTTTGTTCTCGTATTGGGTGGGATGTGTAGTGCCTGGTCCTCTCCTGTGCCTGTAACTCTGCTGGGGGTCTGCCTGCTGGTTTCAACCAACACATTCTGACTTCAGAGCTGCTTATTTTTTTTATTCAGGATGCATGTAGGGCATGTTCATGTTTCTATCATCCATCAAACAC
>CM060323.1:32128457-32168457 GCA_030674155.1 Stramonita haemastoma | reverse complement strand
CTGTCCATTGACATAAGGTCATGAAACCCAGTGTCATAGAAAATAAAGACATAAACTGCAGAGAGAGGGGATGGTGGTAATGCCCTGTATGTAGGCAGGAGAGACAGTGAGTCACTGGTGTCATAGGAAAGCAGGAGTATTTTTATTGAGGAGTTTTACACACAGCTTTCATTCAAATGCTCTTGTTTTACAGATGTCAGTGTAGGTATGGAAAGGTAAATTGCGTTCAGCTCGTTAGATGTCGAGTTTTAGGAAATAAAGGGGCAGTTTCCTTTTTGACATGTAGGTTAATCTGACTGACCAGATGTCTGCAAAGCTTAGTGAGTCACCTTGGCATTCATGGTTTAGTGTTCACTGGACTTACTTGTAAGACTAGGGTTTATAGTGTCTTTAAAAAAAAAAATATTTTTTTTTTGGTTCATAGTGTCACTCTGGGTCTTAACAGATGACAGAAAAAAGCCTGGCTTGAAATGGGATAAGAACTTCACAGACTTGTGTTCTGTGTGTGTCTGTGTGTGTAATTTTGATTTAAAAGATGTGACAATACTTTTTGACTAACAAAATACTATAGCACTAAGTATCACCGTACAGCACTGGTGCTGTTAGGTGTGAGTTTTGGTATCTTGCAATGACTCCCTCCCCCGCATGGAAAGGAGGAGGACTGTAGTGGTGTGGTGTGGTGTGTGGCAGATCCCCGCACGAGGGACTGGCTGTTGGTGGAGAACAGCCCCTGGCCGGTGTGGACCCTCACCCTCCTCTACGTCGTCTTCGTCATCGTGGGCCCCCGCCTGATGAAGCACCGCCCCGCCATGGACCTCAAGTGGTTTCTGGTTGTCTACAACCTGGGGCTGGTGGCTCTGTCCCTCTACATGTTCCTGGAGGTTGGCTCCTCTTTTCACATCGTTGGATTTGGATGTTGTTGGGTTTTTTTGGTTTTATTATTGTTGACTGTGCTATAGTCTTAATTTAAAGCATCAGCTGCTTACAAGTATCTTCTGTTTAATAGTATATAGGGTACATAGTATATAGGGTCATACAGAACATCTGGATCTGCTGGCGCCCTAGAGAAACTGAGGTCTCTGATGCCTCGCTCCCTATTGACCTCATAGGAATATCTTTTACCTTGTTTACTGTCATAGTCAGACCTCTACCAGAATACTGTATATTTATCTACAGCACGTGTTTGTATTTCATGTTGTTGTTTTTGTTTCCATTTTCAGATAATCCTGAGTGTGCTGAATGCAGACTATGACCTGACTTGTGCTGCCTACAACAAAGAGAGCTGGAGCAAGCCTGAAGAGCTGAGGGTAAGTAGGATGTACATGTAGGTATGTATGGAGTATGAGGGCTGATCTGAAAGTCTGTTGAATCCCAGGAACTCTGTTCTTCACTTTTAATTTCATTATGATAGCATGTGAAAATATTTCTATCTTTATATCCCTTAGTCTGGTGACCATGGGGGCACCCCTGAAGACTGACAACCAGTTCCCTCCATTTCTGTCTCTGTTCTGCATTTCTCAAAGTTTTGTTGAGATCTAGGCCTGTCCATTCACTGATGTTGTCCTCCCATCTCTCCCTTGGTCTGCCTCTTTTTCTTCCTCCTCGGACAGTGCCTTGCAGTATTGTTTTGCTAGTCCTTTTGATCTGGTGACATGCCCGTACCATTTAAGTTTACGCTTCTTTACGATTGATAGGTTTTTCGTAGGACCAATGGTTTGCTGGATTCTGTTATGCACTTTGTTGCTTATGTGGTCTCTGTAGGAGATGCCAAGGACCGGAATCCTATGTAATTCACATCTAACAAAGAGCCAGGTCAGTAAAGTAACCTAATGCAGTGTGAGCCACTAAGTGAAAGGACAGTAAGATTGTGATGGGCTCTCCTCGAAGAGTGACAGCACCATTGTGTGTTCTCAGGTGGCCAACGTGATGTGGTGGTACTTTTTCTCCAAAGCCATCGAGCTGATGGACACGGTGCTGATGATTGTGCGCAAGAAGAACGAACAGGTCACCTTCCTCCATGTCTTCCACCACGCCTCCATGCTGAACATCTGGTGGTGGACCATGATGTTCATCCCAGGGGGAATGTGTATGTAGCTCTTCTTCTGCTTCTGCTTCTGCTTCTTCTTCTTCTTCTTTGTCTTCGTCTTCTTCTTCTTCTTTTCTTCTTCTTCTTCTTCTTGTTGTAATTGCCTTTCAGGGATGATTAAAGTGTTTTTGACTTGACTTGACTTTGACTTTCTTCTTCTTCTTCTTCTTCTTCTTCTTCTTCTTCTTCTTCTTCTTCTTCTTCTTCTCTCTGTTCCCTTATGGGGCGTATGAAGGTAGTGCCTGGTATTCTCCTGTGCTTGTAACTCTGCAGGGAGTCTGTCTGTTGGCCTCGGCTGACACACTCTGATTTCAGAGCGGCTTATGTTTTGTACAGGATGCATGCTGGGTATGTTTGTGTTTTTGTAACCTATCATACACCCACATGTTTTATGGGATCTTTAACATGCATGTTTGATCGTCTGTATATGTTTATATGCAAAGAGAATTAACCCTGGTAGCACTGAATTTACAGCAGTGGGCTCAGTGCTGCTGGCAGAATTAATACTTGCAAGTGTTTTGAAGCAAACAACTCTTGATATTGATATGTGAAACTGAGCTAATTGTGTAAAGTTATAAATCACTGGAAAGCTTAGATTATAATCTTGTATATGAGTGGAATTTTATAGCAGCATGTAGTGTCTTATGATTATGTTAAAAAAAAAAAATGCGTGTGCACTATTGAACCGTCAGGGCATTGGGTCGAATTTCACCACAATAAGCAAAGTTGTTGTGGTGCAAAAAAGTCTTGATTAGATTAGTCCTGTCACTGCTGTTCCTACCCTAACTTTTAGTGCCTGGCTCAGAGTTCATGACCTGCTGCTGGCAGCAGGGAGTTATAAATATCACAGCAGGAAAAGGAGGGTTGTATAGCAACTACTGCAGGCAGGGCTGTGAGGGGGGATTTGATTTCCTGTACAAAATAATTACTGACATTTCATGCCTGACAGGAAACAAGCCATAAGCCCCATCATAAGAAAGATAATAAAAAGCAGATTGTTATGATACCAAACACATACAAGTTCTGTATCTATGTCTATCTGCTGTGGCAGATTAAACTAAATTGATTAATTTACAAAAAAACTCCATATAAAATTCCTCATTTTCCAACTGCCGTGTCTTGGAACAGTCAAGTAAAGTAGAACAACAGCAACCAGGGCCATGCACTACAGGCTACAGGCATGCGTGGTGCCTACCTTTCTTGCCAAGTACATTAAACCTGGCGGCTCTACACACGTGCTACGTACTACACTGTAAACAATCCATCAGCTCGCTGACTGCCGCTGGGCCAGTGGCCAGTGCAAAGTTAGTGTCTGTTTCACAGAGCTGTTTATTCAGCTATGTACTGTTCTTTCACAGCTACTAAAGCAGTGAGGGGACTCGATAACAGATTGATAATACGCCCACAGTCTTAACAAACACATAAATTCCCAACACTCATTTTGCTTCTCTTATAATGATGAAAATGGGTGACTGAAAACATAACTGCCAGTGCCTGTAATCCTGTCCACTACTCTGAGTATCTGCATCTCCCTTTTTTCTATGCTTATAGACAGTTTTCTTTTAACCTATGTACAAGCAATGTCTCAAGTTTTTTTTTTCACCCGGTGGGTTTCTGTGGTGCTGTGCGGTTTTGGAGAAACAACAGTGAGTGCTCTGCATCATGATTCGGATCTGCTCTCCTTCCTCTCTAATGTCACACAGCTCTGACATAGTATTTACACTTTAATGATCCACTGATAAAAACAAATACACAGCACTCGAACCCTGTATAACAACATGATCATCGCCCGTCAGAAGTGTGTATATCCTGAACAGCTACACCACATAGACATTAACGCACAGAGTAGTTTTTCAGTTGCTTTGTTCACAACATTGATTCCGGAACATCTCTTAACACACTAAAGTACAATCCATATGTTTGTCATCACACACACGCAAAAGGTTGTGAAAATAAAGTGTTAAAAAATCAGCACTGTAGGATTTAAGACAACAGAGAAACAGAACGATAAAAAGAGGGGGAAATCAACCCTAAGCTCAGGTTTTTAATACAGAACAAATAGGGCGCTGAGAGATAACACACACAGCCAGCCACCCTCCCTCCCTTTTCAGGAAAGGAATGTCTGGTGGTTGAGAGGGCTAGCAGCTGTCGGCACTTGGAACTAAAAGTGCAAAAAAGGGGCTCTATGGACAGCAGTGCTATCTCTTGCCATTAGTTTTGAAAAAAATGAGGAGTTTGTGTCACTCGTACAGTCGTTGATTTCTGTGAAAAGTCTAGCAAATCAATCAGTGCGATTGTCATGGCTATGAACGCTCCTTTCGGGTGAAGCGGTGTCTTTCTATGGCGGAAATGCGATGATCTTAGGTGTGTGTGTGTGTGTGAGTGTGAGTGAGTGAGTGAGTAAGGTGTGTGTGTGTGTGTGTGTGTGTGAGAGTGAGAGTGTGTGTGAGAGTGTGTGTATATGTTAGGTGTGTGTGTGTGTGATCTAACCCTCTCTAGATGTCATAAACATACAGGATATATAACAAACTTTGAGAGCCAGTAAAAAGTTACCAGATTTCGATACAGTCCAGGACATTCTAGTAGAGATTTTTTGTTTGTTTTCCTAAGGCTTGCAGTTTTATATGATTATATTGGAAATGAGAGTTTGTAAGAATGATCAGAAGATGCTGGTGAATGCCCCCCTCCCCCCCCCCAATTGTTTGTTTTTAATATTTGTTTCAAAAACTGATTGTTGATGGATGTGTGTGTGTGATGGCAGCGTGGTTTGGTGCCTGCATGAACTGCTTGGTGCATGTGGTGATGTACACGTACTATGGGCTGTCGGCAATCCCCTCCCTCAAGGGCCAGCTCTGGTGGAAGCGCTACATCACCAGATTCCAGCTGGTGAGTATCCACAGTTTGCATTTTGCCTGTGTGTGTGTGTGTGTGTGTGTGTGTGTGTGTGTGTGTGTGTGTGTAATGTATGTGTATGATTCAAGAGCAAAATACGGTAGTAGTGAGAGCATTGAACATGTGATCTGATGCTAACAGAAATCACAGATCAGAGACTTGCTGATGATTTTGAGGGGACTTTTCCCCCTTGGATTTAACATTGGCTCTAACTCCAGTCAGTTGCAAGTCTGTTGGATGTCAGCAGAATCTGGGATGGTGAATGCAAATTCATGCATAACATCTTGCCCACACGTTGAACACCCAGCCATCTTCCAGGGAGGCCAGCTATAGCTGGCTGCGTGGGAGACAGGAACATACCCGGCATGCAATTTTGCAACTTAAAATAGGCTCTGTTGAGTTCAACGTGCCCTAGACACACTGCAGAAAGTTTCAGTGCAGTGGATCGATTTCTCAAAGAATCATGTGATGAGAAATCCAGGTCAGGATATGATGTATGTTCACAGCTGCAGTTTTGCATCCCCTTCATCCCTAATCAGGGTATGCTGTTTGATGTTTATCCACAGCCTAACCATGGTTTGATGTTTATCCACAGCCTAACCATGGTTTGATGTTTATCCACAGCCTATTCAGAGTACGATGTATGATGTATGTTCACAGCTGCAGTTTTGCATCCTCTTCATCCCTAAGCAGGGTATGCTGTTTGATGTTTATCCACAGCCTAACCATGGTTTGATGTTTATCCACAGCCTATTCAGAGTACGATGTATGATGTATGTTCACAGGCTGCAGTTTTGCATCCTTTCATCCCTAAGCAGGGTATGCTGTTTGATGTTTATCCACAGCCTAACCATGGTTTGATGTTTATCCACAGCCTATTCAGAGTACGATGTATGATGTATGTTCACAGCTGCAGTTTTGCATCCTCTTCATCCCTAAGCAGGGTATGCTGTTTGATGTTTATCCCAGCCTAACCATGGTTGATGTTTATCCACAGCCTATTCAGAGTACGATGTTATGATGTATGTTCACAGCTGCAGTTTTGCATCCTCTTCATCCTAAGCAGGGTATGCTGTTTGATGTTTATCCACAGCCTAACCATGGTTTGATGTTTATCCACAGCCTATTCAGAGTCACGATGTATGATGTATGTTCACAGCTGCAGTTTTGCATCCTCTTCATCCCTAAGCAGGGTATGCTGTTTGATGTTTATCCACAGCCTAACCATGGTTTGATGTTTATCCACAGCCTATTCAGAGTACGATGTATGATGTATGTTCACAGCTGCAGTTTTGCATCCTCTTCATCCCTAAGCAGGGTATGCTGTTTGATGTTTATCCACAGCCTAACCATGGTTTGATGTTTATCCACAGCCTATTCAGAGTACGATGTATGATGTATGTTCACAGCTGCAGTTTTGCATCCTCTTCATCCCTAAGCAGGGTATGATGTTTGATGTTTATCCACAGCCTAATCAGAGTATGATGTATGTTCACAGCTGCAGTTTTGCATCACCTTCACCCACACCGTCAACTCTATACGTGAGGGCTGTGACTTCCCTCGCTGGGGGCAGAACCTGCTGTCTGGATACATGGTGGTCATGCTGATCCTCTTTGGAAACTTCTACATCCACGCCTACATCAAGCGCCGCTCTAACCGCCTCAAGAACGACGCCAAAAACAAGAGCGTTGCTCACCTGGCTAATGGAAGCAACCCCTCGGCCGACAGCGTGGATATACGCCCTAAAGCGGAGTAGGACGTAGACCTCGTGTGTGTGTATATATATGTATATACATGCGCGTTCAGAATTGTACGTTTGGTGGTTCATTTTTTTAAAGAAAAAAATTTGGATAACTTGTGTTGTGTTGAAGTGTTGGATATTTAGCTACGTTATAATACTGCCCCCTCCTTTTATTTTTTTAAATAGTAAATACAGGGTTTCTTTTTATAGTGCAATGGATGTTGTTAATTTTGTGCCAAGTTGTACATGGATGATGCTGCACATAGAGATGATGATGATGATGATGCCATTTACATGGGAAAACTGGTTTGTTTGACGTGTCTGAGAAGGAAAGAGGACCCTTTTTGGCTTTATTCTTAAGCTTTGAACAAATCTGGGTTTTTTGGTAAGGAAATTGTTCTGTTCATTTGTCGTCGAATAAGTCTGGTAAAAAAAAATCTCAGTTAATACGTTAGTCATGGAATCCAACAGGGAGTACTGTGTAAGGAGTACTGATATTACATTTTCTCAGACATGGTGTGTGTATATATATGTATTTGTTTGTTATTGTGTAGTGTATGTGTTGCCCTGTGATAGTCACTGAAACTTGAGACGGTCTAACAAGTTTTGTATGGTGTTGGATTTTTGTTTTACTTAACTGTTTTTGTTTGATTTCTGATACATTATTCTTTCATCACTACTGTAACGGGTCAGGTAGTAAGTGTTTGAACAAGTATCTGTAGGCAGATGCTGTCGATGCTCTTACGGTGGTTTTTGAATTAAAAAAAAAAATCAAATCGTTAAGTAGGCGGGTGTAGGGTTGCACAGGTTTGTGCCTGCTTGTTGAGATCACCAAGAAAACTTGAGGATTGCCTTAATTTTTCTGGTTGCAGAGTAAGATGTAGTGACCGTGTTAAACTTAGGGAAACTGGGTTTTATCTCATGAAGTGTGACGTGACCACATATTTTTTGTTTGCCCCCAAATTTTGAATTGGATAGAAAGCAGCTACGATTGAAATTGGTGCCAGATTTGCTGTTAATGGGAGTCCAGGTAAACTTGTAATCATTTTGTTACAGGTATGATATCAGTATACAATGGCATAGTGTCTCTTGAAGTTGTCTGTGTTTCTGGCTTTTAGGAATTGGGTCCATTGGGGTAGCAGCCCTGTATGTATGTTCACAGAAACATTTAAAGAAAAATGTTCTTTTTAAAGATCGTATCATTATTGAATAATGTGTGCCATTGAAGGACCATGGTCTTTATCACTTGTCGCACCTCGAGGCCTGTGAAGATATGAAGTTGCAGTCTTACTCATTATTGGGTATGATGTGGTTCATTGTACATGTGACACACAGCATTTAGGAGGAGCAAGCTGAAGACTTCAGTAACATAAACTGTACAACAAACTTTTTCCCCGATAAATTTTCATCACTTGGTTCATCTTGCGCACATCAAAAACCTTGTCATCTGTTGAAAAGGTCAGTTAAAAGGGCCGTATGCTGTGAAAAGTCTTGTGTTGGAGGGAATGTGAAATGTTTATCTCATCAGTATATTTGATCATAAACAGAATGCTGTTTCATGTAATTTTTTTTTTCCTTGTTTGTAGAAATTGTTGGCTGTCTGAAAATACCCCCCCCTCCCGGTTTTGAAAGAAAGGCTTTGAAAGTAATGAAAGGTGTTCATTTTGTTGTCAACATCAGAGTAAGAAGTGAAGACCAACACACTTGCTAGAAGGGGGCTTCTTCTCTGAACACACGTAGTCCAGGTCCTCTCTTCTTTGAAAGGGAAATGGGTGATTCTTAATCTGGGGAAAGAAATCTTGTCAGTAGACTTGAAGACAGTGTAACAGTGAGAAAGAAGCTTAAGGGAAAGGAGAGTTTAAGACGGGTGTGGTATGAAGTACACATCTTGTCATGTATTGCCGGTGTGGTAAGAAGTAAATGTGTTGTAGTGTTAAAAATACAGACAGTGTATAGCCATTATGAATCGGCTTTATGCTGTGGTGTTATAAATTTTAAAATAAAGACCGTTTATAGCCACTATGAATCGGCTTTATGCTGTGGTGTTATAAATTTAAAAATAAAGACTGTGTAGCCATTATGAATCGGCTTTATGCTGTGGTGTTATAAATTTAAAAATAAAGACTGTGTAGCCATTATGAATCGGCTTTATGCTGTGGTATTATAAATTCCACATCCCCTACCTTTTAAGAAACACTCCAAAGTAAAGCAGTAGAAAAGTTGCATTATTGAATTGGCCATACTGAAACATTTTAAAAATTTATTTCATTTATTCTTATATATCGAGGAACAGTTTTGTTTCATTGAAGAACAAAATGTCTTATTTTCTGAAAGAATTTCTTCCCTTTTATGTAAGAGCATATTTTTACACATGTGCATGTGCAATGTTTTTAATGTGTGTACCTTTATACTTAAGAATGTTTGTTTCTTATATATATGTGTGTGTGTGTGTGTGGATGGCAAAACTAAAGCTCTGAATATGACTTATATTTGTCATGGCCTCATTCCCTATTTTCGCCTACATTAAAAAAAAAATCATTCCTCATTTATTTAGAAAGCCAAAACATTGCTTGGATCCCTCACCCCCCTTTTTTTCCCTTTCCTTATGTTTAAAAAGAAAGATCTGGGTTTGAAAATGAAATAAAAACAAAACACACAAAAAATTGAAATGGCAGAGATAATTGGTGCAATTTGCTTTTTTTTTTCTTACTCTTTTTTTAAACTTTTTTTGTGTGTGTATAAAGATGGTTGATAACTGACCTGTTGTTTCAGCACTACCTGCCTTTTCTTGTATTACTGCTACATTGTAGATAACATTCCTGAGAGAGAGAGAGAGAGGACAATCATTTTAGTTGTGCATATTAAACAGCTCTTTTTTTCCCCACTGGCATTGTTTAGGAAGCAGCCTCTTTACGTTTTGGATTATTATTGTGTTTGAAGTCACACATCTTCGCTGTTGTTGTTTAGTTTTCCTGCCACTGATCTCACTTTAGTTGACCAAGTGACGTTTTGTCGTATTCCGATTGTTTTGCATAATTGCATTGCTCCGTTGCTGATTGGCTGTATGTGATTTGCAGTTGAATGTTTAGTATAGTGGGGGTGTTTGCAACAAACCCTCACCGGTTGTGTAGAGTTGTGATATGTTGCATCTAAAGGTAAGTTTGGAGTGCATTTATAAGCGAGCTGCTTAAATTTGTGGCAAATCTTGATGGATGGGCGAATTGCATGGATCCCGACTTGCTGTGTTGAATCTTTGCACCACAGGATTGATCGGTCTGTACATACACACGACAGAACTGACCCCAGCAGACATATATATATATATATATATAAATATATATATATATATATATATATATATATATATATATATAAAACTTTCTTCAAATAGCACAGCCCTGCACGAGGTACGTAAGTGTTCAAAGTGCACTGACTGACGACAAGTGGTTCAAGAACAGCAAAGTGTGTGTTGAAAGAGTTCTTTTTATTTTTTTTCATTTCTTTTTTCATATTTATTCTTTTGTAACCAGGATAATGGAATAAGCACTTATGTGCTTGTTTACATCCAGTCCCCGTGTGTTTGTGGTTTTGTAAATTTTGTCATGTGTTCTCAATACTACAGTTTTTGAGGTTTTGTATTTATTGTGGAGTTGTTTGAAATTTATTGTAAAATTGACCACCCCAAAAAAAGAGGACAGATTGTAAAACCAGGATTTTCATGTCAAAAGGAAACAGCTTCTTTCGTATGCTGCATTTGTGTGATCAGTAGACACAGGATGACAGTACTGACTGGGGCTCCTTTTCTGGGGTTCGTGCTGGTATAGCAACATGTCCTCACATATATTATACATATAGTCTCCTTGTGATGATCGGTATCTATCTATAAGGTAACCGTTGAAGAAGCTGGACAAAATGGACTCCATATTTTTTGGAGGGCATGATGGTTATTTTTGTTTCGGTTCAGGTCGGTGATTTTTTTGGTGTGGATAATCAATATTCTTGTTGTGTTGGTGAAGTCATTTTAGTGTGTGTGTCATTGATATTTAGGTTTGGTAGCTTTTTTTGTGGGGGGCGAGTTTGGGAGGAGGGCATGTACTTGGTTTTTATTGTGAATTGAAGCTATGTCTGTACTTCATTGGTAATGTTAATGATTATGGCATGTTCGGGTTATTTTGGTGTATTTTGAATATGAAAGTTTGGTAGCATTTTTGTTTGTTTTTTTTTTAGTGAGGGAAACCCAGATTCTTATTAGTGTGAACTGAGGCCATGCTAAGCAATGTCCTTACTACATGCGTAAGTTCTGATGTGTTCAGGTTATATATAATCTAGGTGTGGTCAATTTGGTGTATCATGAGTATTGAGGTTTGGTATCTTTTTTTTGTTTGGGGGAAGGGCATACTTTATACTTGGTTTTCAATGTGAATTGAGGCCATGCAAAGCAATGTCATTACTTCATTAGTAGTTATGTGCTGGGGTTTCTTTTTGTTTGTTGTTTGTTTCTCCTCCACAGCTTAGACTACTTAATGTTTGAGTCTATGGTTTAGATAGCCTGACTGTTTAGTTCTTATTTCTGTTTGGGTTTTTGTCATCTAGTCTGGTGGTTTTCAGTGATTACTTTTTGGATTTTTTCAGTCATAGAAGTATGTGCTGCAGTGTTGGTCCTGCCAAGGTTCTCCAGGGGTAAGATTTTGCATAGGCAACCATTTTTGTCCACCATGAAGGTGGATAAAAATTCTGACTTTTAAATTTCACGTTCAAAGTGTGAGATGACCCACAGAGCCACACTGCTGATAGTGCCGAGCTGTTTTGCTGTGATGTTGAGAATTGATGTTCTGTGAGACAATCCCTGGTTTGAACTGGTAATGATGATTTGGAAGCAGGTGACCCTGAGGCCTTGTGGTTGGGAGCTGGAGTTGCTCATTGCTGAGGCTTTTTGATACTGGTAGACATGACATGACGTCCAGGTCGAATTTTTGCAAAGTCTTCCTTTTCTTTGCAGGCAGAAAATTGATTTTATTCAAGGAGATGTAACGACCTTGTGAAAAGTATCCTCTGTATGTTTGAAGTAACTCATACCCCAATGATATTTTTTGAAAGCATTTTCAGTGCTGTGATCATTCCTATGGATGTAGACATTTTTATGAGCTCAGTGAATCAAACTTTCAAATATTGTTGACAAAAAGGAACAAAAATCAAACAATGGAATTGGTCAGAACTGACATTTGCAAAAATTGTGGTGACTAAATAAGCAGATCAGTAAGACAAATATCTGGTGGTCAGTCTACCTGCCTCCCTCCCTTCCTAACCCTCCTGATGGTGGTTTTTTTTCTTCATCAGTCTTTTGCATATATATTTGAACATGGTCATGATGCTGAATAATGCCTGGACCATTGTGGCTCAGGCATCTTTAGGTTTGGTTTTGTGAACAGTGTTGAAGTGGGTGGACAACAAGCTGCTGGGTCATTCATGTAAGGCGTACCGACCTTTCACTTTAAAAAATTATTATTTTGTGTGAAAATGAAACTGCATAAGCCAAAGTTTAGCCCAACCAATGAGATAACCCTGACCAAATTCTGTAGCAAAGGGAACCAAAATCATGCAGACTAAACTGGTATTGCTCACTTGGAGAGAAATCTGCTGTGACTGAAAGTGGTTCATAATACAAAGAGTTGTTGATCCAACCACAGGATTTGATAGAGCTTTCTTGGACACCACTTATCGATAGCTATCTATCTAGCTCCTGCACTTTTTTTGTTAATTGTCTCTGATGCATTTTGGTATGTGCTGTGATTTTTAGTGGAAACAAATTTTCACCAGAATTAACTATCAAGCACATTAATTTAGGTGACGAAGGCACATGGGCACATTCCAGTACACTGAGATTACCTGTAAGCATGTTTACAGAAAATGGCAAGACACGTCACAAAAATGTCAGCGTATGATGTATATCTGTGCCAAATCTAATCAATTGATCTTTGATCTGCCTTTCTGTTCTGACACAACTGACGAAGGGTGGTAACTCGATTAGTAGAGACTAAATTTGGCTAGAAGAACAAGTAATTTCCCTTAGATTGAACATTGCGTTTAATAACTTTTTTTTTAATGTCATAATAAGCTTTTACTTGGTAAAGCTACAGCAGTGCCAATGACTTGGTGGTTTGTGCAACAAACTATAATAAATCCATATAAGTTTTTCTCAATGATTCTAATCAAGATTTTATGGTATGTCGACTTTTCATTTTCACTGAGGCACAAGCCGGAGGGCTCAATGTCAGGGGAAAAAACCCTGCAGCTTATTGTCCCTGAATTACAGTAACTGGGCTGTTCTTACTGCATGTACTGAAAGGGTGTATTTGATGTTTGAGTTGAGGGTACAAGATAACAAAAATATCAATGATAACATGGGTGGCCTGGAACAATTGCTTCACAAGACTTGTGCTATTTTTCCAGGCCACCTGTAGCTCTTTTTTGTTGAATACTGTAGTATTAGCCACTGCCAGTAGCCACAGTTTATGCATGTATTTTGGGAAAGGCCTTTGATGCATCCGTTCTGAGCCTGTAGTTAGGGTAGGAATTGGGTATTTACCTACCCTGGCCAGTGATGCATCATATTAGCCTGGGGTTGTGATGCTGTGTTCTATGGGCTACAAGGCACACTATGATCTCCCGGGGTAGCGCACCCTAGATTTTAGCCCTCCAACTTGAAGTCAGACAGCCTCATCAGATGCTGTCTTTTCTTTGAGAAAACAATGGTGCACATTACCAATTTCAGGCTAGTGGCACTCAAATTTAGAGCAGTGCGTTTGAAGAAGGGGGTGTCGCTTTTTGAAATCTTAAAATTGAAGATGAGAGTATCCACGGTTAGGGAGGAAAGGTGTTGCCTTGTAGTCCATAAAATGTGTGGATTTTTGGCCTCGGAGTGTAAATTGTCTTGAGTATGCTACTTTTTAGGGAGTATCCTTGGCTGTTAAAATTTGCATGTTTTATGTTAGGTGCGTTATAAAATGGAATGAAGGAAGGTCTGATTCAACATTGCCCTTCAATAGGTAGGTATGGAAGATCGCTTTGCATGGGGAGATCAGAAAAATCTTTACTCCAAGTAATTAATTACCAGACTTCATTTTTACCACCGGGAGGGACGAAAAATTCACAAACTTGGAGATAGTGCAATTTTCGTCGTCCCTCCAATTTTTGTTTTTTTTTGCTGGTCCTCACCACCTGATTTTCTCTGCTCTTTCAAACAGCAATAAAAAATCATTTCAATTTATAATGGTCTTCATTTGTTTTATTCTTGTATGATGTACAATATTTTCTAGTCATTTTGCCTCTAAAATATACAATATTCATTCACTCATCATTTACAGTAAACACATTTTCTAGTCACTTTTCCCTCAACAAGCACCTAAACATCACCCTAAAACTGTACTAAGTCGAAATTCGCGATTCAGAGTGTCCTCCCCGCACTAAACCAAAAAAAAAAAAAACACACTTGTTTCATTCAAATGAAGTCAAGTCATGGTGGAAAACGGAACTTTTATTTGTAGAAAATCACAGAATGGGTGCCATTCTCGACATTTCCAGGAATCTGAGGGCACATCAGATGTGTGGTCACAAAAAAGAAGAGATTTATAGAAAATTCCTCTCCCAGACGCACTTTTCATGACCCCACAGATCCCTGAAAATGTCTGTCTTTCAACAATGTACACATTACATCTACCTCACATTCTGAAATGGCTCCCATTAAAAAAAAGTCCAAATCCATAACTATTTTCTGGGTTTTAAAACACTACACAAACTTGAGCTAATTTGCACCATAAAAATCTTAACCCATTATCATACAAATCTTTGCTAACTTTATACGGCCTTTTCATTTTGGTTTGCTAAGGTGGGACATGGGCATGAAACCATGTAAACAAAATTCTTCGTGTTTTCAACCCCATATTCCACCTTAACATACAATGTGAATAAATCCCAGAAAATACATTTGAAAAACCCTCCCATTATACACTACTAGGGAGAAACCCAAACCCAACCCTTGACGAAGAAGGTCCATGGCATGCAGACATTAACACACACAGGGCAAAGTCGATGCTACACACATACTGAATTATTGCCCCTTATGATAAAATGTTAATCAGAACGAAAAAAAAAATCCACTGTGACTGTCTCTAAATGACCAGGAAATCCCACCACAGCTCACTCTGACCTGACACACCCTCTGCTGAATGCCGCCCTCAGGGGAATCGCAAATCCCTGATCTAGGTTCATGACGAATGTTATCGTGGTACACCGAGCATATCATCCAATAACAGAGAAATGCTCGCATCATTTCTTCTTTTCTTCCTTCACCCCTTGAGGACTTGGGACACTGCACTGAATTTTCCAGGCTCTGTGTCTTGGGCAAACTGAACCTGGAGGAGCCCATCCCTCTTCCTGCATGCTGGGTATATGTTTATGTCATCTATACTATTGAGATTTTCCTCAAATCACATACAAGTAAACAACAGACCACGCATGTGCATGCGCATGTAGAGCGTACGTTGGCTATCCTCTTCCCTAACCTCGATACTTTCTTCCTCTCCCCTTCTTACATGCACGTTTTTCAATGTGAACCGATGTAGTGGATATAATGAATGTAATCAACTTGATTTTTCATGTTTCCACATTTTCCCCTGAAGTAACACTGCAGCAATACAGAAATGCACAATAGACCAAAGTTACACGTAATAAGTCAATAGCTCCATAAAATTTTTTGACTTTGTATCTGAAAAAACTCCACTGATTGATCACAAGCACTAAAAAATCAAAGGAAAGAACTGACAGGAGTTAGAGTACTTAAATATCGGGAATTTATCAGGAGTCATCAGAACTTAAATACAAAGACTTTCTGCTACTGGGGTACTGAAAATGGCCTCAGAGCAATTCCTCAAACGCTAGGCCATGGACCTTACCATCAAAATTGCACTTCTCAATGGTAAAAAAAGCAACTTACAACATACAAAAAAAAAGTGTCAGTCTTCCAATAAGCACATGAAAATTAACATCCAAACAACTGCCAGTCCCCCTGAACCCATTCACTTCCATCTCTTCCACACTCACTGCAGCAGCAGACGTCTGCCTGTCTGGTCCTCTATCACGTGTTGACCTGGACGGGCATCAGGGCCTCGGCACCAAACAGAGACTCAAACGCCCGGACGTAGCTCTCGCAGTGTTCACCTGAAAAACCAACAGCCGTTTTATTCACAGGATGGAAAAAAGAAAGTGTAATGCACACATTCTTTCTTTATTCATGGTGTCTAAAGATGACACGTGTGGACGGTGATTTTTTTTTTTGGTCATCCATTCCTTCCAGCACATAATGGCCTGCCTACTATTCCAAAAGGCGGAATAAGTTGTTTTCAATGTGTGTGCATGATGTTCTGCATGCGTTTGCACACAGGGAGTCGGTTTACAGTCTGTCTCATCCAAAGGACTTTGACTTTCATTTAGTTTTTCTGTCAAACTGGGAAGAAATAGCAAGGCTGGGAATCAAACCCAGAAGCTCACAGTTGACTTGTTAGGTGAACGCGTGCATGGTCTGGGTATAAGGTCTGACAAAAAGCCACAAGGGGACTTGCACCAATGTTAACTCGGGTCAACCTGGTGGCTGTGAGATAGATTCGAACCCAGACTCCTGGACCACGCATCAAATGCCTGATCCACTGAGCCAACCAGAACTCCCCCCAACAGAGAGATTTAAAAATAAAAAAGAACACAACACAATGCAAAAACCAACCAACCCACCCTGTCCACTTCTTTCTCTTGCGTGTTCCCCAGCTTAACTCTTGACGGTCAACCAGAATATTCACTCTGTCTTATTCATCCCACCTAGGAATCGCTGTGAGACTGTAATACACACTGGATGAACAGTTTGCATGTATCACCCAATAGTTAGCTATACTCTTAATATTCAGTTTAAATTTTTCCATCAAACTGGGACGACAGGGCGAGGCTGGGAATCAAACCCAGAGCCTCGCAGCTTACTTGTTGGCAGGTGAACATCTTAACCACCCTGCCATCTTCTTCCTTAATTAAAAGGTAAAGGTGTCTCATAACCTATGTGGCTGTAGGGGAGTGAGGCATCAGAGACCTCAGCTTCTCCAGGGGCCAGAATGTTGAGGGCTGCGCACATCTCCTCTCCCTCACTGCTTTACCTTCCCTGACCCTAAAAAGGGCAGGTACCCATTTACAGCTGGGTGAACTGGGGGGGACTGTACTGAAGCCAAGGAGTGCTAACGGTCACCCATCCAACTGGTAACCACGCTTGATGCTGCTTAACCTTAGCTGGGGGAAAGCGATCTCTCTGACCACTGAGCTATCCCGTCCCCCTCCTCCTGATAACAACACTGTAATGCAGGCACTGGCACTAAGGTGTTACACACCAATCCAATGATGTTGCTTAGAGCCCCGCCGACTGCACAGGCCATATCGGGGCTGTCACCTCGCCACATTTTAAAACTCATATTACACACACAAATACACCAGTAACTGACATAGCTTTTGGCCGGCCAGTCAGGGCCAGGCGGTTCAGTTGCGGGCAGGCAGCAGTACTGACCTGGCTGAAAGCGGGGGTTTGCCTGCAGCAGTACTGACCTGGCTGAAAGCGGGTTTGCCTGCAGCAGTACTGACCTGGCTGAAAGCGGGGTTTTGCCTGCAGCAGAACTGACCTGGCTGAAAGCGGGGGTTTGCCCCAAGTACTGACCTGGCTGAAAGCGGGGGGTTGCCTGCAGCAGTACTGACCTGGCTGAAAGCGGGGTTTTGCCTGCAGCAGAACTGACCTGGCTGAAAGCGGGGGTTTGCCTGCAGCAGTACTGACCTGGCTGAAAGTAGGGGTTTGCCACTGACCTGGCTGAAAGCGGGGATTAGCCACTGACCTGGCTGAAAGCGGGGATTAGCCACTGACCTGGCTGAAAGCGGGGGTTTGCCTGCAGCAGTACTGACCTGGCTGAAAGTGGGGGTTTGCCACTGACCTGGCTGAAAGCAGGGGTTTGCCACTGACCTGGCTGAAAGCGGGGTTTGCCCCCAGCAGTACTGACCTGGCTGAAAGCGGGGGTTTGCCTGCAGCAGTACTGACCTGGCTGAAAGCGGGGGTTTGCCTGCAGCAGTACTGACCTGGCTGAAAGCGGGGGTTTGCCCCAAATACTGACCTGGCTGAAAGCGGGGGTTTGCCCCAAATACTGACCTGGCTGAAAGCGGGGGTTTGCCCCAAATACTGACCTGGCTGAAAGCGGGGGTTTGCCACTGACCTGGCTGAAAGCGGGGGTTTGCCACTGACCTGGCTGAAAGCGGGGGTTTGCCTGCAGCAGCACTGACCTGGCTGAAAGCAGGGGTTTGCCACTGACCTGGCTGAAAGCGGGGGGGGGGGTTGCCACTGACCTGGCTGAAAGCGGGGGTTTGCCACTGACCTGGCTGAAAGCGGGGTTTTGCCACTGACCTGGCTGAAAGCAGGGGTTTGCCCGCAGCAGTACTGACCTGGCTGAAAGCCCACAGCACTGACCTGGGTGAAAGCAGGGGTTTGCCACTGACCTGGCTGAAAGCAGGGATTTGCCCGCAGAAGAACTGACCTGGCTGAAAGCGGGGGTTTGCCCCAAGTACT
Organism: Stramonita haemastoma; assembly: GCA_030674155.1. Lineage (NCBI taxonomy): Eukaryota > Metazoa > Mollusca > Gastropoda > Neogastropoda > Muricidae > Stramonita > Stramonita haemastoma. The sequence goes on along the minus strand of CM060323.1, from coordinate 32,150,103 downwards.
GACCTGGCTGAAAGTGGGGGTTTGCCCACAGCAGAACTGACCTGGCTGAAAGCGGGGGGTTGCCTGCAGCAGAACTGACCTGGCTGAAAGCGGGGGTTTGCCCACAGCAGAACTGACCTGGCTGAAAGCGGGGGTTTGCCTGCAGCAGAACTGACCTGGCTGAAAGTGGGGGTTTGCCTGCAGAAGTACTGACCTGGCTGAAAACGGGGGTTTGCCACTGACCTGGCTGAAAGCGGGGGTTTGCCACTGACCTGGATGAAAGCGGGGGTTTGCCTGCAGAAGTACTAACCTGGCTGAAAGTGGGGGTTTGCCCCAAGTACTGACCTGGCTGAAAGTGGGGGTTTGCCTGCAGCAGTACTGACCTGGCTGAAAGCGGGGGTTTGCCTGCAGCATTACTGACCTGGCTGAAAGCGGGGGTTTGCCTGCAGCAGTACTGACCTGGCTGAAAGCGGGGGTTTGCCCCAAGTACTGACCTGGCTGAAAGCGGGGGTTTGCCTGCAGCAGAACTGACCTGGCTGAAAGCGGGGGTTTGCCTGCAGCAGTACTGACCTGGCTGAAAGTGGGGGTTTGCCTGCAGCAGTACTGACCTGGCTGAAAGCGGGGGTTTGCCCCAAGTACTGACCTGGCTGAAAGCGGGGGTTTGCCTCCAGTACTGACCTGGCTGAAAGCGGGGGTTTGCCCCAAGTACTGACCTGGCTGAAAGTGGGGGTTTGCCCCCAGCAGTACTGACCTGGCTGAAAGCGGGGGTTTGCCACTGACCTGGCTGAAAACGGGGGTTTGCCCACAGTACTGACCTGGCTGAAAGCGGGGGTTTGCCACTGACCTGGCTGAAAACGGGGGTTTGCCCACAGTACTGACCTGGCTGAAAGCGGGGGTTTGCCACTGACCTGGCTGAAAACGGGGGTTTGACCGCAGCTTCTGGTTGCGCTGCTCGAAGAACTTGAAGACGGTGTAGAAGAGGAGGTGGTCCTCTGTGTTCTGGGCGGCCTCCAGGAACTTGCGTGACGACACCATGTCCACGATGCCCACGCTGCGGATGAACCTGCACACCACCAGGGCAGCAGAAGTCGGGATGTTTGTTTGTTTTGTTTTGTTTTATATCGAGGATAATAGAATAAGCACTCATGTGCTTTTTTTCCATCCAGTCCCTGTGTGTACGCAGTTTTTGTAAATCGTGTCATCTGTTCCCACTGGCACAAGATAGCCTACTCTTACAAAAAGCCAAACAGGATTTAACGTGTGTGCAAGATGTTCTGCGTGCGTTTGCACACGGGGCCTCGGTTTATAGTCTCATCCGAGAGACTTTTGGGAAGAGTGAAGTCAGCACTGATGTCAACTCCAGAGGAAAAATTCCCTCGAATGGGAATCGAACCTGGGTTGTCAAATTGCGAGCGCAATGTTCTGACCACTAAGCTATCCTGTCCCCTGTTAGGGGGCGTGTACCGTCTATGCTGACCTGCTGCATCCCAGGAAAGGATAGCCTGGTGGTCAGAGTGATGCGCTCATGATCTGCTGACCCGAGTTTGAATCTCGTTCAAGAGAATTTTTTGCTCTGGAGTTAACATCAGTGCTGACTCCACTCTCCCCAAAAGTCCTTCGGATGAGACTATAAACTGAGGCCCCGTGTGCGAACACATGCAGAACATCTTGCACACACGTGAAATCCTGTTCTGCTTTTCCTAAAAGTAGGCCATTGTGTGCTGGTGGGACCAGATGACAAGATTTACACAACTGCATACACAGGGCAACTGGATGTAAAAAAGCGCACGAGTGCTTATTCTATTATCCTCGATATATGAAAGAAAGAATAATAAAAAAAAAGAACAGGGTGACCTGATAGCCTGGTGGTCACAGTGAATGGCTCATGATCTGCTGATCCAAGTTTGAATCTCTTTCAAGAGGATTTTCCCTCTGGAGTTATCAGTGCCAACTCCACTCTCCCTAAAAGTCCTTCAGATGAGACCAAGGTCATGTGTGCGAACTTAAAACCTGTTCCACTTTTTGGGAGTAGGCTATTGTGTGCTGGTGGGAACGGCTGACAAAATTAACAAAACTGCATACACACAGGGAATGGATGTAGAAAAAAAAGAAAAAAGGGACATAAGTGCTCATTTCCATTATCCTTGAAATCAAAAGAATTTTTTTAAAAGCCTGCTTTAATGTTGTAGGTCATGCTAAAATGTAACAAACCCATCCTTCCACATTCATGGACTTTGCTTTGCTGAGGGACTTTCAGTTTTGGGGTCTTGCAAATTATCATAACCCTCACCTTCACATACAGAACTGCATGTGAAGGTGAGGGTTATGATAATTGAGAAATTCTAGTTTTTTTGGACCCCGTAAAATTTAACCATCTTGTTTTTACATACAGTATTTTATCCAGGAACAGACTACTGACTTTCATACCCATTTCCATGAAGCTATGAGTTTGAATCTCGGCAGTGTGTGGTAAATTATGAGAAGGGATTATCTAATTAAGTGCAGACCTGCCAGTGCCTTAATTCCCTAATGTATATACAGACAAAGAAAATCAAAATTGCACATTCAAGATCCATAACCCATGTCGTGTTACGCACACACAAACATACCCAGCACTCTTCTCTGAAGTTGGCTACCGTCATGGTGTGCAAAAGCAAGACACATACACAAAATCTCAACCACTGGTAAACTGTGGACCTCTAGCCACTCTTCCGAAAAGTGGCTTTAACTTGAGCGTAAGATGTTCTGCGTGCGTTTGCACACGGAACCTCAGTTTACAGTCTCATCCAAAGGACTTTTGAGGGGAGTGGAGTCGGCACTGACGTTAACTCCAGAGGAAAAATCCTCTTGAATGGGATTGGAACCCAGGTCAGCAGATCACAAGCGCATCACTCTGACCACCAGGCTATCCATTCCCGAAAGCAGGTGGTCAGCATAGATAGTACACACACCCCCAACATCCTGACTTCTCTCGTATCTCAGACCCTGATCCTTTGGGACACTGTTTATCAATGGCCTTGTGTAGGTTTGTTCAGGGAAAGCCTCAATCACTGCACTTGGTTCACAACAATTTTTTTGGGAAAAAATTGTATGCTCCCCCCCCCCCCCCCCCCCCAAAATGAGATACCAAACAATATCAGAAATAAGTTCACAACAATTCGATCTTTTGGGGGAAAAAGAAACAAGCAGACGATTAGTGAATAGGTCACATAAAGACAGACAGAAGTATGTTGGAGCAAGTTTTGTTCTACACTGTCTGTGAGGGTTATTTATTGTATTTGTTTCATTTATTTATTTTTTATTTCAAGGATAAAGGAATAAACACTTGTGTGCTTTTTTTGTTTACATCCAGTCCCTGTATGTATACAGACTGTGTGTTGCTATTTCCAAACTGACATGAACACGTGGGGAGTGCAGCTTAGAGTAATAACGATAATAATATATCAAATTTATATAGCGCTATATCTTGTAAAAACAAATTAAAGCACTTGCATTCAGCCTTTTCTTACACATACAACCAATAACAATGAAAAGTATTAACAAATTCAAACTGCACATACACATGCACGCGTGCACACACATATACACAAAGTGTTAATGCTCGCGCACACACACATAACGGGTACAGACCAGCTTGCAGTCTGACCATGACAGTGATAACTTTTGGTTATTTACTGCCATAAAATGAAGTGTACTTCTTCCACACACAGTGGTCTACAGGTAACGCACCTGCCTAGAAAGCAAAAAGTCCAGGTCGGAAGTGTGCGGTGGTTCAAACCTCATTTGGGCCCCAAACATTTCACCCATCCTTTATACCATATGTGGTGGTCTGGGTGCTAATCTTACAGATGAGATGATAAACCGAAGTCCCGTGAGTTACACATCATTATTTAGCGCACGTAAAAGAACCCACGGCAACAACAGAGTTGTTCTCAGCAAAAATTCTGTAGAAAAGAAGCCACTCTGATAATGAAAACAAATACAGCTGCAGACAGGAAAAGAAAAAAAAAAGGGTAGGCGCTGCTCTTGTGGTGACGCGCTCTCCCCAGGGAGAGAGAGAGAACAGCCCAAATTTCATGCAGAGAAATCTGCCACGACTTAAAAAGTGGTGTAAAAAAAAAAGAAAAAAAAGTTTTGCTAGTATGTATGGAATGACGACAACACCAACACCAGGTGGAGGAGGAGAGGAAGCAGCCTTACCTCAAGGCGGGGAGCAGCTGACACTTGGACAGCAGAACCTCGATGATTTCTTCATTGGCCGTCTGAAGCCTCTGCAACCCACACCACCATCACCCTACACTTACTTACTGCCACAGCAACCGGGTGCAGTTCTGCCTGTTCTACTTGTTTGCAACAGCTATAACTCACAGCTGTCAGTCTCCTCCACTTTCAGCTCCTCTCAGCTGCTAATTATTTCATCTCATCCCAGCCCAGATGGGGCCAGCTGGTGCTGTTTATAGCAGGAACTAACCACACTAGGACTAGGTAAAAGGAAGGTGTGTGCTAAATTTAGCACTCTGGACTTGTGTGCTGTGAATTGTGAATGTATTTTGTGTACAGACCTGCTTTTTTTCAAGTTAATAAAGGAATGGATAAGAAATGTTTTCATATAAAGCAATGTGTTCTGCATGCATGTTTTGACATTGAAAAAAGAAAAAAACACAAAAAGCCCACACCGAAAATGTGTTGATTTACTTTGACTCACTGTGAATGGAGTTTTTGAGTGTAATCTACCAAACTGTTGTACTTCAGTTACAAACAAAGTGATAACTTTGTCTTTTATAAATAAACAAAACAATTATTCCCCAGAAATACAAGGTATCTCCTTTGGAACAAACGTTTCTGTGAAATCAATTGGTGATAATTTTTCATAACTTGGAACATCATCTTTGTGATCAAAAAGATTGTGGTACTTCAGTCAGTCACAAAGTGATAATTTTGTTGGTCATAAACAAATAAAACACTTTTCCTTCAGAAATACCATCAGGCATCTCCTCTCGACAAAAAAATTCCGTGATACCAACCAGCGTAATCATGTAGCGCAAAATTTGAACACCCTATGTTTGCCAACATATTACGCTTGCAGATGCAAAGGAAATAATTTGTTCAGCAACACGAATATGCCTGCAGAGTGCTAAAGGCTAATTCATGTAACAGAGCAGAAAGCCGGAGGGTGGAGACAAGGGAGGCACATGAAGTAAAGGAAAGGGGTGCGCACACACTGATCTGGAGACAGGAGAGCCAAGTGGTTACAGTGATGCACTTGTGATCTGCTGATCTGGGTTTGAATTTCGTTCAAGAGAATTTTTCCTCTGGAGTTAACATCAGTGCCGACTCCACTCCCCCCCAAAAGTCCTCCAGATGAGACTATAGACCCGAGATCCCATGTACAAACGCATGCAGGACACCTTGCACACACACGTTAAGAGTAGGCAATCGCTTGCCGGTGGGAACAGACGACAACATTTACCAAACTGCAAACACACAGGGACTGGACGTAAAAAAAGCACATGGACACTTATTCCATAATGCTCAAAAAAAAAAAAAAGAATAAAAAATTAATTTTAAAAAAAAAAAAAAAAAAAAAAAATCTTAGCACAGGACCCCTGACCCCCCTGAGTTATGCTGGATTTGCACACAGCGTCACAACATTATCTGGAACTAGCAAAGGACACCCCCCCCCCCCCCCCCCCTCCCCCAGGTACCTTGAGCATGTCGAGGGCCAGCTGGTGTGCCGGGGGATAGACGGACTCGAGGGAGAGCATGAGGCAGGCCAGGGGCTTGGAGTCCCCCAGCACATGGTACTGCAGGAACTGGTGCAGCTGGTAGAAGCAGTTGTTGTTCACCAGGATGTTGATCACCAGTTCATACACAAAGTGCTGCAACACAACAGCAACAACAATAACAACTCAAAAACAATAACAACAACAATAACAATGCTGCAGTTGTTGTTCACCAGGATGTTGATCACTAGCTCTACACAAAGTGCTGCAACAACAACAACAATAATAATAATAATAACAATAACATCAATAACAATGCTGCAGTTGTTGATCACCAGGATGTTGATTACTAGCTTGTACACAAAGTGCTGCAATACACACACACACAGCAACAACAATAACAACCTACAGTTGTTCACCAGGATGTTGATCACTAGCTCGTACACAAAGTGCTGCAACAACAACAACAATAACAACACTGCAGTTGTTCACCAGGATGTTGATCACTAGCTCATACACAAAGTGCTGCTACAACAATAATAATAACAATAATAACAACACATCAGCAACACTGCAGCTGTTTTTCACCAGGATGTTGATCAGCAGCTTGTACACAAAGTGCTGCAACAACAACAATAAGAAGAAGAACTCAACAACAATAACAACAATAACAACACTGCAGTTGTTGTTCACCAGGATGTTGATCACCAGCTCGTACACAAAGTGCTGCAATACACACAACAACAAACAAAACAAAAACAACAACAACAAAACAACACAACCACAATAGCAACACTGCAGTTGTTGTTCACCAGGATGTTGATCACCAACTTGTACACAAACTGCTGCAACACAACAACAATAACAAAACAATAACAACACAACAACACAGCTGTCAGTCACTTTCCCCTACTTTCAGCTGCTGTCCATTCCGTCCCATCTCAGCCCAGGTGGGGGGGCCAGGTAAAAGGTAAAGGTGTCCCATAACCTAGGCGGTCGTAGGGAGTGTCATGAAAGACTATAGAATAATATCAAGCACATGGATACCATCATTCCATTTTATCAATACCACCAACACTTTTCTCTTTTTAATTTTTTAATTGCATTATTGATACTGTGCATTCCCCAGCTTACCACTCTGGAGGTCTGTCACCCAGAATGTGCACTCTGACTCACGCATCTCATCTGGGAATCCCTGTAAGACTATAAACTCACTTTCCATGAAAAGTTTGCATATATGGTTGCTATTTAACCATTTCCCTCCGAGTAACCTGCTTTAGGGTAGCCAACTAGCTACTACCCATCCCTCCGTATCACCCACAACTGGGTTACAGTAGCATACAAATGTGCACAGTGCACATGTATTGGGAAAGAGGGGTTCTGTCCTTTATGGTAGGGATAGTGTTAAATATCTCACCATGCAGGCAGCCTAACTCCAGCTTCAGGTGATTTTCTTGGTGGAAATGTTTACAGCTGTTCCATGGAAGCCCCAAACCATAATTTATGCCTTAACAGTGAGGTCAAAAGTTCAAAGAAAAAAAAAAAGTGAGGCTGTGCAACATTTTTTTTCACCTGTACAGGAATGCTGAACTGGTTGAGGGAGCGAATGTATTCGATCAGACAGCCACCATGAACTTGTAGGGAATGTCCTGTGTGACAAACAACAACATAACACAGTCTGTGAAATCATGACCGCAACCCTAGGTAAAGGTAAAAGGTAAAGGAGTCCCATAACCTGTGTGGTTGTAGGGGAGCGAGGCGTCAGAGACCTCAGCTTCTCTAGGGGCCACCATATTGAGGGTGTGCCCATCTCCTCTCCCTCGCTGCTTTACCTTCTCTGACCCTCCAAAGGCAGGTATCCACTTACAGATGGATGAACTGTACTGAAGCCAAGGCCACAAACGTCACCATCCAACTGGTAACCATGCTCGACGCTGCTTACCATTGGCTGGGGGAAAGTGAGTGCTCTGACCACTGAGCTATCCCGTCCCCACCACAACCCTAGCATTCCCATTTCATTTACACAAAAAACAGAACACGAGAAAATAAATGAAACATAACAAAACAATGAACAGATTTTTTTTTTTTTCTCGACTACAGGTCCAAGGTTCTTCAATGGTGAGAGTTTTTGCATATGCGACAGTTTTTTTTTACCCACCAATAAGGTTCCCCATTACAACCTCAGGGATGGTGTTTAAACACAACACCAGTTTTGCATGCATTTTTAAAAAATGTCCTTCATTCCTACCAGCACACAATGGAACGGGTTTTTAAACATGTGCACATGTGTGACGTTTTTACCCACCATTAAGGTAGCTGCATTCCAACTTCAGGAATGGTGTCTAAACACTACACCTGTGTACATGCGTTTTTAAACATCCCCCTTTCCCACCAGCACAAAATGGCCTGCTCTTCAGAATGACTAAATGAGTTTTTAACGTGCATACAAGATGTTTTGCGCGTGTTCACACACAGGGCCTCGGTTTAAAGTCTTACCCAAAGAAATTTTGGGGAAGTGGAGTCAGTACTGAAGGTTACACTAGGAAATTAACTGATATGGAATGGAGTGGAATAAGAAGCATCTCTCTAATATAGGCACAGTTTCTGAGACATCCTTTCCTGTAGTTGACTTGTTGAGATAAAAGTAGTTTGCCATTTTACAGCATCTTTTTCTTTCCCACTCCTTGGCTATAGTTTGCAGCTGACCCTGTGGGGAAGGCAGTATTTGTTGCTTATCATTTTGCTGAATTTCATGTTAGTAAAAAAAAAAAATTAATTAAAACACTGCAGGTTTGAAGTTTATTACACACACACACACACACACACACACACACACACACACACACACACACACACACACACACACACACACACCTTAGGAATCACTGTGACACTTTTCCAATATTCTAAAAAAATATTCAAAAAAGCACACACACACACACACACACACACACACCACACACACACACACCACACACAACACCACCCCTCCCTAGGAATCACTGTGACACTTTTCCAATATCTAAAAAAATATTTTTAAAAAAGCGCGCACACACACACACACACAAACACACATCTACCTGTCTATCATTCATCCACTCTTGGTACAAAGTGTGGAGTGTCCAAAAGAACACCACAATAGTACCTTTAATACAAATATATATATTTCTTTTTTGTACCTGTTGCACGGAGAACTGACCTTGTGCTCTTCAAAGACAGAGAAGACATGGGTGAACATGTCTGACTGGTCGATGATCACCTTGGGCCGGGGGCCTCCGGATGAGGAGGAGGATGAGGATGCTCCAGAGTCCATAGACTGGAGACATGACATACATGACAGACAATCCTTTGAAAAGCTATCACAAACTGAAATGATAGACATGACAAATGAGAAATTGGATAAGTTTAAGCATCGTAATAGATGGGTCAGAACGAGGGCTTGGGTATTTTTTAAAATACATTTAAAGGCAAAATGAAACAAAATTATGCTTTGGTATTCCATTAGAAGGCAGTATGATGGTCATGATTTTATAATCAAACAAAATCTTAAAATTGACAACCTGACCCCCATCTGCCTAAAACAGCACCTAGCGGAAAAGGGGGTTGGGTGCTAAGCGACTGGTTTCAAGGTGGAACGTCCCCTATAACCGGTGCACGTTCCCAGTCTACCCAGTTCCTCCCCTGACCACAGCCCAGCTCACCATCAAGGTGGAGCATTACCTATAACAGGTGTATGTTCCCAGTCCCTCCCCTGACCACAGCCCAGCTCACCATCATGGTGGAGCATTACCTATAACAGGTGTATGTTCCCAGTTCCTCCCCTGACCACAGCCCAGCTCACCATCAAGGTGAGCTACCATAACAGGTGATGTTCCCAGTCCCTCCCCTGACCACAGCCCAGCTCACCATCATGGTGGAGCATTACCTATAACAGGTGTATGTTCCCAGGTCCCTCCCGACCACAGCCCAGCTCACCATCTGGTGGCCTCTGTGTCCAGGTAGGCCATTGTACAACTGGTATCAGCATGTCGTACACCTGCGAGATGATGCCCAGGTTGCTCTGCTGCCAGGCACCAGCATGTCCCGACACACCGCATGCAGCAACTGTCTTGCTCTCACCCACGGTTCAGCAAAAAACTGGATCAGCTTCACCTGTACACAGGTAAGAGAGAGAAAGAACTGGATCAGCTTCACCTGTACACAGGTAGACAGAGAAAGAACTGGGTCAGCTTCACCTGTACACAGGTAGGGGAGAGAGAAAGAACTGGATCAGCTTCACCTGTACACAGGTAGAAGAGAAAGAACTGGATCAGCTTCACCTGTACACAGAGGACAGAGAAAGAACTGGTCAGCTTCACCTGTACACAGGTAGGGGAAGAGAAAGAACTGGATCAGCTTCACCTGTACACAGGTAGAAGAGAAAGAACTGGTCAGCTTCACCTGTACACAGGTAGGGGAGAGAGAAAGAACTGGATCAGCTTCACCTGTACACAGGTAGGAGAGAGAGAAAGAACTGGATCAGCTTCACCTGTACACAGGTAGAGAGAGAAAGAACTGGATCAGCTTCACCTGTACACAGGCAGGGAGAGAGAAAGAACTGGATCAGCTTCACCTGTACACAGGTAGACAGAGAAAGAACTGGGTCAGCTTCACCTGTACACAGGTAGGGGAGAGAGAAAGAACTGGATCAGCTTCACCTGTACACAGGTAGAGAGAGAGAAAGAACTGGATCAGCTTCACCTGTACACAGGTAGACAGAGAAAGAACTGGATCAGCTTCACCTGTACACAGGCAGGGGAGAGAGAAAGAACTGGATCAGCTTCACCTGTACACAGGTAGACAGAGAAAGAACTGGATCAGCTTCACCTGTACACAGGCAGGGGAGAGAGAAAGAACTGGATCAGCTTCACCTGTACACAGGTAGACAGAGAAAGAACTGGATCAGCTTCACCTGTACACAGGTAGGGGGGAGAGAAAGAACTGGATCAGCTTCACCTGTACACAGGTAGACAGAGAAAGAACTGGATCAGCTTCACCTGTACACAGGTAGACAAAAAAAAAACTGGGTCAGCTTCACTGTACACAGGTAGAGAGAGAAAAAACTGGTGCTGAGTGGTGAGTGTGGTGTGGTGTGGTGTGTTTTTGTTGTGTAGTGTAGTGTAGTGTAGTGTAGTGGAGTGGAGTGGAGTGGAGTGGAGTGGAGTGGTGTGGGGTGGAGTGGTGTGGTGTGGTGTGGTGCGGTGCAGTGCAGTGCGGTGCAGTGTGGTGTGATGTGGTGTGGTGTACTGTTAAGTTGGTATGTACTGTAGTGTCCTGTAGTGTAGCAGAACGCTGTAGTGTAGCGTATACTACTTTTCTGATTTCAATGATTTAAAAATATTCAAACTAAACGTCGCATAAAAAATTTCAAATCCAAAGATTTCTAAACACTGACAAAAAGACACCTTCAAAACAAAACGCACCCGATTATTCTCCCATACATTTTTTGTTTGTTCAAGTCCAACAATTCCACACAAAAAAATCTCAAGACTAAAAAAGATGCACACATAAAAAAAATGTAGTAATCTCCCAACATTTTTCATTTTAGTAGGGAATTTATGTCTCAATTTGCTCAGAGCAGGAAAGAGGGGGTGGGGGAGGAGGGGAGGGGAGGGGAGGTGAGGGGAGGGGGGGGGGGGGGTCTAGACTAATTTTTCCCCTGTCACTGACCTTGTCAGGCAGCATGGTGACAATGGGTCCAAGGTTCAGCCTCAAGGTCCACAGACATCCTGCAACAACAACAACAACATCAACAACACCACCACCACCAACATCATCATCAACAACAACAGCATCAACAACAACAACAACAGCATCAACAACAACAGCATCAACAGCAGCAGCAGCAGCAGCAGCAGCAGCAGCAGCAGCAGCAGCAGCAGCAGCAGCAACAGCATCAACAACAACAACATCAACAACAGCATCAACAACAACAAAATCAACAACAACAGCATCAACAACATCAACATCAGCAACAACATCATCAACAACAACAGCAGCATCAACAACAGCATCAACAACAGCAGCATCAACGACAACAACATCAACAACAACAACATCAGAAAGGGAGAGAACCAGAGCAGCCAGCAGCTGGGATGACAGAAGATGAGGCAGGATCAAGAGATGACAAAACTCAGGCCTACAGTCACAGCGCACAAATCCAACATCACGCAGTCCAGAGAGGGCTACATTTAGCATGCCCTTTCCTTTCCCCTAGTTCAAATGTGGTCAGTTCTTGCTATAAATAGCACCAGCTGGCCCCAGCTGGGCTGAGATGGGCTGTATTAATTAGCAGCTGAGAGGAGATGAAAGTGGGGGAAACTGACAGCTGCGCAATCCCATGTCTATCTCTTAACATTTGTGCAAGAAACTTGTCATGTCCATGCTTGTGTAGATTTCTTTTTATAAGGTAAAAGGTAAAGGTGTCCAATAACCTATGTGACTGTTGGGTAGCAAGGTGTCAGAGACCTCAGCTTCTCTAGGGGCCAGCATATTGAGGGTGGCGCCCATCTCCTCTCCCTTGCTGCTTTACCTTCCCTGACCCTAAAGAGGGCAGGTACCCATTGACAGCTGGGTGAACTGGGGGACTGTACTGAAGCCAAGGCATGCAAACAATCACTTATCCATTGGGTAACCATGCTCGATGGGGGAAAGCGAGTGCTCTGACCACTGAGCTATCCCATCCTGGTTTTTTTTTATGGTCTTTATAAATCATACATTCATTCGAATATATAAGTATTAAATTGAGTGACTTCAAGTTTACCATTTCCTCACATGACATATAAGATGCCTACCATTACTACCACACACCACACATTTCAGTTCAGGAAACCATCAGAAACCCAAACAAAACGTAAATGATACATTTTTCACACACAGTTAATTTCACACTATTAACAACACATGTAAAAATATAACGAGTTAAACACACATGTTATCACCAACTCAAGGAACACCATTTCTTTTTTTGGTCCCTTATTTCCTGAATTTTAATGTCATTGAGTATCTGGGTACAGAGATGACAAGGAACTACAAGAATTTTTTTTTTTAATCTCTGTATACATATATATATAAGAAAACATCTCATCTGAAGGTCTACTGGGGGGGTGGAGTCGTCACTGATGTTAACTCCAGGGGAAATGGCCGTCTGGTAGCTCAAACCTGGGCCTTCATATCATGAGCGCAACTCTGATCACCAGGCTATCCTGTCCCCCACATGTGCTTTGTATGGGTCTGTGTGTTTAAAAAAAAAAGAATACTGGAATGTGTAATTTTGTGTGCGGTTGTACAAAACTGCATTTCTGTACGTGCACACATGTGAAGAGGGCACAACACCAGTTTGTGACTGACCCCACTACACCAGTGCAGGGCATGAAACACTCACCCAGTTTAGCGTCGATCACAATGTTCGGCTGGAACACCACCCAGTTTGCCGAATCTGAGTGTCCGTAAAGGATGACAACTTATCTACTGCAATTGTAGCTACACACAAAACATCACATGCAAGCATGTGCACTTGCGCGCGCGCGCGCACACACACACACACACACACACACATGCCTGCACACATACATTAAGTACCTTTATATGCATGAATATGGGCTAGTTTGCCTGCAAAATTCTAGTCAACTATTTTCTTTAAGGCCTGTCTATTCCAAATACACTCACACATACACAGTCTCTCTCTCTCTTCTCTCTCTCTCTCTCTCTCTCTCTCTCATCTCCCTCACACACACACACACACACACACACACACACACACATACACACACACACACACACACACACACACACACACACACACACACACACACACACACACACACACACACACACATCCAGCTTGTACAATTTAAACAAAGCTGACAAAGAACGGCTGTCTACCTTACCCAAAACTCTAGAGACAATCATTGACAAAAGATGCAAATCCCCCCCCCCCTAATCATTTCGTAACAAGCTGACTTTTCAGTACTATGGTAGCTTTTTCTGAACTATCATTTACCAAACATCAGTGCTACAAGGATACAGAGTTCACAGAAGAATTCTGTTTTGTCCGTGCAAGCCTGCATGTTGACCGCTGAAAAACACAGCACAAGTTATCTAAGCATCAGTCATTTGTAGATCAGGTTAACACAGCACACGTAGGGGTACACTTCCTAATAACACCCCACGGACTTGAATATGCTATCACAATACACACAGAAAAAAGATCCCCTTTTTCATACCATGGTTGTTATACCATATAGCAGTACACCCACTGCAATGTTCTGTGTTCGCAATTCAAGAAGCAATTGTTACAAAGCAGTATGTACACTCACCACAATTTTCTCAAGTGCAGGAAATTCAAGTTGCTGTTCCTCATCTGTTTTTGTATAGCAGTACACATCCCACAAATTTATCCACAAAATTCATAATCATAACATTGTTTACAGCCCTACCGACCACAAAAGCAGCCATATCCACAAAATTCAAGTTGCCATTCCTACTGTATTATTAACATCAAGCAGTACACTCCCCACACATTTATCAGTGCAAAAAATTCAAGCTGCTCTTCCTCTTGTATCATCACCCGAGTGCTTATTCCATTATCTTTGAAAAAAAAGAATAAACAAAAAAATACAGCAGTACAGTCACCACAAATTTCTCTACACAAAATTTCAGTTACTCTTCCTCTTGTCTCATCATATGGCAGAGCAATCACCACACATTTCTCTGTGCAGAAAATTCCAGCCACTCTCTTTGCAAAGAGCATGTTTTCATTTATGAAATAACTTTTTTGGGGGGGTCTTGCTTGTCTATTTGCTGGTAAATCACAGGATTCTTGCAACAGACACTTTTGTTCGCAGACTTTTGCTCCATATTGATTAATCTTTTGATGAAGTTATATAAAAAAAAAAAGAGACTAAAATACAGAAGAATCAGATTATACAACACAGAGGCATGTGACCGATCAAACATGACATGTATCATTACCCGTTTTCCACAAGAAACGATCACCTCCAGTCAAACCTTTCATTCACTACACTGAACACACCATGATTCCACAGAGACATGATCAATACAAGCCAACAAGGAAACCACAGAAAGAGAGAGGAGAGAGAGAGAGAGAGAGAGAGAGAGAGAGAGAGAGAGAGAGAGAGAGAGAGAGAGAGAGAGAGAGAGAGAGAGAGAGAGAGAGAGAACCCGAGGCAGTACATACAGGGCAGCAACAGCTTGAAGGGCTTGATGGGCAGAGGGGAGAGCACTGGGTAATGGTACTTCACAAAGCCGTCTGACTTCCCGTCCAGCCGGATGTCGAAAATCACCGACGTCTGCAACATACCCTGAACATTTACCTTTTTAAAATAAATCATGTCGATTCTTAATCATAATCATAATATTGTTTGTAACCCTATCCACCACGAGAGCCAAATGGCTGTGGCCTCGATTCTTGGATCCCCTTCCTCCCCCCCCTCCAAAACAAAAATCCCAAATAAAAAAGGGGACTTTTTAGCTCCTTCCCCTATCCCCCCAATCTCCTTCCCTCAAATACAGATTGGTCACCTTACCTTACAGCTAGTCTTCTTAACATCTCTCCCTCCCTCTCTCTGCTCCCTTCCAACATCTCTCCCTCCCTCTCTCTGCTCCCTTCCAACATCTCTCGCTCCCTCTCTCTGCTCCCTTCCAACATCTCTCCCTCCCTCTCTCTGCTCCCTCCCTCCCTGTGCCCTGTGTGTACCTTGGAGGCCTGGTGGTGCACCATGACCAGACTGTCCACCACATTGATGGCAAAACGACCGCTCATGTCCAGCTTCAGCACGTCCGTCTTCCGGGCAGGCCCCTCCCTGCACCGCACAACACCACACCACACAATACCACACCACACCAGATCACGCCACAAGGTACCATGCCAGGCCAAACCACACCACACCACGCCACAGCACAGCACACCATGCCACACCGCACCACACCTCGCCACACCACACAACATCACACCGCACCGCGCATCACCACACCACACACCGCCCCTGTTAGCCTGCACTGGGGGAGGAAAAACCAACCAACACCAACCAACCAACCAATCTTGTTGTTTATAGCCCTACTGACCACATAGGCCATATCGGGCAGTCTCCTTGTAAAATTTTAAATCTCAAAACTCCCTCTTTCTCTCTCTCCCTCCCTCTCTCTCTCTCTCACATAAATAAATGAGGTCTTGTGTGCATATACAAACACACACAGAGAACATCCGCACAAGTTAAAACCTGCTCCACTTTAAGAAAAAGTAGGCCATTGTGTGCAGGTAAGAACGGATGACAAAATTTACACAAACACATGCCCACATGAACTGGATGTAAAAACAACCAACCAACCAACTCCCAAAATCCCAAAACAAACACAAACTATAGCTCCCGATATAATATGTCAACCTAGAAGTTTGATAAGGCACACACATATGCCTTGATAATAAAAAACCCCAAGTCCATTCCAATCCAGTCATGTTTTAGCCCCACCAACCACACAGGCCATAATATGAGGGCTGTCGCATCGTAAAATTCAAAATCTCTAGAATAAAACTGCTCAACTATACACAGATTAAAACAGGGTATAAGACCAATTCTACTCTCCTTGCTTGCATCAACACCCTGGTCAACCATAAGGGTCAGCCCAAGACGGGCGCCGCGTTGTGGGGAAAAAACCTTGGTAACAGAAAAACTGGAGTTTCAAGTGAGATCCAAAACCCCAGAAGTCCTTCGGATGAGACTGTAAACCGAGGTCTTATGTGCGAACCGACGCAGAACATCTTGCCCACATGTTAAAACCTGTTCCACTTTTCGGAGAGTAGGCCACTGCATGCCAGTGGGAAACGGATGACAAAACTGCATACACACAGGAACTGGATGTATAAACAAAAAACAAACACATGAGAGCTTATTCCATAATCCTCGAAACAAAAGAGTGAAATAAAAGAAATAAGAAACACAGGTCACACTGACTTGAGCACATGGTACATGACGATTTCTGCCCCTGCTGCTGCATTGGGGGGGTGTCTCAGGACTATCACGTACAGGTTCTCGTAGCTGAAACCAACAAGGGGCACCTTTGCACTCGTTAACTCTTACACACAGCGTTATATTAAGTGTTATGTGTGACACTCCACCACGAAATGAGTCGCTTAGCACCTGACCCACTTTTCCGTTACAAGCCATTTTATGCAGGAGGGGGTCAGGTCGTTGATTTTGGTTGATTATAAAACTATAGCTATTATAGTGAAATATCAAGGCATGATTTAGTTTCCTTTTGCCTTTAAACGTGTTTTAAAAATAGCCAAACCCTCATTCTGATCATCTGTCTGAAGTTTACCATGTCAATTTCTCATTTGTCATTTCCTGCAGTCTATCATTTCAACTTGTAATAACTTTTGATAGAATTGCCGATTTTCAATCTGTTTTTTGTATTGTATAGCCATTTTATTGAAGATTAATAACTTGTCAATAACTAAAAATTGACCTCTAGTGCAACGGACTCATTATGTGGTGGAGTGTCACATAATATGTGACCCGTTTTACAGAATGAGTCTCTAACTCGCAGCTGTGAAAGTGAGAGAGGCCCCAAGAGTTTGTCAGTTTTGACTTTTTATAAAAAAATTGGAATCTGTAGGCATTAAAGTTCCTAACTATGTACTTGAAAAGGTTAGATTTGATTTTTTTTTTAAATGTGCTCTTAAAGCAATTTTTTCGACCTGCTCTGGTGTGTGTTAGCTAGAGTTGTGAAAACTTAAAAACTCAGAATGTGGAATCGCTGTGTTACCAAATTTAAACATCCATAACTTTGTCAATTTTTGGGGGGTACAACAATGAATCATACATCCAAAAAAAAAAAGTAATGGTTTGTACATTTCAGAAAATTTAAAACTGAATTTGACCCATGTATCAATTAAGACTTTTCGCAAAAACAGGTAACATTATACATATATATATATATATATATATATATATATATATATATATATATATAATATATATATATATATATACAGTTGTTAAGTGCTGTATATGTTACACAGGTTTGGTTTTAGCATTTGGGTTTAGTTTTGTTGTTGCTACTTTCAATTAAACATTTTTTTAAATGCCATCTTTTTTATTTTTTGGCTTGAAAGGGAGTTCCCTTTTGGCATTTTTATCATGGAGGTATTGAGGATGGAAAGCTGGAGCAAGGGGGAGGTGGGGGAGGGAGAGAAAGACAAAGACACACATATAATTATGTGTTCTAGCACAAGAGTGAGTGAGTGAGTGAGTGAGTGAGTGAGTGAGTGAGTGAGTGAGTGAGTGAGTGATGAGTGTGTGTGTGTGGCGTGTAATGCATACATACACACGCGCATGCTTGCACACACTCAAAAACACCATTTCTCTTCCTTTCCATTTTCACACAGCCATAGAGACAGTCAAAGACAAGCACACACACACACACACACACACACACACACACACACACACACACACACACACACACACACACACACACAATTACACACTTCTACGTACATTTCCTCAAAAATCACTATTACCTCCCTCCCACAAGTTCTTCCCGACAACAATTCCGTAAGAAATCCCTGAGGGACAGCCACCCCAAATTTTCAGCAGAAAAATCGGCCATGACAGAAAATGGCACATCAATCCAATCCAATCCAACCCAACTGTTTATAGCCCCGCCAACCACAGAGGTCATATTGGCACACAACACAATAAAACAGGACACGACTCTGTCCAGCTGGACTCGTCACTTACTCACTCACACTTCTAACATCTTTGCGCACATGTTAAATCCTGTTCCGCTTTTTGTAAGAGTAGGCCATTGTGTGCCGGTGGGAACAGACGGCAAGATTCGCAAAACTGCATACACACGGGGACTAGATGTAAAAAAAAAAGCACATGAGTGCTTATTCCATTATCCTCGAAAAAACCAAAAAAAACAAACAAACAAAAAACAAACCACTCTCACTCACTCTCACTTACTCACTCACCCACCCACCCTCACTCACTCACTCTCACTCACTCTCACTGGCTCACTTACTCTCACTCCCACCCACCCTCACTCACTCACCCCACCCCCACGCACCCATCCACTCTCACCCACTCACTCACTGGCTCACTCACTCTCACTCCCACCCACCCACTCAATAAATCACTCTCATCCACCCACCCACCCACTCTCACTGACTGACTTTATTTATTTATATTATTTTATTCTTTTATATCGAGGATAATGGGATAAGCACTCGTGCATTTTTTTTTACATCCAGTCCCGTGTGTATGCAGTTGTGTAAATATTGTCATCTGTTCCCACCGGAACACAATGGCCTACTCTTATGAAAAGCGGAACAGGATTTAACATGACTGACTATTGACTGATGACTGATTGATGACTGACTGATGACTAATGACTGACTGATGACTGACTGAAAGATGACTGACAGATGACTGACTGAGGACTGACTGATGACTGACTGCCTGATGACTGACTGACAGATGACTGACAGATGACTGACTGATGACTGACAGATGACTGACTGCCTGATGACTGCCTGACAGATGACTGACAGATGACTGACTGATGACTGACAGATGACTGACTGATGACTGACTGCCTGATGACTGACTGACAGATGACTGACAGATGACTGACTGAGGACTGACAGATGACTGACTGAGGACTGACAGATGACTGACTGATGCCTGACTGAGGACTGACAGATGACTGACTGATGCCTGACTGAGGACTGACAGAGGACTGACTGATGCCTGACTGATGACTGACAGATGACTGACTGAGGACTGACTACCTGACTGATGATGACTGATGACTGACAGATGACTGACTGAGGACTGACTCACATGACGGCCATGATGACGTCGCGGTCATGCAGCATGGGTTTGTGAGGTTTGGGGAAGGAGGGCAGGTCCACCTCAAACTTGGCCAGTCGGGTCATCACGCCCATCTGAGGGACACACACCACACCACAGGGTACATTGGGTCATCACGCCCATCTGAGGGACACACACCACACCACAGGGTACATTGGTCATCACGCCCATCTGAGGGACACACACCACACCACAGGGTACATTGGGTCATCACGCCCATCTGAGGGACACCACCACACAGGGTACATTGGGTCATCACGCCCATCTGAGGGACACACACCACACAGGGTACATTGGGTCATCACGCCCATCTGAGGGACACACACCACACAGGGTACATTGGGTCATCACACCCATCTGAGGGACACACACCACACAGGGTACATTGGGTCATCACGCCCATCTGAGGGACACACACCACACAGGGTACATTGGTCATCACACCCATCTGAGGGACACACACCACACAGGGTACATTGGGTCATCACACCCATCTGAGGGACACACACCACACCACAGGTATATTGGGTCATCACGCCCATCTGAGGGACAACACACCACACCACAGGGTACATTGGGTCATCACGCCCATCTGAGGGACACACACCACACCACAGGGTACATTGGGTCATCACGCCCATCTGAGGGACACACACCACACAGGGTACATTGGGTCATCACGCCCATCTGAGGGACACACACCACACAGGGTACATTGGGTCATCACGCCCATCTGAGGGACACACACCACACAGGGTACATTGGGTCATCACGCCCATCTGAGGGACACACACCACACAGGGTACATTGGGTCATCACGCCCATCTGAGGGACACACACCACACAGGGTACATTGGGTCATCACGCCCATCTGAGGGACACACACACCACACAGGGTACATTGGGTCATCACGCCCATCTGAGGGACACATACCACACCACAGGGTACATTGGGTCATCACGCCCATCTGAGGGACACACATACCACACCACAGGGTACATTGGGTCATCACGCCCATCTGAGGGACACACACCACACCACAGGGTACATTGGGTCATCACGCCCATCTGAGGGACACACACCACACCACTTCACCTTTACAGCCATTGTTACATCCCAGGATACATCCACATGGGTATACACCCTGTAACTACTTTCTTTAACTTTTAGTTTTGTTACACCACTTTATGTCACAGCAGATTTCTCTGCCGTAAAATTCGGGCTGCTCTCCCTGGGAGAGTACGTCGCCACAAGTGCAGCGCCTACCCATTCTTTTTTCCTTTTCCTGTCTGCAGCTGTATTTGTTTTCCTGTCAAGAGTGGCTTTTTTCTACAGAATTTTGCCAGGGACAACCCTCTTGTTTGCGTGGGTTCTCTTACGTGCGCTAGCTAATGATGTGTAACACAAGGGACCTCAGTTTATTGTCTTATCCGAAAGACTAGCACCCACACCACCACTCGTGGTCTAATGGATGGGGGAAAGTTTTGGGCCCAAGCAGGGATCAAACCACCGCACATTCCGACCTGGACTTTCTAGGCAGGCGCGTTACCTCCTAGGCCACCGATCCATATCTCCTCTTTCTTTTAGCCACATAATATACTAAAATTTACCAGAATGTGCAACGAAATTCACTAACACACCACATATACATTTCTTTCCTTCGGATGAGACTATAAACCAAGGCCCCATGTGCGAACGCATGCAGAGCATCTGGCACACAGGTTAAAACCCCGTTCCCCTTTCGGAAGAGCAGGCCATTGTGTGCCGGTAGGAGCGGATGACAACAAAATAAAAAAAACAGTATGCACACAGGTGTTGTGTTTAGACACCATCCCTGAGGAAAAGTTGGGGAGTTGGGAGTCCCCATGGCGGTTCGGGGCTGTATATGGCAATGTTCTGGTGGCTCCTGCAACGGCACTGGAACCATGCATATCAGGAATTGCTTTTCCAATGGACCATTCCAGTAACGTGGAGATGGGGGGGGGGGGGGCGGGGAGTCTGCT
>CM060323.1:32120957-32123457 GCA_030674155.1 Stramonita haemastoma | reverse complement strand
AGAGATATCTTGACCAACTCCCCCAAAATCGGTCCCCAGAAAATAAAATCCGGTACGTACTGTGAACAAAACGAAACTAATCAGTGAGGGGGTGGGGGAGGGGGGGATTGTTGGGCAGCAAAACAAAATCTAAATTGAACGCGAATCTCTCAGACTTTGACTGCCGTGCTGCTTGCTGCCACTCGCTTCTTGGGCAGGAAGCCACGAAGGAAATAGGATTTTTTTTCTAGCGCCTGTGTCACTGTCTGTGTCAGTCTGTTGTTTTGCATGGCATCATTCGTGTGACTTATATTCTTCTTTCTTGTTTCTATGCTTAGCGCTCATCTAGATCTTTGTTCACTTTAGATTTAGTTTTCGACTCTTCTCTCTGAAAGCAACGCGCAAATTCATAGTCATAGACGCGCTTTTCGCTTTTCGTAAGAGCAGGCCATCTGTGCCGGTGGGAACGGATTACATTTACAAAACTGCATACACATGGGGACTGGACGTGAAAAAGCACATGAGTGCTTATTCCATTATCCTTGATATAAAAGATTAAAAGAATACAGAATAAACAAATCTAGGCCCCATTTACTCATTGTGAATAGAAGTCACTGTCATGCCGAGAAGAGCGCAAAGCTCTATTCTTTCACAGTAAAGCTTGCTATTCTGCGTGCTAGGCTAATGAGGCTGGCGCTAAAGATGTTCGTCGGAAGGGGTGGAATAGAAGGGGTAGGTGCAGTAAGCACAGTACAGGCCCATGACAGACTGTAAGAAAACGTCACTTCAGACTTTTTTTTTTGAGACGGAAATCTAATCGGTCACGGGCAAACAGAATCGGTACGCGGTACCAGCTGCTTCGAAAATTTTCGGTATTCCCTGTTTACAATCGGTAAAATACCGACAATTACCGGTTATCGCGAACCCTGATAGATTACCTGATACTGCTCTATCTATGCCTTTAGTGGTGATGTACATGTATAGATTACCTGATACTGCTCTATGCCTTTAGTGGTGATGTACATGTATAGATTACCTGATACTGCTCTATGCCTTTAGTGGTGATGTACATGTATAGATTACCTGATACTGCTCTATGCCTTTAGTGGTGATGTACACGACCTCGTTGACCCCCGTCCACACAAACCCCAGCAGGTCAGCTTTGGCCTGCACACATCATCATCATCATCACCATCATCATCATCATTACCATCATTATCATGATCTTCATGATGATGATCATCATCACCATCACCATCACCATGATCATCATCATGATCCTCCTCCTCCTCCTTCTCACCACCATCACCAGTCACATTACACGATGTTTGATGTTGGTGTCCTTATCGTAAGACATATGAATGTAACCCTGCGTACAGACCATCATGAAATACAAACAAACTCAGTCCGATCCAATCTTGTTATTTACACTACAGCCCCGCCGACCACATGTCAGCATTTGATGGGCTTTGGAAACACAAACATACCCAGCACACACTCCTGAAGTCAGAATGGTGCTACCTTCATGGTGGTCAAAACTGCTTGCATACGCAGAATCTCACCACTGGTGAACCTTGGCAGTTTAGCCCAGAAACAAAAAGACCCCCCCCCCCCACCCCCCCAAAAAAAAATTTTTTCAGTAAAAGTCCACTACACTAGCTGATATTTATGCATTACATTGAAGTTTGTGCATGTGGATTTTATCAAATCTGTAAAGATGATCCCTGGAGTGTATTTTCTACTCTTCTTTTGTGCTGTGTGTTCCCTGATAGGGTTTGCTTATATATCACTTATATGCATGCACATGCTGCGCACAAAAATGCATGCACAAACACACACACACACATACATACATACACACGCACACGCACACACACACACACACACACACACACGCACCCCTATCAAAATCTGGCAATGCAGTTGCATACACAAAACACACACCACTCCAAGTTCCCCGTACCTATCAAATACAACAACAGAACTCCCCCCCCCCCCCCCCCCCTCTCAAATGTGTACTTACTTTACACTGGTGCGCATACTCTTGTTGCTCAGAGGTCATGTCTTCTCTGAAGTTCACATAATCCTGTTGAGTGAAGATAAAACAAGCTTTAAGCTTGCAACATAAACTGTTAACTTCAGGGGAAATTGTGATCTGGGGAAATAGAATAAAAAGGAAAAAAGGAGCAAGAAAGGGGAGATTTCCTGATTATCCTGTTGAATATACAGAAACATGACAAATAACCAAATGAAGAGAGAAAGACGGTAAATATACAGAAACATGACAAATAACCAAATGAAGAGAGAAAGACGGTAAATATACAGAAACATGACAAATAACCAAATGAAGAGAGAAAGACGGTAAATATACAGAAACATGACAAATAACCAAATGAAGAGAGAAAGACGGTAAATATACAGAAACATGACAAATAACCAAATGAAGAGAGAAAGACGGTAAATATACAGAAACATGACAAATAACCAAATGAAGAGAGAAAGATGGTAAATATACAGAAAC
>CM060323.1:32108457-32110957 GCA_030674155.1 Stramonita haemastoma | reverse complement strand
TGCAGCAGGCCCACCCCCCTCCTTTTCCACGTCGCTGGAATGGTCCTTTGGAAAGGCAATCGCCGATACGGATAGTTCCAGTGGCGTCGCAGGAGCCGCCAGAATGTTGTCATATACAGCCAGAGCTGCCCTGGGGACTCCAACTCCCTGATTTTCCCCCAGGGATGGTGTTTAAACCTGACACCTGTGTGCATGCTGTTTTTGTTGTTGTTGTTGTTGTTGTTGTTGTCATCCGCTCCTACCAGTATACAAAAAATGTGGAACGGGATTTTAACGTGTGTGCAAGATGCTTTGCGTCCGCCCGCACACAAGGCCTCGGTTTAATAGTCTCACCCGAATGACTGACATTCAGTTCGATTTTTTCGTCAAACTGGGAAGAAAAGGCGAGGCTGGGAATCGAACCCAGAACCTCACGGTTTACTTGTTGGCAGGCGAACGTCTGAACCATCCTGCCACATTCCTTACACACTATATAGCTGTTAATTAACGTAAGTGATTGTTAAGACCAGCACGACTGGAAACGAATGTTACTTTATTAATCGGAAAGTGTGTTACTTTACAAACGTCGACAATATCCAAGACCTTGACCGCTAATCTCTCTTCCCCGCGCTTCTTCATCTTCGGGAAGGGGGTGGGGGGTGGGGTGGGGGTGGGGGATGCATAGTGTTGATTCTCTCTTGCATTTGTAACTCTGCAGAAAGTCTGCTCTCACGCTATCCTCAGCCGTCATATTCCGACTTAAGAACAGCTCATTTCTTATTTATTTATTCTTTTAATTCGATGATAATGGAATAAGCACTCATGTGCTTTTTTCATTCAGTCCCCGTGTGTATGCAGTATGCAGTTTCTTTGTGTAGGAAGTATGCTGGGAATACTTGTGTTTGCATAACGCTGGCGTAACAGACGGGATCTTTAACGTACATAGATTTGCTGCATGAGTATACGCACGGAAGAGAACTAATACACCAGCAGATCTACATTTTAAGTTGGACTTTGAGATTGTAAAAATCATCACCACCCATTACCAGCCACTGCCGAGATTCGAACCCAAGACTTGCTAGACTCACAGGATTGAAGTCAAAAGGCCTTAACCACATGCCTACAGCGTTTGTCTACAATACAGGCAAAAGGCTTGAAATGCCAGACACGAGTTCAGCTGTTGTGTCTAATCGCGTCAAATGATACACCAGCGCAGCGGAAGTGAACGTGCATGGTCTCAGAACATAAAGTGTATAGGCCTACCAGATATAAACAGACGGCCTGGAAATAGCACAGCCCCTATAGGCCTACGTTGATAACTTCGTATATAACAGACACAATCAAGCAGGAAGCTTAAATGCTTACAGAGCTGTGATTGTCAGTATTCACCTGCGCACGGTTTAAAATCAGAAAGCTTGCAAGATATGTTGTTGTTGTTGTGCATTCCCCAGCTTAACACTCTGGGGGTCACCTAGAATGTGCACACTGACTCACTCATCCTACCTGGGAATCACTGTGAGACTGAAATTGCACACTGAATGAGAAGTTTGCGTGCATGACAGTTTTCAAGTACCTCGCCGTACAGGCAGACATACTCCGACTTCAGAGGATTTTTTCTCCTTAGTGCAGGTTGTTATGTTAAGGGCTTGTCATGGCTGAAGGCAATCTTAACACATTTTACAACATGACAACATTTTAGTGTAGGCCTTGGCAATTAGCTGGCATCAATAACTGACACAGCTTTTGGCCTAGCCAGCTTGCAAGATACAAACAGAAAGCTTGAAAAGATGACACACTCCACACGTTAGCAGCCAAGTGTGGAATTGGAATAGAAACAATAATTATTCAAAAAAGCTTAATTAAAGATGTAAGAACAGTGACTATCAATATTCACGTGCAGTTTACAATTAAAAAAAAAAACTTTTAGGAACAAGACATGATTGTTAGTATGCAAGGTATGCTATGAATATCAACACACTGTCAATATTTACGTGCAGTTTAGAATCCTTTTTTAAAAAAATCTTGTAAGACAAAACATAATTGTTAGTATGCAAGGTACGTGATGAATATCAACACACCGTCAGTATTCATGTGCTGTTTTAGAAGCAAAACAAAAAAAA
The DNA here is from genome assembly GCA_030674155.1 of Stramonita haemastoma. NCBI lineage: Eukaryota > Metazoa > Mollusca > Gastropoda > Neogastropoda > Muricidae > Stramonita > Stramonita haemastoma. The sequence goes on along the minus strand of CM060323.1, from coordinate 32,108,858 downwards.
AATCTTGTAAGACAAAACATAATTGTTAGTATGCAAGGTACGTGATGAATATCAACACACCGTCAGTATTCACGTGCTGTTTTAGAAGCAAAACAAACAAAAAAATCTTGTAAGACAACATATCATTGTTGTTTTGTTTAGATGATTGTTAATATACAAGGTGCATGACAAACATTAGCAGAAACCTTGAGAAAAACACACACCAAATAACCCACCCTGTTAGTAACCAAATTCGAATCGAAGAATACCAAAAAAAAACCAATTTGTTATTTCAACGCCAAAAACATCTCACACAACAGTCAAGTGTTTCAGTTTCACAACGTCCGTCTATCCAGGGCGCTTGAAAACGTGGTGGATGTAGTGCAGTCTTTTATCTTCGTGGCAGCCCACCTTCTTCATGA
>CM060323.1:32098457-32103457 GCA_030674155.1 Stramonita haemastoma | reverse complement strand
AGCCCGTGAACACTTTCACTTTGCCCCCCAGGGCATTTTTCACGTGAGGCTCTTCCCAAAACACCTGCACCTTCTCCCAAACCCTCCAGGGGTCCTTTCTTGTTGAAATACTCTGAAACAGATGTGTGAATATAAAGGTAAAGGTAAAGGTGTCCCATAACTTATGTGGTCGTAGGGGAGCGAGGCATCAGAGACCTCTCAGCTTCTCTAGGGGCCAGCATGTTGAGGGTGGCGCCCATCTCCTCTCCCTCGCTGCTTTACCTTCCCTGACCCAAAAGAGGCAATTACAGCTGGGTGGACTGGGGGGACTGTAGGCTACTGAAGCCAAGGCGTGCAAACGGTCGCCCATCCACTTGGTAACCACGCTCGGTGCTGCTTCACCTTAGCTTGGGGAAAGTGAGTGCTCTGACCACTGAGATATCCCGCCCCAGATGTGATATCTATCTATCTATCTATCTATCTATCTATCTATCTATCTATCTATCTATCTATCTATCTATCTATCTATCTATCTATCTATCTATCTATCTATCTATCTATCTATCTGTGTGCGTGCGTGCGTGCGTGCGTGCGTGCGTGCGCGCACGTGTGTGTGTGTGTGTGCGTGTGTGTGTGTGTGTGTGTGTGTGTGTGTGTGTGTGTGTGTGTGTGTGTGTGTGTGTGTGTTTTATGTGTGTGTGTGTGTGAAACAGGGAAGAACGGGCAAGGCTTGGAATCGAACCCAGAACCTATTCGTTTACTTGTTAGGCAGGTAAATGTCTAAACCGTCCTTCCACTTCCTAAATTCAGTACACAAAATATAGCTCTCTGGATACACTCATACTTACCTCTGTACACACACTATAACAACGTTTTAATCCTAATCCTTTTCCCCATCGGAAATTACAGGGGTCTGTCAGTATAAATAGCATCCCCACCTTACAGAAATTCTGTGCTAGAAATTACCTCTTTTCTATCCCTCTCTTTGTTTCTGCTTTGTTCTTTTTTTTTTTCTTCCTTGTCACCAACTTCGTGTTCATTTTCTGCCTTCCTGGTCCTTTCTTCTGCCTCCTCCTCCTCCCCCCCCTCCTCACCCCCCCCCCCCCCCCCCGCAAAAAAAGACGTAAGACATAACAATTCTCTTCCACACCGAAGTCGGATGTGCAGGGCCTGACTTGTCAGGCACTTTAAGTGCAAAGCAGTACACTTTCGCTTGTATGACAAGACAACAACGGTTGCTGTCTGAGCATTCGACAAAAAGAAGAAGACTTAAGTGTTTTACACACTGCACCAACCAAGTTTCCATCTCTCAAAATACTACACGACCACGGGGACGGGATAGCCTAGTGGTTAGAACATTGCGCTCGCAAACTGCTAACCCGGGTTCGAATCTCGTTCAAGAGGATTTTTCCTCTGGAGTTAGCATCAGTACCGACACTACTCCCCCCCAAAAGTCTTTTGGATGAGACTATAAACCGGGGTCCCGTGTGCGGACGCACGCAGAATATCTTGCGCACACGTTAAAGCCTGTTCCACTTTTTGGAAGAGTTGGCAATTGTGTGCCGGTGGGAATGGATGACAAAGTTTATAACTCTGCATACACACGGGGACTGGGTGTAAATATACATGAGTGCTTATTCCATTTTCCTCGAAATAAAAGAGTTAAAACAAAAATATATATATATTTCTAAACACAGGCTCTCCCCAAAAGATTTCTTCACCCAGCTGAACAAAATAATAATAATAATAATAATAATAATAATAATAATAATAATAATAATAATAATAATAATAATAATGATGATGATGATGATATTAACAACAACACAACAACAACAACAACAACAACAACAACAACAACAACAACAACAACAACAACAACAACAACGACGACGATGATGATGATGATGATGATGATGATGATGATGACAACACCAATAATAATGATGATGATGATAATAATAATATATAGGATTTATACAGCCTGAATCTTGTAGAGCACACAAATCAAAGGGCTTGCATTCAAATTAGTCACGAGCATGCAACTGTTCACATATAAAATTAACAAATCAATGTCTACACACACACACACACACACACACACACACACACACACACACACACACACACACACACACACACACACGACACACACACACGACACACACACACACACACACACACACACACAACACACACACCACACACACACCACACACACACAAACACACACACAACAAACAAACACATACACACACACACATACACACATACACATACACACACACACACACCACACACACACACACACGCACACGCACACACACACACACATGCACACACACACACATACACACACGCACGCGCACGCACGCACACACGCACGCACACACACAAACACACAGAGCAAGGTGACGGAGATAGATAGAGGAGACTGATGGAGAATAGGAACAGATGTGAGGTACTGTGCTATGGTGGAAGAAGAATCCAGGTAGGAAATAAGTGTGTCTTTAGGTTGGAGTTGAGCATGTCAAATGGAGGATTTTGACGAACATCAGCATGGGCACACTCTCTAACTGACTCTCTGACCTACTGACCCACTGACCTACTGACCTACTGACCCACTGTCCTACTGAACCACTGACCTACTGACCCACTGACCTGTCTGGCCCTGTGGACGTTGACCTCAAAGCGTCGCATGGATTGCTCGTGCACGTACAGCCCGCTGGAGTCCATCCCAGCCACCCACACTTTCACCACCACCGCCCCCACGAAAAACAGACCCCTGTCTGTCAGGCTGTTCAGCGCCTAGAGGTCATCGTCACCATCATCATTGTCATTATCATTGTCATCATCATTGTTATTGTTATTATCATTGTCATCATCATTGACTTTGTTATTATCATTGTCATCATCAGCGCCTAAAGGTCATCGTCACCATCATCATTGTCATTGTCATTATCATTGTCATCATCAGCGCCTAGAGGTCATCGTCACCATCATCATTGTCACTGTTATTATTATTGTCATCATCATTGTAATCATTTTATGATTTATTTATTATTTTATATCGAAGATAAAGGAATAAGCACTCATGTGCTTTTTTTTTTTTACATCCAGTCCTCGTGTGTATGCAATTTTGTAAATCTTGTCATCTGTTCCCATCGGTATACAATGGCCTACTCCTACGAAAAGCGGAACAGGATTTAACGTGTGTGCAAGATGTTCTGCGTGCGTTCGCACACGGGGCCTCGGTTTACAGTCTTATCCGAAGGACTTTTGGGGAGAGTGGAGTCAGCACGGATGTTACTCCAGGAGAAAAATCCCCTGGAACGGAATCGAACCCGGGTCGTCAAATGGCGAGCGCAATGTTCTGACCACCAGGCTATCCCGTCACCATTGTCATTATGATCATCATCATCATCACTGTCGTTACGATCATCCTTATCCTCATCATTGTCATCCTTATCGTCGTTATCATCATTCTTGTCATTATCATCATCATTACCATTATCATCACTATCGTTATCAACGTCGTCATTATCATCATCATCATTGTCATCATCATTGTTATCATCATTATTGTCATCATCAATGTCATTATCATCATCATTGCCATCATCACCACTGTCGTTATGATCATCATAATCGTCGTCATCTTCGTTGTCATTCTCATCATCATCATTGTCGACATCTTCATCATCATCATTGTCGTCATCATCATCATCATCATCATCATCATTGTCTTTACCATCATCATCTCTGTCATTATCATCATCGTCGTTGTCATCTTGTCGTCATTAGCTTTATCACCATCATCGTCAGGGTTATCCCCATTATCCCCATCATCGTTGCAATCATGAATAACATTACTAGCAACCTTATCGTTATTAAATTAATAATTTACACCCTCCCCCAACCCACGCACACAGACACACAACATCCCGCCTCCCTCCACACCCCCCCCCCCCCATGCCCCATCCACCCCACCACGCCTTCCAAACAACACAACACAACACTTAACACACACACACACACACACACAACACATAACACACACACACACACACACACACACACACACACACACACACACACACACACACACACACAAACCCAAACAACACAACACAACACATAACACACACGCAAACAACACAACACATAACACACAAACCCAAGCAACACAGCACATAACACCCCCCCCCCCCCTAAACAACACAACAACCCCCCTCCCTTACACACACACACACACACACACACACACACACACACACACACACACACACACACACACATACACACACACAAGCAAGCCCCCCTCCCCCCCACACAGACACACGCAGACACACACACGTGCGCGCGCGCACACATACATACACACAAGCAAGGCGCCCCCCCTTACATATGCATACAGACACAGACCACGACACACGCACGCACGCACACACACACACGCACACGCGCAAACACACACATGCACACACACATAGACACGCACACGCGCGCGCGCACACACACACGCACGCACACACACACTAACACACTAACACACTAACGCACACACACTCTCTCTCTCTCACACACACGCACACAGCACACACACACACACACACACACACACACACACACACACAACACACACACACACCTAACACTAACACTAACACTAACACTAACACACACACTGCCTGCAACAAAAGACTGTGTACCCATTATATTTTATCACCTCGACTGCTTCACGGTTGCTTTTCATATTTTGTGTTCATATGGGTCTTATGACCTGCAAAAACTGAATAAAACTGATTGATTGATTGATTGATTGATTGATTGACACACGGAACACACACACTAACACACTAACACACACACACAATCTCTCTCTCTCTCTCACACACACACAACTAAAACACACACACACACACACACACACACACGCACACACACACACACACACACACACACACGCACACACACACACGCACACACACACAACACACACTACACACACTAACACACTA
>CM060323.1:32091838-32098357 GCA_030674155.1 Stramonita haemastoma | reverse complement strand
GGTTGATTGATTCACTTGTTTTTGACATTTCATAGCTTTATGCTTAATTATATGATGGGTTAATTGATTCACTTGTATTTAGGAAAGAGGGCTGGATGAAAACAAGCCACCACTGTGCTTGTTCTTTTCCCTTAATAAAAATGTTCATTCATGAATTCATTCTCTTCTCTCTCTCTCTCTCTCTCTCTCTCTCTCTCTCTCTCTCTCTCTCTCTCTCTCTCTCTCCTCTCTCTCTCTCTCTTCTCTCTCTCTCTCTCTCTGTGTGGCCAAAATTTACATCGGTCACAAAGTCTTTGGACGAATTCAACAACAGAAGAAAACCCATGTGAAAATTGAACTTAAGGTATAGTAAAGCTTGTTTTGGTTTTTTTTTTAATAAAAAAAAAATTAAAATTAAAAAAAAAGAAATAAAAGTGCCACTGGCCAACAAGCATAACACACATGTTTCCCATCTTCTCATCGTGCCAATGGGCTATGTGGCAGTGAGGTGTTTAAAGACCACGTGCAAAGGAAACATCAACTCCTGTCTTTCATACCCCCCCCCCCCCCCCCCCCCCCCTCATCCACCCCCCCCCCCCCCCCCCCCCTCCTTAATTTAAAGCGGTCCAGACAGACAGGACTCTTGCTGATGACGTCTTATTCCCATTTCCACGCCATATTTAAAGATGGAAAACTCCTCTGTGTGTGTATGTGTGTGTGAAAACTTTTATACCTACAAATGGAGTGTTTTGAAGTTATTTTTTTAACGGGTTTTCCGTTGTTATTGTTTTCGCTGAAGCAGACAAGATTGGATTATGTTCTGTGTTTCATATGGATATTGGTTCAACTTCAGGTCTTGTGATTAAAGGAAAAGTTAGGTAAGATGCACACAGAGATCTTGAATGGCACAGAGAGAGAGAGAGAGAGAGAGAGAGAGAGAGAGAGAGAGAGAGAGAGAGAGAGAGAGAGAGAGAGAGAGAGAGAGAGGGGTTTTCGATTTTGCCGACACATTACCCCACCCCAAAAAGGGAACGTAGTTTATATTCTACACACACATATATACATGCATGAACACGCACGCACGCACACACACATGCACACGCACGCGCGCGCACACACGCACATACGCACGCACACACACATGCACACACACACAAACACACACACGCACGCGCGCACACACACACACACACACACACACGTGCGCGCGCGCGCGCGCTTGGAGGACGGGATAGCCTAGTGGTCAGAACATTGCGTTCGCAATTCGACGACCCAGGTTCGATTCCAGTTCGAGGATATCTTTCTCCTGGAGTTAACATCAGTGCAGACTCCACTGTCGCCCCCCACCCCCACCCCCACCCCCAAAGTATTTCGGATGAGACTGTAAACCGATGCCCCGTGTGTGTGAACACACGCAGAACATCTTGCGCACACGTTAAATCCTGTTCCGCTTTTCGTAAGAGTAGGCCATCGTGTCCGGGTGGGAACAGATGATACATTTACAAAACTACATACACACGGGGACTGGGTGTAAAAAAAAAAAAGCACAAGAGTGCTTATCCCATTATCCTCGATATAAAAGAATAGAATAAAACACACACGCAAGCAAGCAAGAAAAACTTTACCACAAGAAAAAGGACCAACATTTAACGAAACAAAATGTTAGGTAGAAAACAACAGGTTGTTTATGGCGAAATCCTCATCATCCAAGCAGATAGAGTATCTCATAGACATGACAGATATCTGATAGATAGGATAGATATCTGAGGAATTTTGTAAAACTTTTTTTTGTTTTGTTTTAAAAAGCAACAACAAAAAACACCAAAAGCACCAACAAACCTACTGTTGCTTTGAGTGCACAACAAACTGACGCCAGGAAAAGGGATTTATATTGCTAGTTGAAAGAATGTGCTCAATAACATTTACTGCAGTGTGTGTGTGTGTGTGTGTGTGTGTGTGTGTGTGTGTGTGTGTGTGTGTGTGTGTGTGTGTGTGTGTGTGTTTGTGTGTGTGTTGTGTATGTGTGTGTGTTTGGTGTGTGTGTGTGTGTGTTGTGTGTGTGTGTGTGTGTGTGTGTTGTGTGTGTGTGTTTGGTGTGGTGTGTGTGTGTGTGTGTGTGTGTTGTGTATGTGTGTGTGTTTGGTGTGTGTGTGTGTGTGTGTGTGTGTGTGTGTGTGTGTGTGTGTGTGTGTGTGTGTGTGTGTTGTGTGAGGCTGAAAAGATTGGGGGGGGGGGGTAGAGGGGTTGAAGTTTTTCTGCTGACTTTTCTGGGGGTGGTTTTTGTGGTTGTTTTTTATTTGTATTTATTATTTATGGTGTGGTTGACCAAAATGTTTTCAAACGAAATATCTTAGAAATCTAACACCCCCCCCCCCCCCTCTCTGTCTCTCTGTCTCTCTCTGTCTCTCTCTGTCTCTCTCTCTTCTGTCTCTCACTCACTCTCTCTCTCTCTCTCCCTCTCTCTCTCTCTCCTCTCCTCCTCTTCTCTCTCTCTCTCTCTCTCTCTCTCTCTCTCTCTCTCTCTCTCTCTCTCTCCTCTCCTCTCTCTCTCTCTCTCTCCACCCGGAGGCTCACCAAATGTTGAGATTTTTGCGTATGTGACCAGTGTTTGGCCAACATTCAGGTAGCTGCATTTCGGCTTCAGGGGCGATGTGTAAACACACCAGTGTGCATGCGTGGGGGGGGGGGGGGGAGGGGGGTGTTTAATTAGTTTTGTCATCCGTTCCTACTGGCACGCAGTTTTTCGGGATGGGTTTTGATGTGTGTGCAAGATGTGTTATATATTATATATATATATATATATATATATATATATATATATATATATATATTATATATATATATATATATATATATATATACCACTTTATGTCACAGCAGATTTCTCTGCGTGAAATTTGGGCTGCTCTCCCCGGGGAGAGCGCGTCGCCCCAAGTGCAGCGCCTACCCATTTTTTAAAATAAATATACAGCCCCTGGAGGACGGAAATAGCCTAGTGGTCAGAACATTCGCTCGCAATTTGACGACCTGGGTTTGATTCCCGTTCGAGGGATTTTTCTCCTGTAGTTAACATCAGCGCTGACTCACTCTCCCCAAAAGTCTTTCGGATGAGACTGTAAACCGAGGCCCCGTGTGTGAACACACGCAAAACGTCTTGCGCACACGTTAAATCCTGTTCCGCTTTTCGTAAGAGTAGGCCTTCGTGTGCCGGTGGGAACAGATGACATTTACAAAACTGCATACACACGGGTACTCGAAGTAAAAAAAAAAGCACAAGAAGAGTGAAAAGCACAAGAGTGCTTATGGCATTATCCTCGAAATAAAAAAGAAAAGAAAAGAATAAAGAGCCACCCTGGTGACTCCAACTCCCCGATTTCTCTCAGGGATGGTGTCTGAACACGACACCTGTGTGCATGCTGATCTTTTTTTTTATAATTTTGTCAACCGCTCCTACCGGCACACAACGGCCTGCTCTTCCGAAAGGCGGAACGGGGTTTTAACGTGTGCGCACACGGGGCCTCGGTTTGTAGTCTCATCCGAATGACTATGACATTCAGTTCTGCACACGTTAGCACACGTAACCTCTGTTCGTAGAACAGAACATCTTGCGCACACGTTAAATCCTGTTCCGCTTTTCGTAAGAGTAGGCCATCGTGTCCGGTGGGAACAGATGACATTTACAAAACTGCATACACACGGGGACTGGATGTAAAAAAAAAAAAAAAAAAAAGCTCAAGAGTGCTTACTCCATCTCTCTCGATATAAAAGAATAAATCAATCAAATCAATTCGTAATCTCATCTGAAGAACTTTTGGGGTTGTGGAGTCAATACAGAAAACGTGGCCCCCCCCCCCCCCCCCCCCCCCCACCCCCCCCCCCCCCCCCCCCCCCCCCCCCCCCCCCCCCCCCCCCCCCCCCCGTGGTGGTTCGAACGTGGCCGTCAGATCATGAGCTCAACGCTCTAACCACTAGGCTATCCCGCCCCTTAAAGTTCATAGAGTACACTCTTTATTACCAGAGGAATATGTTTTTGTAGATTTACTTAAAAATCAATTTGAGGGGAGGGACTCGGTGAAAATGCTCAATTTAGTGGTAGGCTGGGTTTTTTTAGAACCCTGGGGAATTTGTGAAATTAGTGGTAAAAGTATTTGTTATTGTTGGTAAGCTTTTTTTTTTGAATTGCAAATCAAGCCACACACACACAACCCACAACACAAACACCCACACACACCACACACACCACACGAAACACACACACAACACCACACACACACACAAATACATACATAATACATACACACACACATGTACTCCTTCTCCACACAACACACAACACACACACACACAACAATTAACACATTACACCACATTGTGCGCACACACACACAACACTACCACCACACACACCACACACACAACACACACACCCACACACACAACATCCATTCAGGGGGAGGGGGCGGATAGCCTGTGGTCAGAACATTGCGCTGGCAGTTTGACGACCCGGGTTCGAGTCCGGTTCGAGGAGATTTTCTCTGGAGTTAACATCAGTGCTGATCCACTCTCCCCAAAGTCTTCAGATGAGACTTAACCAAAGCCTCGTGTGCGAACGCACGCAGAACATCTTGCGCACACGTTAAATCTGTTCGCTTTCGTAAAAGTAGGCCATCATGTGCGGTGAAAACAGATGACAATAATTACAAATGCATACACACGGGGACCGGATGAAAAAAAGCACATGATTGCTTATTGTGTTATCCTCGATATAAATAAATAAATAAATAAATAAATAAATAAATAAAACATTCATTTAAATCTTCTTTAGGCAGGCTAATACTGGTATTAACGTTACTGGTCTACTGTTTGGGCCACGTTTTGTCGGGTCAGTAAGTAACTGTCCCTGGTAAAGTCTGTTCATGAATCATTACTGTACGTTCTGGAGGCTACAGAAAAAGAAAGTCAAGTCAGTTATCCTTTTCTGCGTTTCTTTTTTTTTACATCGATCAGTTGGTCATTCTTTTGATCTCTGGGTTGGACTAGGAAATTTTATGTACTTCTTTTGTCATCTTTTTCCGATTTTAACGACCATAATTTGGGGGGGGGGGGGGAGGAGGGGGGCAGGAGGGTGGGGCGGGGGGGGGGGGGCAACAAAATAGGTGTGAAATGTTTTGACCATAAAGTTAACACCGGTGTTGTGTGTAGAGAGGTACCTTGAGCAAATTTGCTGTTGTGTCGAGATATATGTAGGAATATAATAAGGCGAGTTTTCTTCCAGTGATTGTCTTTGTTTTGGGGGTTCTTTTGTTGTTGTTCTTGTTGTTGTGCGTTCCCCAGCTTAACACTCTGGGGGTCACCCATAATGTGCACTCTGACTCACTCATCCCACCTATGAACAGATGGCAAGATGTACAAAACTGCATACACACGGGGACTGGATGTAAAAAAAAAAAAAAAAAAAAAAAAAAAGCACATGAGTGCTTATTCTATTATCCTCGAAATAAAAGATTTTTTTTTATTAAAATAAAAGAATTTTTTTTAAAAAGGAATCACAGTGAGATTGAAGTTGCACACTACTGAATGAGAAGTTTGCGTGTATGACTGTTTTCAAGTACCTCGCCATTATAGGCAGCCCTACTCCAACCTGAGAGGAAGTTTATTTGTAATTGTTACTTTTTTTGTTGTTTCTCCTCTTGTTTTTCTGTTTTGTTTTGTTTTGTTTTGTTTTAGAGGGAGCTAAAGGACAGGTGGAAGGTGATGGAGAGAGGGAGGTGGTATTTAATTTATGGATTTTTTTTTCCCCTCCCCCCCCCCCCCTTTCTTTTTGTTTATTTCATTCGAATTCTTTGTCTTTGCCTTGTTCTGTTTATTTCTGAAGCAGATTTTCATGTTCTTTCTTTATTTTACCATTGTGGTATTTTGTTCGTCATCTGTGCTTTTTTTTTTTTTAATGTATCAACTTTCATTTCTGATCTTTGTGTGTGTTCGGTACTTTCTGGGATTAAATTAATTAAGTCACAAACGGCAATACGACACTATCTAAAGTTATAGAAGAAGAAAGGTGTTGTGAATACGTGCTCCTATACAGATAAAAAAAAAAACACGTTGCACTCATTGTACAACTTAACAGGAACATTTGACCCATCCCCCTGCCAAATAGATTAAATTGACACATTTCTCCAACAAAAGGCATGATAAATATTCACAAGCATTCTGTGACCGGGGCACTGCATAGCTCAGTGGTCAGAGAACTCGCTTTCCCCCAGCCAAGGTTAAACAGCATCGAGCGTGGTTACCTATTGGATGGGTGACCGTTTGCGTGCCTTGGCTTCATTACAGTCCCCAGTTCACCCAGCTGTAAATGGGTACCTGCCCTCTTTTAGGGTCAGGGAAGGTAAAGCAGCGAGGGAGAGGAGATGGGCGCCGCCCTCAATATGTCGGCCCCTAGAGAAGCTGAGGTCTTTGACGCCTCGCTCCCCTACGACCACACAGGTGATGGGACACCTTTACCTTTTTACTTTGTGACTGACAAAGAAACATGTT
>CM060323.1:32075614-32078114 GCA_030674155.1 Stramonita haemastoma | reverse complement strand
TAAGTAGAACAAACAAAACAGAACAGAAACAGAACAGAAACAGAGCAGAACAGAAACAGATCAGAACAGAAACAAAACAGAAACAGAGCAGAACAGAAACAGGCAGACAGAACAGATCAGAACAGAAACAGACAGAAACAGAGCAGAACAGAACAGAAATACCAGAGCAGGAGAACAGAAATCAGAACAGAGCAGAACAATACCAGAACAGAGCAGAACAGAAAGAACAAAACAGAACAGAAACAGTAGCAGAAACAGAGCAGAACAGGAGCAGAACAGAACAGAACAGAACAGAAACAAACAAACAGAAACAGAACAGAAACAGAGCAGAAACAGAGCAGAACAGAAACAGACAAACAGAAACAAAACAGAGCAGAAACAGAACAGAAACAGAGCAGAAAACAGAGCAGAACAGAACAGAACAGAAACAAAGCAGCAGAACAGAAACAAAACAGAAACAGAGCAGAAACAGACAGAAACAGAGCAGAACAGAAACAGAAACAGAACAGAAACAGAACAGAAACAGAGCAGAACAGAAACAGAGCAGAACAGAAACAAAACAGGAACAGAAACAGGAACAGAAAACAGAGCAGAACAGAAAAACAGAACAGAACAGAAACAGAACAGAAAACAGAACAGAAACAGAGCAGAAACAGAAACAGAAACAGAACAGAAACAGACAGAAACAGAACAGACAGCAGAACAGAAACAAAACAGAACAGAAACAGAGAAAACAGAAACAAAACAGAACAGAACAAACAGAACAGAAACAGAACAGAGCAGAGCAGAAAACAGACAGAAACAGAGCAGAAACAGACAGAAACAGAGCAGAAACAGAAACAGACAGAACAGAAAACAGAGCAGAACAGAAACAAAACAGAGCAGAACAGAAACAGAACAGAGCAGAAACAGAGCAGAACAGAAAACAGAGCAGAACAGAAAACAGAGCAGAACAGAAACAGAGCAGAACAGAACAGAACAGAAACAGAACAGAAAACAGAGCAGAACAGAAACAGAGCAGAACAGAAACAGAGCAGAACAGAGCAGAAACAGAACAGAACAGAAACAGAACAGGAACAGAGCAGAACAGAGCAGAAACAGAACAGAAACAGAGCAGAACAGAAACATACCAGAACAGAGCAGAACAGAAACATACCAAAACAGAGCAGAACAGAAACATACCAGAACAGAGCAGAACAGAAACAGAGCAGAAACAGAAACAGAACAGAAAACAGAGCAGAACAGAAACATACCAGAACAGAGCAGAACAGAAACATACCAGAACAGAGCAGAGCAGAAACATACCAGAACAGAGCAGAACAGAAACATACCAGAACAGAAACAGAGCAGAACAGAAACAGAGCAGAACAGAAACAAAACAGGAACAGAAACAGGAACAGAAACAGAGCAGAACAGAAACAGAAGACAACAGAACAGAAACATACCAGAACAGAGCAGAACAGAAACATACCAGAACAGAGCAGAACAGAAACAGAGCAGAACAGAAACATACCAGAACAGAGCAGAACAGAAACATACCAGAACAGAGCAGAACAGAAACATACCAGAACAGAGCAGAACAGAAACATACCAGAACAGAAACAGAGCAGAACAGAAACAGAGCAGAACAGAAACAGAGCAGAACAGAAACAGAGCAGAACAGAAACAAAACAGGAACAGAAACAGGAACAGAAACAGAGCAGAACAGAAACAGAACAGAACAGAACAGAACAGAAACATACCAGAACAGAGCAGAACAGAAACATACCAGAACAGAGCAGAACAGAAACAGAGCAGAACAGAAACATACCAGAACAGAGCAGAACAGAAACATACCAGAACAGAAACAGAGCAGAACAGAAACAGAGCAGAACAGAAACAAAACAGAAACAGGAACAGAAACAGAGCAGAACAGAAACATACCAGAACAGAAACAGAGCAGAACAGAAACATACCAGAACAGAGCAGAACAGAAACATACCAGAACAGAAACAGAGCAGAACAGAAACATACCAGAACAGAGCAGAACAGAAACATACCAGAACAGAGCAGAACAGAAACATACCAGAACAGAGCAGAACAGAAACAGAGCAGAACAGAAACAGAGCAGAACAGAAACAAAACAGAAACAGAGCAGAACAGAAACAGATCAAAACAGAAACAGGAACAGAAACAGAGCAGAACAGAAACAGATCAGAACAGAAACAGGAACAGAAACAGAGCAGAACAGAAACAGAACAGAAACAGAGCAGAACAGAAACAAAACAGGAACAGAACAGAACAGAAACATACCAGAACAGAACAGAACAGAAACAGAGCAGAACAGAAACAAAACAGAACAGAACAGAACAGAAACAGAGCAGAACAGAAACAAAACAGGAACATAAACAGAGCAGAACAGAAACAGAACAGAACAGAAACAGAACAGAAACAGATCAGAACAGAACAGAAACATACCAGAACAGAACAGAAACAGAACCAGAAACAGAGCAGATCAGAA
>CM060323.1:32065614-32070614 GCA_030674155.1 Stramonita haemastoma | reverse complement strand
CCTTTACACCTATGCCGTGGCCATGTAAAGACTGTCAGCTAGGCCTAGTTAGGGCCTAGATTCCAAAGATATCCAGTGTGGATAAATTTATTCGCTTCGCGCTCAAACTCAACAGGGAACGGGATGACGATTTGACGTTGGAGCCAACACCCACACGCGCGGTTCAAGGGAATCCCCCCTCCCCCCCCCCCCCCTCCCTCCTGCAGTTACCATCAGTGCCGACTCCACTCCCTCGAAGCATGAGACTGTAAACCCAAGTCCCGTGTGCGACCGCACATGGAACGTCTTGCACGCACGTTAAATGCCTTTTGAAAGAGTAGCCTTTATTGATTCGTTTAAAAAAAAAATTCTTTTATATCGAGGATAATGGAATAAGCACTCATGTGCTTTTTAAATTTTAAAAATTTATTTTACATCCACTACCCGTGTGTATGCAGTTTTGTAAATCTTGTCATGTTCCCCCCCCTCCCCCCCGCCCACACACATACTGGCATACTTTTACGAGAGGGAGTGGAGGTGAGCTAGTTTGAAGGTATCGGCCTACCTACCGATAGCAGTTGAAGCCACGAGACAACCCCCCAAAAAAACACACACCAAAAAACAACAAAAAAACACACACAAAAAAAACAAAAAATAAAACCAACCGACCAACCAAACAAAAACATGCACTAGAGCGTCCTTTTTCGGGAATCCCCCAAAGACTTGTCCCCATCCGATCCGAAGGGCCAACGTGTTCGTGTGACACATGATCTTACGGTCTCTCTTTTTTTTTTTTGAAAATCAGTCTCGCTTCAGCCGTTGTCATACGTATGTACTGGTAGAGTAAGCGTGTGATGTGCAGACGTACGTAGTACGTGGGCTTCATATCTGCTTGAGACACACAGGGGAAAAAAAAAACAAACCCCAAACGGATGTAGTAGCTATTTATAGATCAGTACAGCTCGGTGCTGGATTAGTGATAGCTTAGTTCGCTCCACTACGACCACCTCGGTTATGGGACAGGACGCTTTCAAAAATTATTATACCACTTTGTGCCACAGCAGATTTCGCTACGTGAAATTCGGGCTGCTCTCCCTGGGGAGAGCGCGTCGCCACAAGTGCAGCGCCTACCCATTAAAAAAAAAAATTCTACTACTACTACTACTACTACTACTACTATATTTTTTTTTATATAGCCCTGAGCCGCCCTGGGGATTGCAGCTTCCCGATTATTGTTCAGGGATGGTGTCTGCACCTGTGTGCATGCTGTTTTTTTTTTTCTTTTAATATAATTTTGTCATCCGCTCCTACCGGCACACAATGGCCTTTTGAAAGGGGGAACGGGGTTTTAACATGTCCACAAGATGTTCTACGTGCTTCGCACACGGGGCCTCGGTTTATAGTCTCATCCGAAGGATTTGTACCTTTACCTAAAGCTCAGTGATCAGATCACTCGCTTTCCCTTATTTATTTATTTTTTATTCATTCTTTTGTATCGATGATAATGGAATAAGCACTCATGTGTTTTACATCCAGTTCCCGTGTACGTGTATCAGTGCCGACTCTACTCCCTCTAAAGTCCTTCGGATGAGACTATAAACCGAGGTCTCGTGTGCGAACACACGCACGCACGCAGAATATATCGCGAACACTGTTGTAAAACCCGTTCTGCTTTTTCCGAAGAGTAGACCATTGTGTGCAAGTGGAAACGGATGACCCAAATGACAAAACTACATACACACGGGGACTGGATGTAAAAAAAAAAGAATAGCACACGAGTGCTTATTCCAGTATCCCCCATATAAAAGGATTAGTAGATAAAATAAAATGTCAACAACAACAAAATTTCTTGTATCAACGCCCTGGCCAAACATAAGGGACAATTAACCAAGCGCGCGCGCGTGCGCGCGTGCGCGCGCGCGCACGCATGTGTGTGTGTGTGTGTGTGTGTGTGTGTGTGTGTGTGTGGAGAGAGAGAGAGAGAGAGAGAGAGAGAGAGAGAGAGAGAGAGAGAGAGAGAGAGAGAGAGACAGACAGACAGACAGACAGACAGACAGACAGACAGACAGACAGACAGACAGACAGACAGAGAGATTTTCGATTTCGATTTATTCTTTTATATCGAGGATAATGGAATAAGCACTCTTGTGCTTTTTTTCATCCGGTCCCGTGTGTATGCAGTTTTGTAAATATTGTCATCTGTTCCCACCGGCACACGATGGCCTACTCTTACGAAAAGCGGAACAGGATTTAACGTGTGCGCAAGATGTTCTGCGTGCGTTCGCACACGGGGCCTCGGTTTAAAGTCTCATCCGAAGGACTTGAGAGAGAGAGAGAGAGAGAGAGAGAGAGAGGAGAGAGAGAGAGAGAGAGAGAGAGAGAGAGGAGAGAGAGACAGAGACAGAGACAGAGACAGAGACAGACAGACAGACAGAGAGACACACAGAGAGAGACAGAGACTGACAGAGACAGAGACAGAGAGAGAGAGAGAGAGAGAGGAGAGAGAGGAGAGAGAGAGAGAGAGAGAGAGAGAGAGAGAGAGAGAGAGAGAAGGCAAGGCAAGACAAGGCAAATTCTTTTATTTATTTATTTTTATTTATTTATTCTTTTATATCGAGGATAACAGAATAAGCAATCATGTGCTTTTTTTCATCCGGTCCCCGTGTGTATGCAGTTATGTAAATATTGTCATCTGTTCCCACCGGCACACGATGGCCTACTCTTACGAAAAGCGGAACAGGATTTAACGTGTGCGCAAGATGTTCTGCGTGCGTTCGCACACGGGGCCTCGGTTTAAAGTCTCATCCGAAGGACTTTTGGGGAGAGTGGAGTCAGCACTGATATTTTATTTCGAGAATAATGAATAAGCACTCGTGTGCTATTTTTACACCCAGTCCCTGCCTTTATCAGGGATAAGATCAAGATATATATATATATATATATATATATATATATATATATATATATATATATATATATATATATATATATATATATATAACACCCTTTAATTAAACAACAATAGTAATGATCTAAATTCCGAGAACAAGAAACTATTCCCAGTACCAAACAACTGACAAGAAACAAGGACAACAAGACTATAATAAAGTAATAAAAAATGCACTCATGCACTCTCTCTCTCTCATAATTATCGAGAGAGAGAGAGAGAGAGAGAGAGAGAGAGAGAGGAGAGAGAGAGAGAGAGAGAGAGAGAGAGAGAGAGAGAGAGAGACAGACAGACAGACAGACAGACAGACAGACAGACAGACAGACAGAGACAAAGAGACAGAGAGAGGCCACGTCAAGCACACACTAACGAAGATGGCCTAAAAACCCGACAGCACGGTGACATAAGCGCTGACGTGAAGAAAGCATGTGATGATCTTACCAGGTTGTGCTCGTGATGTGTGGGGCGAAGCCAAAGTCTTGGTTGTCCTGTCACCTGATACGAACGAGTTGTATACTGGGGCACCCGTATTGCAGCTCCGGCCAGCTTAGGTCGGATGTATAGAGAAAGCTGTGTACGAGAGTACCCTGGTATTCGTGCAAGAAAACTCACGCTTTAATAAATAAATAAAATAATAATAATAAAAGAATAAATAATAAAATAAAAAATAAATGAGATATGTACATAATGAGAACAAAGTTTTAACTGGTTACTTATATTTTTTCATTTGGGTGTCTACCCCCCATCTCATCTTGACTCGCGCGTGCGCGCGCGCGTGCACCCCCACACACCCACCCCCCACCACACACACACACACACACACCCACCCACAACAACCACCAACACACACACACACACACCACTCACACAACACCACCACCACACACACACACACACACACACACACACACCGCAACACACACACACACACACACACACACACGCACACACACACACACACACACACAACACCACACACACACACACACACACACACACACACACGCACACACACACACACACACACACACACAGACACGCACACAACACCACACACACACCACAGACACACCACAACAGACCACACACACAAAAACAACACAACACACACAACACACACACACACACACACAACACACACACACACACACACAACACACACACACACACACACACACAACACACACACACACACACACACAGAGACACACACACACACACACACACACACACACACACACACACACACACACACACACACACACACACACACACACACAGAGTCACGTTGCACAGGAAACTCTCGTTTTTCGTTTCTTCCGCCCACCACCCAAAAGCCCAACAGAGGCAAGAACAGTCTGAAATCACACGGGACTCGAACCACAGACCTCTCCCTCTCTAAACAGGCGCAGCACCACCAGACCACGCATCTACACTGGTTTGAGACTAACGGATGGATCGGTGGTCTAGAGGTCACGCGCCTTGCCTCGAAAGCGAAAAGTCCGGGTCGGAGTGTGCGGTGGTTCGAATCCCGTTTGGGCCCCAACCCCCCCCCCCCAACCCCCCCTCCATCCATTCGACCATGAGTGGTGGTCTGGGTGCTAGTCTTTCGGATGAGACGATAAACCGAGGTCCCGTGTTGTTACACATCATTATTTAGCGCAGGTAAAAGAACCCACGGCAGCACGAGAGTTGTCCGTGGCATAATTCTGCAGAAAAAGGTCACTCTGATAGGGAAACAAATACAGCTGCAGACATGAAAAAAAGAAGAAAAAAAATTGGGTGGCGATGCTCTTGCGGCGACGCGCTCTCCCCCCTGGGAGAGCAGCCTGAATTTATTTCACTCAGAGAAGTCTGCTGTGACACAAAGTGGTACATATATATAATATATATATATATATATTATATATATATATATATATTATATATATATATATATATATATATATATATATATATATATATATATATATATAAAACCGAACTCTCGGGCAATCTACTTCCCTATCTTGCCTTCTCTGTACTGTCTCCGTCTCACTAATAGCGATTTTCCGAGAATGAATGAATAATTCAG
>CM060323.1:32045614-32055614 GCA_030674155.1 Stramonita haemastoma | reverse complement strand
GAGAGAGAGAGAGAGACAGAGAGAGACAGAGAGAGAAGAAGACAGAGACAGAGAGACAGACAGACAGACACAGACAGACACAGACAGAGAGAGAGACACGGAGGGAGACAGACAGAGACAGAGACAGGGAGATAGGAAGACACAGGTAAGATTGAGAACTTGAACAAAATATTTAGCTTTAGAAATATCGTGCAAGAAATCGAACATGAAAAATGGAAAAAAACCCCCAGTAAACAACAAACTTCAAACACACACACACACACACACACAACAACACACACACAATGGAAAGAGTTTGCAATCAAATATCAGTAGTGTGATACCCTATGCATCGTTAGAATGAAACAAAACAGTATGTGGGGGTCCACCACGAAATGAGTCGCTTAGCACATAACCCACTTTTCCGCTAGGAGCCATTAAAGGCAGGTAGGGTCAAGTTGGCAATTTTGATATTTTGATTGATTATTAAAGTATAGCCATTATTCTACCTTGTAGTGAAATTTCAAATCATAATTTTGTTTTCCTTTGCCTTTAAACGTGTTTTTAAAATACCCAAGCCCTCATTTACTATTAGGAGCTAAACTTGTCAATTTCTCATTTTGTCATTTCCTGCAGTCTAGTATTTTAACTTGCAATAACTTTTCCTAGAATTGTCCGATTTTCAATCTGTTTTTTTTGTATTGTATAGCCATTTTATTGCAGTTTGATAACATGTCAATAACTCAAAATTGACCTCTGGTGCAATGCGTCTCATTATGTGGGGAGAGTCATTTTTTTTAATACCGAACAAAGATGATGTTTATAGGAATGGAAACTTGATCAGAAAGGAAAAACCAAACCGTTAGTTAATTTGAACAGTGGGGTGGGGGTAAAAACGAAAATACACCTGTCACAATGTAAGCATTGCAAAAAGAAACGCTCTTTTCGTCGTCTGCCCGTTCAAGCTATGTGGTACAAGGTTTGAAGCCTCTGATCCTGTTGAATCGAACCACAGGTCTTTGAATTACAAAACCAATCCACATCAAATTGTTACGATACTATCTGATTCCTGCATGCTCACTCTTTTAAAATTTTTTTTTTTTAAAGCGGTGGGGCTACATCCAATTTTGAATTTCACGCACACACTCATGCACGCCATTTATACATTCACACACACACACACACACACACACACACCACACACACACACACACACACAACACACAACACCACGCACGCACGCACGCACGCACGCAACACGCACGCACACACACAACACACACACGGACGCACGCACGCATGCACCGCACGCACGCACGGATACACGCACGCAAACACACGCAAAGGTGAAGTACACAATCCCGATACATCTAATTCATGAACATTAGATCGTTCAGAAAATCACACATGCCACACAAGCCATTCCAACAGTTAACTAAAAATTGTGTTTAAGCAACAAGAAACGAGGTCACTGGACATTTCAGCATTGACTTCGCTAAAGCATTTGATGCCACCAGCCACTCCCCCTCCCCCCCCCTTCCCTCTCCACGTCTGGGACAGTCCTGTTTTTAGCACTCTGTCGATGAACACTTTTCATTTCATGACCACACCCAAATCTGCACCAATCAGTTGTGAAAAGTCCTGGCTACGCACTTTACAGTGTGGTGTACCACAAGGAGCACACATATGTCTCCCCATCTACATCAGCAGTCTTTGTGCGAGGTTGAAAAGAAAGAAAACAAGACAAAGCAGTTTCAACTAGGTCGCAGTTGAGGCTAGGCTACAGATGTGTATTCTGACAAGCCAAAGTTTTTGTATGTTGCAAACACATGAGATGAACTGTCCTTTTTTTTCTTTAAAAAAAGAAAGAAAGAAAACTGACAAACTTATAATCTTCTTGGAACGTGGGTTCAACTGGATGTGGTGACATAGTCTGTATACACCAACACACGAGACACATCTTTCAGCGCGAAAAGCTCAATGCTGATGCCTTGGATCCCCTACACTGACACTCAAAACAGTCAGTTAGAGCAAATGCTGACCTTCCCCCCCCCTCCCCCTCCCACCGCGCCACCCAAAAGTTTGAAAATTAAATGCTGATAAAAAACCCCATAGTGTGGCAAAATCAAATACATTATGTACAAAAAAAACACACCTCCAGTTATTGAAAACATACACACACCCATCATTGGTAGAAGCACGATTCAGCACTGACCGTAGTCTGACGGGTGATGCTTATTAACAATAATCAATCAACAAATGACAGTTTAAAAAAAACAACAACAAAAAAAAACAACAAACAGTCAAACCCGTCAGAAGCGACCAGAAATCAACTCTTAAACCCGTCAAAAGCTTTCAAAGAAGTCACCTGCTATGACAGGTGTCAAAGTTCAAGGTGGGACATAGCAAGTTTTCGTGTTGCAGCATTTTCAGATGCCATCTGCTTCAAAGACTTGTTTCAGTCTTTGCGTAACTCTGGGAGTGAAAATCGCACCACTAACAGGCAGAGATGCCAGGACAGCGATTGTGTGTGTGTGTGTGTGTGTGTGTGTGTGTGTGTGTGTGTGTGTGTGTGTGTGTGTGTGTGTGTGTGTGTGTGTGTGTGTGTGTGTGTGTGTGTTGTTTTGTGTGTGTGTTATGTATGTATGTATGTGTGTGTGTTTGGGGGGGAGGGGGTAGTGTGGCATGGACAATGGTGGGGGAGGAGGGGATGTTTTAGCACAAGAGTAAAACCAAAAAAAAAAAAAAGAAAAAAAAAAACCTCCCTTAAAGCTCTTCACACTTCTAACACACGAACAAAAAAGCTGCACTTCAGATTTAATGAGAAAGGTCTAATTTCTGTAAAAAAAACAAAAGAAGATAAAGAATCAAAAATTAAAAAAAGAAGCGGCTAGAAAACGGAAGCTAGATGACTTTATTGAATGCGTTGATAGACAAAAACAGTAAAGGAAAAAAAACACCCGAAAAAAACAAAAAAAAGAAGACCACTACCACCACCAACCAACCAGCACCCTCCTTAAAAAAAAAAGTATCAAGAATTACGCACCTCCCTAAAAAAAACAACAACAACTCAACAAACAAAACAAGAAACTTTTTCCCCCACATCTTTTCCAGGACTAAAAAAAAAAAAAATTAATAAAAAAAGGAGTGTCTGTCTTGCTGTCCATCACTACCAAAAAAAGTGATCTGTCGTCAACAAGACAATAAGGGAACAAAACAAAACAAAACAAACAAATCCTACAATCTCACTTAACGTCCCTCCTCCCTCCCCCCTCTCCTGCACACACACACACACACTGACTAATCCGGTCGAGTCCGGTCCGGAGAAGATTTTTCTCCTGGAGTTAACATCAGTGCTGACTCCACTCTCCCCCAAAGTCCTTCGGATGAGACTTTAAACAGAGGCCCCGTGTGCGAACGCACGCAGAACATCTTGCTCACACATTAAATCCTATTCCACTTTTCGTAAGAGTAGGCCATCGTGTGCCGTGGGAACAGATGACATTTACAAAACTGCATACACACGGGACTGATGTAAAAAAGCACAAGAGTACTTATTCCATTATCCTCGATATAAAAGAATAAATAAATAAATAAATAATAATAAATAAATAAATAAATAAATAAATAAAAACTAATCCCCCCCTTCCTCCTCTCCCCCTGATCCACCCACAGGATTTCCCAACTGCCCACACGACACACCACCTTCCTCCCCCCCCTACCACACACTACAACAGTCTTTGTTTTTTTTTTGTTTTTGTTGTTGTTACAAAACTACATACATACAGGGGAACGGAAGGTTAAAAAACAACAACCACCCTACACACGGGTACTTATTCCATTATCCTCGATATAAAAAGAACAAATGAATAAATAAACGAATTAAAAAAAAAAAAATTTCTATTATCCTCGAAACGAAACCAAACAACCCCCCCCAAAACAAAACTTGCCACCACATCAAACCCTTATCTCCCCCCCCCACCCACCCACCCACCACACCACAACCCCCCCCACCACCACACACACCATCCAACCAACCAAACCACCACCCCACAACCAACCAACCCCCCACCCACCAACCCACACCCCCCCCCACCACACCCACACCACCACCACCCCACCACACCTATCTAAACAGCGTTGCTGACACAGTTGCCGCAATGGACGCTCTCCAAGGCTGTCAGCTCCAATCGGAGGACGCCTTACTGAGGGCGTAACCCACGTGGGAGGAGCGCGTGACGCACGAGTTCTGCCGCTGCAGGAACATGGCGCGCGTGTACTGGCGGCCCTTCAGGCAGGTGCAGATGGCGTGCAGGAAGGTCTGGCGAAAGTGGCGCGACATGAAGCCGTAGATGAGGGGTTGACGCAGGAGTTGGCGTAGGCCATGAGGTAGAAGGCCTGCCTCAGCGGCTTGAGGTAGCCGTAGTTGAGGTGGTGCAACACCTGGAAGGCCGTCAGCACGTTGGAGATGAGGATAGGCGCCCAGCACAGCACGAAGATGGCGATCACTGCCACCAGCATCTTGATCACCTGGCCCCGGGGGGCAGACAGGTAAGGTAGTAGGTAGTAGGTAGGTAGGTATAGGCAAGTAGAGCCAACAAAAAGTGAGGTGAGGTGAGGAGGTGGTAGGTGGTGGTTGTGGTGTGTGGTGGTGGTGGGGGTGTAGGTGGGTGTGTGGGATGTAATGTGAACACGGCGCAGGTAAAGAATTTATATATATATATATATATATATATATATATATATATATATATATATATATATATATATATATATATATATATATATACATACATACATAATACATACATAATAATACATACATACACTAAATAGCAAAAACACATAAAACTACATACAATAAGAAATAAACATACAGTACTACTATATACTACACACACTCAGAAGCACACACAGCACACACACACAGACCCCCCCCACACACACAGACACACACACCAGCACACACACACACAGACACACACACACACACACACAAGCAGAGTAGTGTGGGGGTTCTTTCTTTATCTTTTTTTTTGTTTGTTTTTAGGGATTTTCTGCTTTGTTTTTTGTTGTTTTTTGTTTTGTTTTGTTTTCTTTTCTTTTAGATAGATGGCTTGATGAAAAAAAAGCAAATCGATGCTTATTCACTGTCCATCTGGAAATAAAAATTTGATTGATTTGATTTGATTTGATTTGGGGGGTGGGGGTGGGGGGTGAGGGTGTAGGGGTGGGGGTGGGATGTAACGTGAACACGGCGCAGGTATACATGGAATTATACATATATACATACACACAGAGGCACACACACAACACACACACACACACACACACACACACACACACAACAACACACACACACACACACACACACACACACACACACACACACACACAACACACACAACAACACACACCACACACACACACACACACACCATCACATGAACACACACCGAGTCACACACACACACACGTCACATACACACACAGTCACACACACAACATCACACAGTACACATCACACACACACACACACACACACACACACACACACCACACACACACACACACACACACACACACACACACACACACAACACACACACACAAGTTCTTCGGATGAGACTATAAACCAAAGCTCTGTGTGCGAACGCACGCAGAACATCTTGCACACACGATAAAACCTGTCCCGCCTTTCGGAAGAGTAGGCCATTGTGTGCCATTGTGGGAACAGATGACAAAATTGATAAAACTGCATACACACGGGGATTGGATGTAAAAAAAGACATGAGTGCTTATTCCATTATCCTCGATCTAGAAGAATAAATAAATCAATGGCTATAATTATCGTTCTTATTCTTTTTTATTTATTTATTCTTTTATTTCGAGGATGATGAATAAGCACTCATGTACTCTTTTCTTTTTACATCCAGTCGCCGTGTGTATGCAGTTTTGTTAATTTTGTCATCTGGTCCCACCAGTACACAATGACCTACTCTTCCGAAAAGCGGAACGGGTTTAAAACGTGCACTCAGATGTTCTACATGCATTCGCACACGGGATCTCAGTTTATAGTCTCATTCGAAAGACTTTTGAGAAGAGCGGAGTCGGCGGCACTGATGTTAACTCCAGAGGGAAAAAAAAAAATCTCTGGAACGAGATTCGAACCCGGGTCAGCAGATCACGAAAGCATCACTCTAACCACCAGGCTACCCCGGTCCCCTTTATCCCAGAACTTCAGCCTCGCTCACCTGTTTTCTGGTGCGGTCGTCCTCGGCGGGGATTTTGCTTTTCCTCACCACGCGGATGACGGGGGACCGCTCGGTAGGGGCGCGATAGGGGCTGGCCGCTTGCGACGACGGCGGCGTCTGACCTTGCGAGGACCGGAAGGTGAAGCGTGGTTGTCCCCCTTTACCGGAAACGGCGGAGGCGCCATTGAGAAAGCCGCGGGAAGAGGTCTTGGAAGGCTCTGTGTAGGAGGAGCCGCTTTGGTCGCTGCTCATGTTCTGCCTGGAAAGGGACGGATGGAGGAGAAAGAGCGTAAGTGAGGGAGAGATCTCAAGTCCAGTCAAGTCAAGTCAAGTCAAAAACACTTTAATTCATCATCCCTGAAGGGCAATTGCAATGGATCTGGGAGAGAACTTTTGCAGTGGTCAGAGCGCTCGCTTCCCCCAAACTAAGGTTTAATTAAGCAGCTTTGAGCGTGGTTACCCAAGTGGATGGGTGACTGTTTGCGCGCCTTGGCTTCTGCACAGTCCCTCCAGTTGTAAATGGGTACCTGCCCTCTTTAGGGTCAGGGAAGGTCGAGCAGCGAGGGGAGAGGAGATGGGCGCCGCCCTCAATATGCTGGCCTCTTAGAGAGGCTGAGGTCCCTGATGCCTCGCTCCCCTGCGACCGCATAGGTTATGGGACACCTTTACCTTTTTAGGTCAGTTATCCTGGTGTCTTTGCTAGTGTGCCTACAGCAAGGAGGAAGAACTATGCTACCAGTTTACGGCACACTGTATCTACTTATGACATAAGGAATATTTTGAATCTCTCTCTCTCTCTCTCTCTCTCTCTCTCTCTCTCTCCTCTCTCTCTCCTCTCTCTCTCTCTCTCTCTCTCTCTCTCTCTCTCTCCTCCCTCCCCCCTCTCTCTCTCTCTCTCTCTCTCTCTCTCTCTGCCCCCCCCCCTCTCCTCCTCTCTCTCCTCTCTCTCTCTCTCCTCTCTCCTCTCTCTCTCTCTCCTCTCTCTCTCCTCTCTCTCTCCTCCTCTCCCCTCCCTCCGTCCTTCCCTCTCTCCATCTTCCCTAATATCTTTCACATTTCACAATAAAAAACAAACAAAAAATCAGGGGAATCACTACGCATCACACACACACACACACACACACAAAACGGACACCAGGACCTTCATTTAATCTCTCGCTTTCCACTTTCCTGTCAGATAAAGGGACCGCGTCACCAGAAAATAAACACAAAAACAAACCAGCAAAGAACAAAGTACTGAAATCAGCGAGCTACAAAAAAAAAAAAATCAAAGGAAAGCATCAATCAAGAATCTAAAAAATTTTCGATTTTTTTTTTTTACCTATGCAAGAAAATCATTTAACATCATGGATATCGACAGTGTACGACAAAAAAAAAAAAAACACACACAAAAAAGAAAAAAAAAGAGGAAAAAAGGCATCAATATCTTCAACAAAACATTCAACGCTAAACTTCGCTTCTCTGCTGAGGAAGATCGATCATTTTGTACAGAAAAAGTAATCACCAGATCAAAAACGAAAAAAAAAAAAGAGCATTGAATACATCACTAATGAACGCGATCGACCCTTCAAACACAGTGCTGACTGACTCAAAGATCCCCTGATATCCAAACAAAAACTAAACCAGATTGGTTACGTCCAAGATCCAACGGTCTCACCACAATATTTATATTATTTTTTAAGGGGGGAAATATTGAAGCAGAGTGACGAAGAGGTAGACAACATTAACAAAAAAAAAAAAGAGAAAATAAAGTGATCTTCGGACAACATCATCGCAAATGAGACAGGAAAATCACACATTCTGCTCATAGATTCAGCTTTGGGGCAGAGAAATGGACCCACTTTTCATCCACACCTACACCCCTACCTAGCCCCTCCCCCCCCCCACCACTTTCAGCTCCTCTCAGCTGGTAATTAATCCATCCCATTCTACCAGCCTAGCTGGCGCTAATAAATTATAGCAAGGAACTGACTACACTGGAACTAAGTAAAAGGAAAAGACCGCGCTAAACATATAGCTCTCTTGACTTGAGTGATGTTGAATTTGTGCACTGTGCGGACCCACCCACACACACACACCACACACACACACACGCAACACAACCACTACCACACACATCTACATAAACACCAACATCTACACACACACACATCTACACACACACACACATACCAACACACACACACACGCGCGCACGCGCACACACACCACAACACTCTCACACACATCTACATACATACACACAAAATCTACACACACACATCTACACAACACACACACACACACACACACACACACACACACACATCACACACACACTACACACAACACCTCACATCTACACCCACCCACACACACACACACCCCCCCACATCTAACACACACACACACACAACACTCCCACACACACATCTACATACATACACACACATCTACCCCACACATCTACATACACACACATCTACACCCCTCTCCCACCCACCCCCCACACACACACACCACGCACACTCTCCACACACAAACACACACACACACACAAATCTACACCCCCCCACAAAACACTCTCTCACACACATCTACATACATACACACACATCTACACACATCCCAACACACACACAACACATCTACACACACTACACACACACACACACACTCTACACACACATCTACACAACACATCACCACACACGCAACACACACACACACACACACACACACACACACACACACACACACACACACACACAAACACTCTCACACACTCTCACATTCACAACTACATACATACACACATCTACCACACACACACACTCACACACACATCTACATATACACCACACACCCCCACACCCCCCCCAAACCCTCTCCTCCTCTACATCACCACACACCACAAACCCCCTCCACCCCCCCCACCCACCAACCCCCCCACACCAACCCCCCACTCCCCCCACACACCCCCCCCCCACCCCGAACTCCCCCCCCCCAACACCCCCCCACCCACCCCACCCAACCCACCCCCACACACACACGGGTACATCATCCATCATCATCATCATACATCCATCCATACCATCATCCATCATCATCCATCATCCATACATACCACATACACATACATACACACATACACATACATACATACATACATACATACATACATACATACTACATACATACATACATACATACATACATACATACAACAACATACATACATACATACATACATACATACATACAACATACAACATACAACATACATACATACATACATACATACATACACACATACATACATACATACATACATACATACATACATACATACATACATACATACATACATACATACATACAATACATACAACATACATACACACTACATACATACATACATAATACATACATAACATACATACATACATACATAACATACATACATACATACATACACACACATACACACATAACATACATACATACATACATAAACATCATACATACATACATACATACATACACTACACACATACATACATAAACAACATACATACATACACACATACATAACATACATACATACATACATACATACATACATACATACATACATACATACATACAGACATACAACATACATACATACATACATAAAATACACACACATACATACACAATACATACATACATACATACATACAACATACATACATACAACAACAACATACATACATCATACATACATACATACATACATACATACA
>CM060323.1:32038114-32040614 GCA_030674155.1 Stramonita haemastoma | reverse complement strand
AAGACACAGACATGTGATTCGAGATCCAAGAAAGACCCGATAGGAGCAGATTGATGAAGTCTTGATCCAAATGTTCCCATACAGAGGTGCCGAACGCAATGCTACTCTGAAAAAAGAACAGATTAAACAAGCAACAAATTTTGCTTACGCGTTACAAACATCTAAGCTAGTAATATAAGTCTCATCTGAAGCATCTTGGGGAGAGTGCATCAGCACTCGATGTTCTCCATGGGAACACATACCTCGAACGGGACGAACCCGATCTCAATTGCCAGCGCTAACCTGTCTGACCAAGAGGGCTAGGTCCCACCCAACATGTAAAGAGGGAGCACACGCTACGTATTTATTGATGGGGGAAAAGCGAGCACCAGACAACTTAATTATTGCCCCTCCACCAAAGATATGACTTAGATGAAAATATCTCTTATTTGAAAGCTTTACACAAATATAAAGTGAGGCTACGCACAACCTCAGGTTGCTCGACGCCATGAGTAAACAGAGTCTAAAAGAATTAGGCTGTGTCTATATTTTACAGGGAATGTAATTCTGCCTAAATCCTCTAACACTGGACAGCATAACACAAAATGTACTTCATCCTCAGTGCTTGCTTACATAATGGGCATAGTAACCTGAGGTCATTCAACATATATTCTACTGTATCTGAATTTATGAACATTTATATCTGATAATCAAGTTAACTTAAGAGAAGAGAGAGAGAGAGAGAGAGAGAGAGAGAGAGAGAGAGAGAGAGAGAGAGAGAGAGAGAGAGAGAGAGAGACGACAGACAGACAGACAGACAGACAGATATACAGACAAGACAGAATACAGACGAGACAGCGACACAGAGAGAGTGACAGAGAAGAGTGACAGAGAGACACAAGAACAGAAAGAGAACAGAAGAAGCAGAAAGAGAGACAGAAGAACAGCACAGAGACACAGAACACAGAGACACAACAAGAGAGAGAGAGAAGAGAGAGAGAAGAGAGAGAAGAGAGAGAGAGAGAGAGAGGGAGAAGAGAGAGAGAGAGAGAGAGAGAGAGAGAGAGAGAATGGGAGAACAGAAGAGAGAGAGAGTGAGAGTTAGAGAGAGAGAAGAAGAAGAAGAAGAGAGAAGAAGAGAGAGAAGAAGAAGAAAGAAAGAAGAAGAAGAAGAGAGGAACAGAGACAGAAAGAGAGACAGAGAAAGATATAGAGAGACACTGAGACAGAGAAAGACAGAGAGATACAGAGAAACAAACAGACAGAGAGAAGACAGAGAGGGGCGGACGGAGACAAGGACAGAGAAGCAAAATAGACGGGGACAAAAGAGGGCACTTTGTGGTACACCTAGTGTCGGGGGAAAAGAGTGTATTTGCATTCTACAGAAAACGATTGCCACAGTAAGCTACTTACGCTTAGAGAGAGAGAGAGAGTGAGGGGAAAAAAATCAATGGCAAGGGGGCCGTAAAAGTCCGGACAAGGAGGAAGAGACCATTTTACCAGTATCGATTCAAGTCGAAGGCCACAGAAATGTCTACGAGATAAGAAAGCAATTTGACTCCACCAATGCTTTTGGACTTTCTAAAGGGGTCAACTAGAAAGTGCATGGAAGAAACGAAAGCAGCGGAAATAACTGTCTCGGATATTCCAGTAAAAAATGCAAAACATGTTCTCGGCGCTTAGTGTATGCTGACGACTGAGCGTTCCCAAAGAAATACTCGGGACCATTGACCGAATGTTTCCCAAAAGATCAAGGTAAACAAAACAAAAAGGGAAAAAACCCTTCCGAACAAAAAAAAACAAACCACCTGGCCCAGGCTAAAAACTGTGTCAGTTATTGATGTCAGCTCATCGCCAAGGCCTACACTAAAATGTGGTTATGTTGTAAAATGTTGTTTTGAGATTGCCTTCAGCCATGACAAGCTCTCAACATAACAACTTGTACTCTCCTTTAAAGAGAAAAAAATCCTCTGAAGTCGGAGTATGGCCGCTATATGGCGAGGTACTTGTAAACAGTCATACACGCAAACTTCTCATTCAGTGTGCAGTTTCAATCTCATAATCTTGATTCCCAGGTGGGATGAGTGAGTCAGAATACACATTCTGGGTGACAGACCCCCAAGAGTGTTAAGCCGGGGAACGCACAACATTGACAACAATAAAGAAAAGAAAACTGACTAGTCCTTAAAAAACAAAGCACACTCCCCAAAAAAACCAAATAAACAAACAAAGGAAAACAAAAGCAAGCCAAGCATAGTCTGTAGCAACAGAGATGGTAGCCGTCCTTTCGGAATTTCCAAGAGACTACAGGGAAAACAGTGTTCTTTCTCTCTTTCTTTTCCACCCTGATGATTCACCCATGTATGGTCTCAGTATTGCTTCCATTACACCGGTCTTCTGATCTTACCACACCTACCTTGCTATATTCCAAATAGTCCTATCTAGTCCACGAAACGCCAACAGATAACAAGAACTTCGGATGAGACGAGAAACCAAGCGCTCCTATCTGTAACCATAACCA
>CM060323.1:32023114-32033114 GCA_030674155.1 Stramonita haemastoma | reverse complement strand
ATAATGGAATAAGCACTCATGCGCTTTTTTATATCCAGTCTCCGTGTGTATGCAGTTTTTGTAAATCAGGTCATCTGTTCCCACCGGCACACAATGGCCTACTCTTACGAAAAGCGGAACAGGATTTAACATGTGCGCAAAGATGTTCAGCGTGCGTTAGCACACGGGGCCTCGGTTTACAGTCTCATCCGAAGGACTTTTGGGGAGAGTGGAGTCAGCACTGATGTTAACTCCAGAGGAAAAATCCCCCCCGACCGGGAATCGAACCCAGGTCGTCAAATTGCGAGCGCAATGTTCTGACCACTAGGTTATCCCGCCCCCGATTTCATACAGTGTGTTGTTTTGTAGAGTATGTGTGTGTGTGTGTGTGTGTGTGGGGGGGGGGGGGGGGGTGAAGTAATGGCGGACATGGATCGGTGGTAATGACGTTGTTTGGAGAAGGTGGATATGACTTAACTCAGTTGGCTCTCAATTGATTGAGTGAAAAACTCTGATTTGGCAGTAACAGTCAGACTGAGCTACAGACATGAAGAAGACGAAAGAAAAGACCGAGAAGAAGAAGAAGAAGAAGAAGAAGAAGAAGAAGAAGAAGAAGAAGAAGAAGAAGAACAAGAAGAAGGAGAAGATGATGATGATGATGATAATGATGATAGAAAGAAAGAAAGAAAGAGAGAAAGGAGAAAGAAAAGAAAGATAAGAACAAGAAGTCAGAATAAGAAGACCACTGCACTAGCACCAACACCATAAACACTAAGAACAAGAACAAAAACAACAGTGGATGGTGTCCTGCATAAATAGGTTACAGTATTAATATTTTTTTAAACATAGAACGCCCGTTTATCTATTTTGGTAAAAAAGGTAAAGGTCTCCCCTAACCTATGTGGCCATTGGGGGAGCGCGGCATCAGAGACCTCAGCTTCTCCAAGGGCCAGTATTATGAGGGCGGCACCCATCTCTTTTTCTCTTCTCCTCTCCTCTCCCCCCCCCCCCCCCCCCCTCCTCTCTCTCTCTCTCTCTCTCTCTCCTCTCTCCTGCTGTTTAAAACCTTAGCTTGGGGACAGCGAGTGCTCTGACCACTGAATTATCCCGTCCTGCAAAAGTTAGAGCTAATAGAAACAACAGAAAGTCCTCACAGAGCACGAGATAAATGACCTAATGTAGCCAGTAAATGGCCTCATGCAGGGAAGCCAGGCGTCTGTTTTTCCCCTGGGAAGTTCTTGGCTCCAAGTGCCTGCTGACATGAAGACCCTGGATGTATTCTGAGATCGGAAAAGATCGGTGTGGGGAACAACAACATTAGTATATGAAAAAAAGAAAGACAGGCAAAGAAAGACATACAGAAAGAGGGGAACGGGATAGCTTAGGGGGTCAGAACAGTGCGCTCAGAATCTGACCACCCGGGTTCGATTCCCGTTCAAGGGGATATTGTTTTTTCCCCAGGAGTTAACATCAGTGCATACTCCATTCCTCCCGAAAGTCCTTCGGATGAGACTATAAATCAAGGCCCCGAGTGTGAACGCACGCAGAATATCTTGCGCACATGTTAAATCCTGTTATATTTTTCGAAAGAGTAGGCCACTGTGTGCCGGTGGGAACACATGGCAACATCTACAAAACTGCATACGCACAGAGACTGGATGTAAAAAAACAAACACCACATGAGTGCTTATTCCATTATCCCCGATATAAAAGAAAAAAGAAAGAAAAGAAAGAAAGACGAACAGAAAGAAAGAGAAAGAAAAACAAAGAAATAAAAACAAACAAACAAACAAGCCAACAAACAAATAAACAAACCAACCAACCCAAACCTCTTTGGCAATCTTGGCCATGTCACTTCAGGTTTACAAAACGAATCGTCATCGGAGTCTGTTTGAAATGAGTCGTTTAAACTGATAAGAAATTGTCGTCAGTTTTTTGTTTTCTTTCTTTCTTTCTTTCGTTCTTTCTTCCCTCTCAGGAAATGGCGTAGGAAATTGAAAGAGAGAGGAGAAGAGAGAGAGAGAGAGAGAGAGAGAGAGAGAGAGAGAGAGAGAGAGAGAGAGAGAGAGAGAGAGAGAGAGAGAGAGAGAGAGAGAGAGAGAGAGAGAGAGAGAGAGAGAGAGAGAGAGGAGAGGAGAGACAAGGCAAGGCAAGGCAAGGCAAGGCAAAGGCAAGGCAAAGTATTTTATTCGAGGATAATAGATAAGCACTCGTGTGCTTTTTTACAGCCAGTCCCCGCCCTTTTCAGGGATACATCAAGTTGAAAAGATACCAAACAATGAAACTTTACGCAGTACCAAACAACACACAAAAATAAGGACACTATATATGGTAAGGTAATAAAAAATGCACTCGTTCAAAAAACAAAATCAGAAGTCACAATAAAAAGATTTTGACTATGGAAGAAAAGAAAAGTGTTAATAGGTAAGGAGCAAACAAGAGAACAAGATGAAATAAACAACTGAAAAACATCAATCCACCACCATCTGTCAAAAGTTATACATGTAATATAAATCATACATTTGGATTTTTAAAAAAATAATAAATAAAAAAAAAAGGGGGGGGGGGGGGGGAATTTAACTAATATCCTTATTGGAGGGGGGGGGGGGAGAGATTACTACCAATAAAAACTAAAAATAAAAGAAAATAAAAATTAATAAGATAAAAAGAAAGAAAAAAAAAGTTACGTAAGACATCCTAGATGTTTCAAAAAGAATAGAGAGAGAGAGAGAGAGAGAGAGAGAGAGAGAGAGAGAGAGGTGAGAGAGAGAGAGATGGAGAGAGAGAGAGAGGAGAGGGGGGGGGAGAGATCACTAACTAGTGACACACAAATCAAATTCAACATAGCTATAAAAATGAAATCTACACATTGTAAATAAAATATTCATAGTTTATATATATTGTAATGATCAATCTCTGTGAAATAGCCAATGCATTCACAAAAATGAATAACTACACAGTATATTTAAAAAAACACATACTAACTAAACTTAAAACATTGAGATATTAAGACAACATTTATCAAACTCTATAATAGTTAACTTTCAGAGTAAAGTTGAAAACATGAGATATGAATACAGCCTTCATCAAGAGAGAGAGAGAGAGAGAGAGAGAGAGGGAGAGAGAGAGAGAGAGAGAGAGAGAGAGAGAGAGAGAGAGAGAGGAGAGAGAGAGAGAGAGAGAGAGAGAGATAGAGAGAGACAGACAGACAGACAGACAGACAGACAGACAGACAGACAGACAGACAGACAGACAGACGGACAGACAGACAGACAGACAGACAGACAGACAGACAGACAGAGAACTACAGAGTCTCAGACACAGACAATAAAACCCTCTCCTAACCTTCTTCCTTCCCACACCCCCTCCCCCTTCTCCTCTTCTAACCCTCCCTCTCATTATGATCTTCATCGAACGAAAAAAACAAATAGACGAACCGTATGATTAGAAAGTTGCCCACGATGAAAGAGCTGGCGATAAGAACACCCTCAAAACTGTTTGAACTGGCACGAAATTGCCACTGCAGTTGCAGCATGTGGAAGAGATAAGAATGACGTTCTCATAGGGTTTTTTCTCTCGCCAAAATTCTTTTTCTTTTCTTTTTAAATTAAAAAAAACAAAACCCTACGATAATCTAAAATCGTTCTTTTTTTGTTTTGGTTTTATTTAGACTATTGTCGTTTTTCTCTTCGCGTAACTGGAACAATATGTTCGAGACATCGTCGTCTTTTTTTTGTTTTTGTTTTTAAAGAGGATGGTGCCTGTGTGTATATGCATAATTATAATCATAGATGAAGAAACAAGAGAACTAGAGAGAGGAGAGAGGAGGAGGAGGAGGAGGAGGAGGAGAGAGAGAGAGAGAGAGAGAGAGAGAGAGAGAGAGAGAGAGAGAGAGAGAGAGAGAGAGAGAGAGAGAGAGAGAGAGAGAGAGAAGAGAGAGAGAGAGAGATCTTTCATGTTCGACTCACCCATAGCAAAACACAGAGGCTCCAGTTGCCGAGCATGCATACGGGGAAGGCGAAGCCCATTGGGTTTTTTCTTTAACGTTTCTTCACTCATAAAGAAATTTATAATATAGATGAGAAAAGAAAAATAATGATAAAGGACTTTACAAAACTGTGTGACAAAAAAACACGCGATCGCGTTTGTGTGTGTGGTTGTGTGTGTGTGTGTGTGTGTGTGTGTGTGTGTGGTGTTGTGTGTTGTGTGTGTGTGTGTGTGTGTGTGTGTGTGT
This sequence comes from Stramonita haemastoma, assembly GCA_030674155.1. Taxonomy (NCBI): domain Eukaryota; kingdom Metazoa; phylum Mollusca; class Gastropoda; order Neogastropoda; family Muricidae; genus Stramonita; species Stramonita haemastoma. Next base: position 32,028,901 of record CM060323.1, on the reverse strand, counting down.
GTGTGTGTGTGTGTGTGTGTGTGTGTGTGTGTGTGTGTGTGTGTGTGTGTGTGTGTGTGTGTGTGTGTGTGTGTCTTTGATTTTACGTCTGTACACTTAAAGTGATATTAGACGAGGAGAGGAGGGGGGCAATAAAGAGATAAGGGTTTTAAAAAAGTGTGTGTGTGTGTGTGTGTGCGTGTGTTTGTGTGTGTGTGCGTGCGTGCGTGCGTGTGTGTGTGTAAGTGTGTGTGTGAGAGTATAGGTATGTATAAATGTGTGTATGTGTGCGAGCACGTGCGTATGTGTGTGTGTATGTGTGCAAGCGCGTGCGTGTGTGTATGCTTGTGTGTGTGTATGTGCACGTGTGCATATGTGTGTGTAAATGTATGTGTGTGCGCGCGTGCACGTGTGTGTATGTGTGCGCGTGTGTATGTATGCGCGCGTGTGTGTATGTATGCGCGCGTGTGTGCACACGCGTGTGCATGATGTGTGCAAACTCGGACTGAAATGTTTCAAATTACAGCAAACAAAGCTGAAGCACTTGATGCAAAGCAAAAGAAGCCGCACAGCAGACAACATTCTTTCCCCATTTCTGTTAACATCCCTTCAGGGACTGACAGCCGAAGGGGTAATCCACCCACCAGTCTGCATCGCAACAAGTCCTGGGTTCAATCCTCAGTTGAATTCGAACTTTTGATTCCCATCCGCTAAGACCTTGGGTGGTCGTGATCGGGGATGGGCGCTAGTTTGTTTTTCGTGGATGAAATGATAAACGGAGATCCCGCGTGCAATAACACACTGACCACGCGTAACAGAACCCACGGCAACAAGAGCGTTGTCACAGGTAAAGTTTTGTTGATAAATGGCTATTTCATTTAGGAAACTTTTCTTCGTCGAACATTGTTGTCTGTCATATGAGCGACAATGCGTTGCACTGCCGTTAAGCGCCTGACAAGTCAGGCCCAGCATACCCGACTTGGGAAACAAAAAGTTACATGCAGACAGAAAGGAAAAACAAGGGGAAAAAAAGTGGTGGCACTGGTTTTGTGGCGACGCGCTCTCCGCAAGGAGAGCAGCACCAATTTCACACAGAAAATTCTGCCGTGATTGAAAACTACACAGCACCACACTGCACTATACTACACTGCAATGCACTACACTACACTGTGCTGCACTGCACTACATTACACTACACTATACTACACTGCACTACACTGTATTACACTACACTACATTGCTCTGCATTACACTACACTGCACTGCACTGCACTACACTGCACTACACTGCACTGCACTGCACTGCACTACACTACACTACACTACACTACACTGCATTACACTACACTGCACTACATTACACTGCACTACACAAACACTGTACTACACCCCATCAAACCACACCACACCACACCACACCACACCTCGCCACACCCCACCCCACCACACCACACCACACCTCACCACACCACACCACACCACACTACACTCCACAACCCTCCATTCCACTCCACTCTACTACACTAGAGCACAATGAGAAGAACAGTATGACCAAAAAAAACAACAACACCCCACCAACAAAAAACAACAACAAACAGTAACATACATTTGACAAAACAGGAGGAGATGCCGTCTCGCGTATACAAAGATATATGCGAAACAGAAACCTTCTCAGTCGGAGGGAAAACTAAAAGACAAACAAAAATCATTTCCTGCAGAGAAAAAAAACAAACAAAACAAAAACAAACAAATAGTTTATACCCGATTCTTGTGGCTGGCTTTCAACACAAAACGTTTCAGAAAAAGGCCATTGTTTTTCTCCTCTCCTCTGGCAAGTGGATCACCAGTCTCCGGTCATTACAGTTTAGATTCATTTCCTAAACAATGTCCGCCATCAGATCATTTTCTCATACTTCAGGATGTTAGGGTTCCTGTGTTGGAGTCCTCAACCTGGCTTATATATATACCTTCGATGATTGCGCTCATTCTTAAAACAGAAGTTGAAGGAGAGTGCGAAGAAGAAAATGCGAAAAAGAGAATGTGAAGAAGAAGAATGCGAAAAAGAGAATGCGAAGAAGAGAATGTGAAGAAGAAGAATGCGAAGAATGCTAAGAAGAATGCTAAGAAGAATGCTAAGAAGAATGCTAAGAAGAATGCTAAGAAGAAGAAGAATGCTAAGAAGAAGAAGAAGAATGCTAAGAAGAAGAAGAAGAAGAAGAAGAAGAAGAAGAAGAATGCTAAGAAGAAGAAGAAGAAGAAGAAGAAGAATGCTAAGAAGAAGAAAGAAGAAAGAAAAGAAGAAGAAGAAGAAGAGATGAAGCAGAAGAAGAAGAAGAAGAAGAAGAAGAAGAATGCTAAAAAGAATGCTAAGAAGAAGAAGAAGAATGCTAAAGAAGAAGAAGGAAGAATGCTAAGAAGAAGAAGAAGAAGAAGAAGAAGAAGAAGAAAAAGAAAGAGAAGAAGAAGAAGAAGAAGAATGTGCTAAGAAGAAGAAGAAGAATTGCTAAGAAGAAGAAGAAGAAGAATGCTAAGAAGATGCTAAGAAGAAGAATGCTAAGAAGAATGCTAAGAAGAGAGAGAAGAAGAATGCTAAGAAGAAGAAGAAGAAGAAGAAGAAGAAGAAGAAGAAGAAGAAGAAGAAGAAGAAGAAGAAGAAGAAGAAGAAGAAGAAAATGCTAAGAGAATGCTAAGAAGAAGAAAGAAGAAGAGGAAAGAAGAAGAAGAAGAAGAAGAAGAAGAAGAGAAGAAAAGAGAGAAGAAGAAGAATGCTAAGAAGAATGCTAAGAAGAATGCTAAGAAGAAGTAAAAGAAGAAGAAGAAGAAGAGAGAAGAAGAAAAGAAGAAGAAAGAAGAACGACGAAGGAAAGAATGCTAAGAAGAAGAAGAATGCTAAGAAGAAGAAGAATGCTAAGAAGAAGAAGAAGAAGAATGCTAAAGAAGAAGAAGAAGAAGAAGAAGAAGAAGAAGAAGAAGAAGAAGAAGAAGAATGCTAAGAAGAAGAAGAATGCTAAGAAGAAGAAGAATGCTAAGAAGAAGAAGAATGCTAAGAAGAATGCTAAGAAGAATGTAAGAAGAATGCTAAGAAGAAGAAGAAGAATGCTAGAAGAATGCTAAGAAGAAGAAGAAGAATGCTAAGAAGAAGAAGAAGAAGAAGAATGCTAAGAAGAAGAAGAAGAAGAAGAAGAAGAAGAAGAAGAAGAAGAAGAAGAAGAAGAAGAAGAAGAAGAAGAAGAAGAAGAAGAAGATGTTAAGAAGAAGAAGAAGAAGAGAGAAGAAGAGAAGAGAAGAAGAAGAAGAAAGAAGAAGAAAGAAGAAAGAAGAAGAAGAAGAAGAAGAAAAAGAAGAAGAAGAAGAAGAATGTAAAAAGAAGAAGAAGCAAGAAGAATGCTAAGAAGAAGAAGAAGAATGCTAAGAAGAAGAAAGAATGCTAAGAAGAAGAAGAATGTAAGAAGAAGAAGAAGAAGAAGAGAAGAGAAGAAGAAGAAGAAGAAGAAGAAGAAGAAGAAGAAGAAGAAGAAAACTTATTTACTCACTTACTTATGCCTGTGAATTCCATTGGGAACAAAGGGCTGCAACAACACTCCTCCAACGGACTCGGTTCTGGGAGATCCTCTTCAGCTCGGCCCACGTCATTCTGGCTGCCTTCGTCTCTGCTTCAGTGCTTCTGCGCCAGGTCTGTTTTGGTCGACCCACTTTCCGCTTCCCTTGTGGGTTCCAGTCAAGGGCCTGCCTGGTGACGTTTGAAGCAGGCTTGCGGAGCGTATGAAGAAGAATTGCGAAGAAGAAAAAGAAGAAGAATTGCGAAGAAGAATTGCGAAGGAGAATTGCAAAGAAAAAGAAGAAGAAGAAGAAGTAGAATGCTTAGAAGAAGAAAATGCGAAGAAGAAGAATGCGATGAAGTGTGTGTGTGTGTGTGTGTGTGTGTGTGTGTGTGTGTGTGTGTGTGTGTGTGTGTGTGTGTGTGTGTGTGTGTGTGTGTGTGTGTGTGTGTGTGTGTGTGTGCTGTCGCGCGAGCATGTGTGTGTGCGTGCGTGCGTGTTGTGTGTTATAAAAACGAAGTGGAGAGACTTAAGATGTTTGTTACCTGCAAGAGGAAGGCCCCTATCCCCTCTTCCCTGCCATCGTTTTTCTTGCTTCTTTGTCGTCAGGTCAGACGCTGAGGGAGCGCTGCCTGCAGATAGGGAGGTATAGATAGGATAGATAGTAGATAGGTAGATAGATAGATAGATGATAGATAGATAGATTGGTAGATAGATAGGATAGATGATTTATCTATACTAATATAATGATGGATAATGGAAATAGATGTTGTGCTATTTTATCAGTCAGTGTTGTAGATTCGATAAATAGCATCTGTATACGGACATGGTAGATTAGATAAAGAGGATAGGATTTAACAGTAGTGGAAGATGTTTGGTGGTTCAAAGAGGACTCGATATTAATAGATCATGGAAGGATAATTGGGATAGTGGATTGTCAGCATGATGGATAACTAGGAGAAAAAATGTCGATGGATCATGAGGGGTGTAAATTGAGAGCGCAATGTTTGGACATAGGTGTATCGGTCATAGGTAGATGTGTAGATAGGTAGATGTAGGTGATAGGTAGAAGATGTGTAGGTATAGGGAGATAGATTGTAGATAGGGAGATTGGGAATTAGTAGATAGGCAGATAGGTAGATAGTAGATGTGTAGATAGGTAGATAGTGGAGATGGGATGTAGTAGGTAGATAGGCAGATAGGTAGATAGGTAGATAGTAAGATGGATAGATATGGTAGGTAGATAGTAGTATAGATAGGTAGGTTAGATAGATAGATGTGTAGATAAGAAGATAGGTAGATAGATAGATGTGTAGATAGGGAGATAGTAGATAGATGGATATATTAGATAGATAGGTAGATAGGTAGATGGGATAGATAGATGTGTAGATAGGGAGATACGACAGATGTGTAGATAGGAGATATAAGGTAGTGTAGATAGATGGTGTAGATAGGTAGATAGTGTAGGTAGATAGGCAGATAAGTAGATAGGTAGATATGGGATAGGTAGTTTAGGTAGGTAGGTGTGGTGTGTATGTAGGTGCGGAAGGATAGGACTGTAAAAGCAGAACCTAGTCCAGGCTGAAGACTCTACGTGGGCCGTTAATGGACTAGGCCTAAGTAGTGTATCTACAGCTGAAAGCCTCGATTTACGTGAGAGAGAGATGGGGGAGAGGCAGAGAGAGAGAGAGAGAGAGAGAGAGAGAGAGAGAGAGAGAGAGAGAGAGAGAGAGAGAGAGAGAGAGGAGAGAGAGAGAGAGAGAGAGAAGAGAGAAGAGAAGACAGAGAGAAGACAGACAGACAGACAGACAGAGACAGACAGACAGACAGACAGAGACAGAGACAGAGACGAGAGACAGAGACAGAGACAGATCGGGAGGGGGGGGGGGGAGGCAGAGGGAGAGAGGTAGAGGGAAAGGAGAAGGAAAGACAGACAGACAGACGACCAGAAACGAAAACACAGATAAAGACAGAGTTCCTTCATTATTTTTTAATATCAAACTGTAGCTAAGGAAAGAACAAGCACACACACTGCCCACCACTCCCCCCTCTCCAACCAAATCAAAACAACAAAAGAAACAATAACACCCACAAACCAATGCAACAACAATAAAAACACAGTAACAGCAACAACAGCCACACAGCCACACAGCTCTACACACACCACACACACACACACACACACACACACACACACACACACACACACACACACACACACACACACACACACACACACACTGTTAATGTTAAGAATAATCTTTTTTTT
>CM060323.1:32008114-32013114 GCA_030674155.1 Stramonita haemastoma | reverse complement strand
GGGACGGATGTAAAAAGCAAATAGTGCTATTCATTTATCCTCGATTAAAGAAATCAAATCATAAATCATCAATAACTGGTCCATGTGTGGTCAGCTCCTGCTATAATACAGCACCAGCTGGCCACAGCTGGGCTGGGCTGGGCTGGTGATGGGATAATGAGCTCCTGAGAGGAGCTGAAAGTGGGGGAGACTGGTAGCTGTGGAAGAGCAGCAATAACCAAACAGGAGACAACTGCTTCAACCACCTACCCTTCCTCTCCTGTCTGTATCCCAAAGAGGCAGGTACATGATTTCTTTATTTTTTTAAAAATATTTTATTTATATCTATTATATTGAGGATAATGAAATAAGCACTCATGTGCTTTTTTTTTTTACATCCAGTCCCCGTGTGTATGCAGTTTTGTAAATCTTGTCATCTGTTCCCACCGGCACACAATGGCCTACTCTTACGAAAAGCGGAACAGGATTTAACGGATTAATTCTCACGGTCTAACGGATGGGGAAGTTTTTTTTCCTGGCCTAAACGGGGGTTTATGTGTGTGTGTGTGTGTGTGTGTGTGTGTGTGTGTGTGTGTGTGTGTGTGTGTGTGTGTGTGTGTGTGTGTGTGTGTGTGCGTGCGTGTATGTGCGTGCGTGCGTGCGTGCGTGCGTGCGTGCGTGCGTGCGTGCGTGTGTGTGTGTGTGTGTTACTCGGCTAGAACTCTAGAGGTTCTTAAACACAGTTCGCGAATGCGACCATTTTGCGCCCCACCATAAAGGTAGCCGCATTCCGACTTTAAGAATAAACTGGGATCAAAGCCAGGCCCGGCCTGAACCAGACTACTGACTCCCTGTCTAGGCAGGAGCGTTACGTCTACACCACCGAGCTTATCTAATCTTTTTATTTTTTTATTTATTCTTTTATATCGAGGATGATGGAATAAGCATTCCTGCGGTTTTTTTTTCTTACATCCAGTCTCTGTGCGTATACAGTTTTGTAAATCTTGTCATCTGTTCCCACCGTACCGGCACACAATGGCCTACTCTTACGAAAAGCGGAACAGGATTTAACGTGTGCGCAAGATGTTCTGCGTGCATTCACACACGGGGGCGTCGGTGTATAGTCTCATCCGAAGCATTGAAAAGCACAGGGGAGAAACAGCATGGCCTGTTACAGTGAAGCTTTTTTTTCCCCTTTTTTCCCTCTTTCTTCTTCCTTCTTCTTTTTTTTTTCTTACATTTAGATGTTAAAAACAAACAAACAAAAAAATAAACCATGTTGTTTTTCCAGATTGCGTTCTACATTCTGCGTCTGAAAGAATTTTTTTTGTTTGCTGTGAGTGTTTTCTCCCTCCCCCCTCCCTCCCTCTCCCTCCCTCCCTATTCCTCTACATCATGTCAACGGTTATTGCTTTTGGCTTTCTGTCCAGCCTAAAAAACAAAACAAAACAAAGAAAGAAAGAATGGAAAGAGAGGAAAGACAGACACAGAAAGAAGCACTGACAAGAAAGAAAAGGAGAGAGAGAGAGAAACAAACAAACAAACAGCCATTTGTGGTTTTATTTTATTATTTTATTTTTTATTATTTATCTTTTTTTTAAAAATACATTTTTACAAAGCGGCTTTTTCTGCAAAAAGGCAGATTTCATTTTCTTTTCTGGTTTGGGGACAGATTACAATTGACGATAAACGTGTCACTCGCTGAGAGAAAGAGGAATGGTGAAGCGTTTTGGGTGGTGTGTGTTTGTTTGTTTGTTTTTTCCTGACCACACACACACACACAACACACACACACACACACACACACACACACACACACACACACACACACACACACACACAGATTTGATTTGATTTATTCTTTTATATCGAGGATAATGGAATAAGCACTATTGTGCTTTTTTACGTCCAGTCCCCGTGTGTATGCAATTTGTAAATGTCATCTGTTCCCACCGGCACACGATGGCCTACTCTTACGAAAAGCGAAACAGGATATAACGTGTGCGCAAGATATTCTGCGTGCGTTCGCACACGGGGCCTCGGTTTAAAGTTTCATCCGAAGGACTTTTGGGGAGAGTGGAGTCAGCACTGATGTTAACTCCAGGAGAAAAATATCCTCGACCGGACTCGAACCCGGGTCGTCAAATTACCAGCGCAATGTTCTGACCACTAGGCTATCGTCAGAGAGGAGAGAGAGAGAGAGGAGAGAGAGAGGGAGAGAGAGAGAGAGAGAGAGAGAGAGAGAGAGAGAGAGAGAGAGAGGAGAGAGAGAGAGAGAGAGAGAAGACAGAGACAGAGACAGACAGACAGACAGACAGACGACAGACAGACAGACAGACAGAGACAGACAGACAGACAGACAGACAGAGAGACACACAGAGACAGAGAGACAGAGAGAGACAGACAGACAGACAGAAAGACAGACAGAGAGAGAGAGACAGAGAGAGAGAGACAGAGAGCTGACTGGCAGACAAAAAAGACAGAGATGGATGCATGTGATCATGTGGAATGGAGGGAACAGCAAGAGAAAGGAGTGTTACTCTGTGAAAGGGACAGACAGACAGACAGACTTCAGTCCAAAGACATTTTTCCATCCAGCTCTCGGAAAAGAGCGACAAACAGAAAATGAAAAATTGCAAAGATATGAACCAGCAAATAAGTACTGTTAGCAAAACACATTCTGCTGGAGAGGAGAGAGAGAGAGAGAGAGAGAGAGAGAGAGAGAGGAGAGAGAGAGAGAGAGAGAGAGAGAGAAGAGAGGAGAGAGAGAGAGAGGGAGAGAGAGAGAGAGAGAGAGAGAGGAGAGAGAGAGAGGAGAGAGAGAGAGGAGAGAGAGAGAGAGAGAGAGAGAGACGGACAGACAGACAGACAAAGACACATACCAAACACACACACACACACACACAAACGCACAAACACACACACACACACAAACGCACAAACACCACACTCACACAAACACACACACAGAAAAACACACACAAACACCCTACCCCCTACACACACACAAAGAAGCAGAGAGACAGACAGACAAACAAACAAACAAACAAAAACAAGAAAAAAGACAGAAAAGGACCAAAAAATCCCCAAACCAAACAACAGAAACGCTTAAACGGCCTTCTCCAATTCTTCTGTCTCCTCTGTCTCTCGAAAGCCAAGCTGTAGAGTTGATGGTTGTTTTTCCAGGCAATACACTGCAGGGTCTGATCTGACTGATGGCCTGCCGGCGGCCTGACACTAATGGCTCTCTGTGTGGACTTACTGATGGCCTGGTGTGTGAAGTGAAGGTCCTGTGTGTCTCACAGTGCCCTGAGCTTGATGATGATAATGAGATTGGAGATATCAAGGCCCAAAGTGTAGCAGCGATAATCATTCACAAATTTAAAAAAAAAACGAATAAAAATTCAGAACATGAATTTTTTTTGATAAATGTTACCTGCATGATGGCAAATTAGGCAAGTAATACTTTTCTCATAGTGCAGGGAAAAATGATAATAAATAAATACCCACAACCCACAAGAAACCACAGAAGAAAAGAAAAAAAAATGAAGGTAATTATCGCCTTTTACATGTCGATAAATCGTGAGAAAATGGCCCCATATGTCTCGACTGTTGTCACCTTTGCCTACCACACACCCTCACCACACACCCCACACCCACACGCACGCACGCACGCACGCACACACACACACACACACCACACAACACACACAACACACACACACACACACACCACACCACACCACACCACAACCACACCACCACACCACACCACACCACACCACACGGTCACCAATCCAACTGGTAACCACGCTCGACGGTGCTTAACTTGACTTGGGGAAAGCGAGTGCTCTGACCACTTAGCTATCCCGCCCCAAATAAAATCATATATATATATATGTACATCACCAACATTTTTGGATTGTTAAATTTCATGTAGCACCACCCGAAAATTGTCCCTTTGGTTATATTTTTGTATATATCCTGCCAATCTCAACTGCTCTTAGCGGTCAAATGTTATAAGATAAAAAAAATTGAGAGAGAAAGAGAGAGGTAGAGAGGTAGAGAGAGGAGAGAGGTAGAGAGAGAGAGAGAGAGTAGAGAGAGAGGAGAGAGAGAGAGGGAGAGAGAGAGAGAGACAGAGAGAAGAGAGAGAGAGAGAGAGAGAGAGAGAGGAAGAGAGAGAGAGAGGAGAGAGATGAGAGAGAGAGAGAGAGAGAGTGAGAGAGAGAGAGAGAGAGAGAGAGAGAGAGAGACGAGAGAGAGAGAGAGAGAGGAGAGAGAGAGAGAGAGAGAGAGAGAGAGAAGAGAGAGAGAGAGAGAGAGGGGAGAGAGAGGATGAGAGAAGAGAGAGAGGAGAGTGAAAGAGAGACAGAGAGAGAGACAAGAGACAGAGAAAACTAAAAAAAAAAAAGAAAGAAGTAAAAACACAAATACACATGAAGTAAACACGCGCATAGACCTCCCTAAAAACATGTAAAGAGAAAAAAACCCTCAACAAAATCAGCATCAACATTTTATTAGGCACAAACCTCTTACCAGTGACCCTTCCCTAACCCTATAACTATTTTAGGAAACTGCAGGCAATTTTTCAATGTCTTGTTAATGCCCCCCCCCCCCCTACCTCTCCCTGCTGAAAGAGAGAGATTAATGGAGAGAGGAGAGAGAGAGAGAAGAGAGATTATGTGATACACAGAGGAGATGTATAGATAGACTGAAACAGACGAGAACAGGAGATATATAGAGGATGAGAGAGAGAGAGAGAGAGAGAGAGAGAGAGAGAGAGAGACAGAGAAGAGAGACAGAGAGACAGAGAGAAGAGAGAGACAGAGACAGAGACAGAGACAGAGAGAGAGACAGAGAGAGAGACAGAGAGGAGACAGAGACAGAGGAAGACAGAGAGAGACAGAGAGAGAGACAGAGAGAGAAAGAGACAGAGAGAGAGTCAAAGAGGAAGACACAGAAAGACAGGGTAGAGAAAGAGTCTCACACACACACATAACCCCATTACGCCCACAGAC
>CM060323.1:31993114-31998114 GCA_030674155.1 Stramonita haemastoma | reverse complement strand
GAGAGAAAAAAAAAGAAAAAAAAAGAGAGAGAGAGAGAGAGAGAGAGAGAGAGAGAGAGGAGAGAGAGGAGAGAGAGAGAGAGAGAGAGAGAGAGAGAGCACACAACAGAGAAGAAGACAAACAGACAGACAGAGACAGACAGACAGAGACAGACAGACAGAGACAGACAGACAGAGACAGACAGACAGAGACAGACAGAGACAGACAGACGACAGAGACAGACAGACAGACAGATAGACGCACAGAGAGACAGTGAGAGAACAATTAAAAAAGAGACGAAATGATAGAATAAAAAAAAAATTGTCTCATTTCTCCCACATCCGTACCCACCCTGAACAAACACTGTGATAAATGGACACTTCTCTTTCAATGTTGACAAGGACAATGTTGACAATATGAAGGAAGGAAGGAAGGAAGGCGCAGAATAAAATGAAGAGGATGTCGTTACTGTTGGACAAACCACTGACAAGAATTACCACATCAACACAATAATTACCACATCAGCACAATAATTACCACATCAGCACAAAAATTACCACATCAGCACAATAATCATCAATGCCTCACATAATAAGAATTCAGCCACAGACCAGAACATTCCTTCTGTTTCTTTTAAGAGATAGTTGTTGTTTTTTTTCCTAAGATTTTTTAAAAAACAATTTCAAATTTAAATTCTTTGTTTTCCTGTCATCCCGTTAGGGATGTCAAGGATTTTTTAAATGATATCAACGAACAAAATCATAACTGAACAAGTACATGCACCGTGGAAATGGATATTTGAACAATACATAGAACAAAAACTTGTCTGTCAACTCTTTAAACAAAGCTTTTGTATTTTTTGTATTTCGTACAAACAATTATTTCTGATAATATCAATCATTTGAACAACACTGAGCAGAGATGTCTAATTTGATGAAGTAAAGAGTTGTTCGTACTTCAAGGAGTATGGAGGTTTAGCGTAATAGTTTGCTTAACATTTTTTTAAAAAGGAGTTTCGTTAAACATTGGACGAATACAAAGGTAGTGAAATTACGCCCACATATAACATGCACTGACAATTTTTTATTGACAGTACCTTAATACAAAATTGATGGAATTCCACATATCAAATTTTGATTTACAAATGAATGCAGAGTGTTTCAGTATCTGATTTCCCCATCAAAGAAATATTATGTTACATTCAGATAGTTAACATCAAAATATGCAACTGACACAGGCTTTAAGCCTAGCGAAAATAGTATGTCAACACATTTGTTTACGCACTGTATCACCACTCCTAACAATAGTTTCCCTCAATTTTTGAGGTGATCATTATCCCCCAATTGTTCCAATCTCTGCAAGATAGATATATGCCATTTTTAGATTCACTTATCTTAAACAAGAAATATTCTAGATGTGAAGAATGAAGGTGTTTAGTGAATACACTGTTGGGATACCGCATTCGAGTCTTGAGAAAGGTCTACACCATTTAAAGGTAAAGTAAAGGTTTCCCATAACCTGTGTGGTCGTAGGGGAGCGAGGCGTCAGAGACCTTCAGCTTCTCTAGGGGGCCAGCATGTTGAGGGAGGCGCCCATCTCCTCTCCATGGCTGCTTTACCTTCCCTGACCCTAAAGAGGGCAGGTACCCATTGACAGCTGGGTGAACTGGGGGAACTGTACTGAAGGCCAAGCCTCCATTTAGAACTGTTTATTCCAGGTCAAAGTCATAATGAAATAATTACAATTTAAGGAAGAGGGAGGGGGGAGTTTGTGGAAAAAAACACTTCCTGCTGTAAAAAGCGATTGTTGTAGAGGGGTTCACAGAGTACATCAGAAAACTTTGTGGATACAGGAGAGCAGGTCTAGACACAGGATTAGACATCAAAAGAACATCTGATGCTTTGAACTACCCCCCCCCCTTCCTCCCTGCCATCTCACACATACACAAGAACGTGGAAAGCGCGAGCACTCACACACACACATAAAAATATCTGACATAAACACACATAAAGATCAGCAATTGGCGTGTGTACACACGAGCACGTACATTTCACGCGCGGGAACAATGCACGCACACACACACACACATACACACACCACACACACACACATATACACACACACCACACACACACACACACACACACACACACCACACACACACACACACACACACACACACACACACACACAGAGTTAAAAAAAACAACAACAACAACCAAACACCGCTGTAATCTGATAGACGTCATTGAATGATGCCACACTCCAAACCCTCACACATCCTAAAGGCCACTGACAAAAACAAAACCTCAGAGGGCAGGTGGTGCTGAGCAGGTCAAAAAAAAAGTTAAAGTCTGTTCCGAGCCTAAGGTTCATCAGGCCGGTGCTTATCCCGGTTTCTGTGGCGTTAAGCGACTGACAGTCATAGACTCCCCCCCTGGATAGGACGCCAGTCTATCGCAGGGTTAACCCCCAACACAAGGTTGGTACCCCTTTTACACCTGGGTGGGGTGAGAAAAATAGCCGTAAAGTGCCTTTTCCAAGGGCACAACGCCATAGCCGAAAGCGGGGATCGAACCCGCAACCTTTAGATTACGAGTCCAACGCCCTAACCACTAGACCACCCGCGGCGGCGGTGCTGCGCAGGGAAGCACCCAATACCACTGACACCATCGGCTCATTTGGAGGACAACGCCATCTGTCATTTGAGACGAAGCGTTTCCCCTGGTTTTTGCTGCCATTTCTCGGCTACAACTCTACGGTTCCCCAATGGCGAGAATTTGCTAGGCGACCGTTTTTACCCACTTTTCCATAGCTGCATCCACCAGCCGCCATGGCGCAGTGGTTAGCGCCTTGAAATTTGGACTGGAAGGTCGTGGGTTAGAGTCATAGGGATTTTTCGGACTCCGACCGGCTACTGTTTGAGTGAGTGTGCTGTGTGCTTATATTTATATATATATTATATATATATATATATATATATTATATATATATATATATATATATATATATATATATATATATATATATATATAAGCAGAATACAAAAACTTTTGATTAAAAAATATATTGTATGGACAGAACACAAAAGCATTTGAGATTTTCCATGTAAATGAGCAGAGACACCAAAAGTTTTTCAGTTTTTTAAATTTTTATTTTATAAGGAACAGATACAAAAAAAATAGTTTGAAATACTTTCTATCTGCATCTACAAAACAGACACACAAAAACCCTTGGAGTTGTTCTTTTTCTGCATAAGCCGATCACTAAAGTTTTCGCGCTTTTCTACTGACCTGAACAGTACACAACACCTTCCTTCCAAGTTAGACTCTCTTCTGTAATTTTCGCAGTCACTCATACGAAAAAACTTTCAAGAGTTTGGAAGAAATGATGATAGCAGTCAGCCAGACTGATCCAATCAGAGAGTAGAGAAATAGAGTGAGAGTCAGCTCTGGTCCTTTTGGAAATCATGGCTGAAGTGACACAGATCTGGATTGATACACAAGTTAGGGAGGAATGTGTGTCTGCCGTTCCGCCCCCCCCCTCGCCCCCCCAAAAAACTGTGGTATAACTGCGTCAAGCAAAGAAAGACTTTGTAGGTCACCCATGTCTAGACAAGAGCAGAAAACTTACTGCACAATATGGGTTTATTAATTTTTTTTAATCTAATTCATTTATTCTTTTATATCAAGGGTAATGGAATAAGCACCCGTACGCTTTTTGTTTACCATACAGTCCCCATGTGTATGAAGTTTTGTAGATTTTGTCATCTGTTCCCACCGGCGCACATTGGCCTACTCTTTGAAAAAATCGGACACAAAAACATACACACCTCACCCATCCCCCCCAAGAAAGACAGACAGACAGACAGAAAGACAGGCAGACAGACAGACAGACAGACAGACACACACACCCACACCCCCACACAACACACACACCACACACACACCCACACCCCACAACACTCGTTGCTAACAGTGATTGTCTATCCATGATATGAGCCACCATCTGATCTGAAGCAGTATTTTTTTTTTAAATGGAGATTTTTCCTAGAGGTACTAAGACGTCGTTCTCTTGTCTTTCTGCTAGTAAAGCACAACCGTCTAGTCTGAATTCTGAGAGTGGTTTTGTTCATTTTTTCCCTGAATAATACTGTGTCAAATGAACAGGGGGGGGACAGCCTAGTGGTTAGAGTGTTGTGCTCGTGATCTGACGGCCCGGGATCGAACCCCACAGAGGGCCCCCATTGTAGGGATTTTACCCTGGAGTAAACATCAGTACTGACTTCACTCCACCCCCTTCCACCCCATTCCACCCATAAAGTCCTCCGGATGAGACTCTAAACTAAGGTTACGTGTGGAAACGCACGCAGAACATCTTACGCGAAGGTTAAGACCCCGTTCTGTCTTTCGGAAAGTAGGCCATTTCGCGCCGGTGGAGCGGATGTCAAAGTAATCCGCCCCTCACTCCCCGTCTGCCCCCCCAAAACAACCACCCCACACAACAACAAACAAACAAAAAACCCACAAAAACATAAAAAGAAAAAGAACAAAAACAAACACCCCCACCCAAAACCCCAAACAAACAAAAAAACAACACCAACAAAACCCACATGCACACAGGTCTGGTATTCGGACACCACCTCCGAACTCGGAATGCGGCTGCCTAGCTGGTGGGTTAAAACGATCGCATACGCAAAATCTCACCAGAGGTATACCTCAAAGCTCTCGCCAAGGAACAACAACAAACAGCAACAACAACATAAACAGCAACAAAGAAATATCATTCTCTCCGGCTGTTTACAGACTGAGAGAGAATCTCTCTTTTGCCATTTTTTGGGAGGAGAGGTTGGGGGAGGGAGGGGGGGGGGGGAGAGGAGAGGGGGTTGGGTGAGGGGGTGGCGAAAAAGTTTATCCGAGTACTACTTCAAATGATGGGTGAGGTTACAAGAAAAGTGAGATTATGTATCTCTCTCTTCTTCTCTCTTCTCTTCTCTCTTCTCTCTCTCTTCTCTCTTCTT
>CM060323.1:31985614-31988114 GCA_030674155.1 Stramonita haemastoma | reverse complement strand
AGGCAGGCAGGCATGCAGGCAGCACGGCATCAGGCATTGCAGGCATGGCAGGCAGACAGGCAGGCAGCAGGCATGCAGGCAGGCAGGCAGGCAGACAGGCATGCATGCATGCATGGTATGCATGCATGCAGTACAATATAAGAGTAGCTGCATGTTGAGGCAGTGCGACAGCAGACAGGCAGGCATTATAGACAGGCAGTACAGGCAGGCAGGCAGGCAGGCAGACAGGCAGAGCAGGCAGGAGCAGGCAGGCAGGCAGGCAGCAGGCAGGCAGGCAGGCAGACAGGCATGCATGCATGCATGCATGATGGTGATGCACGCGCACGTACATCATTAAAAGAGTAAGAGCGAAAGAAGCCTGGTGACTGTTTACTGTGTCAGCTCCTTCACTTCCTTCTGTAACTAAGTCTTTGCTCTGCTGTGGCTAGCCAGAGGAAGAAAGAATGGTGTGTGTGTGTGTGTGTGTGTGTGTGTGTGTGTGTGGTGTGTGTGTGTGTGTGTGTGTGTGTGTGTGTGTGTGTTTGTGTGTGTTGTGTGTGTGTGTGTGTGTTTGTTGTGTGTGTTTGTGTGTGTGTGTGTGTTGTGTGTGTGTTTGTGTTGTGTGTGTTGTGTGTGGTGTGTGTGTGTTGTGTGTGTGTGTGTGTGTAGTTGTGTGTGTGTGTTGTGTGTGTGTGTGTGTGTGTGTGTTGTGTGTGTGTGTGTGTGTGTGTGTGTGTGTGTGTGTGTGTGTGTGTTGTTTGTGTGTAGGTGTGCATGAATGCCTTCTATTTGACAATCATCCACCCACGCACCAACACACGCCCCTCCCCCTCCACCACCACTACCAATACCAATACATACACACACGAGGAGAGAGAGAGAATGAGAGGAGAGAGAGAGAGGAGAGGAGAGAGAGAGAGAGAGAAGAGAGAGAAAGAGAGAGAGAAAGAGAGAGAGAGAGAGAGAGAGAGAGAGAGAGAGAGAGAGAGACAGACGAGACAGACAGACAGGACAGATAGACAGACAGACAGAAGACAGACAGAAGACAGACAGACAGACAGACAGAAGACAGAAACAGAAGACAGAGACAAAGACAAGACAGAGACAGACAGAGACAGACAAAACAGACAGAAAGAGCACAGAAAAGAAAGCGAAATGACAATTTACTTCATGTTTTTCATATTTCAGTTTTCTGAGCCGAAAATCGGGCGTGAAACTAAATTACCCCCATTTGATTCAGAGCCTGGCCGGAAAATAAGGGGACAAAGCAGCAAGGATTAATAAACTGTCAGTCCTCTCTCTCCTCCCCCCCATCCCTCACTCCCTCTGAGTCACTGAGCATACAGAGGAACAACAGCAGACGAGACGACAGGAAAGACAGGGAGAGACATACAGAGACGACAGAGTCTCTTCCATGGGCAAGTTGGAACCTGGTGGAGTCCATGAACTCCCAGGTAGAAGGGTACATGCTGGGTATTCTCTAGTTTTCGTAAATCACCGAACACTGAGAGGAATTACAGGATCTTTGACAGACCCATTATCTGGTCTTTTGCATATGAAAACACACATAACACACACATGCACACCGCACCACCACGTACGCACGCACACACACAGACACAAGCACGCACACACTTTCACTCACACACATACATACATACACACAATACACCGACACAGACACACAGACACTCAGACAAACAGACAAACAGACACACAGACAGATAAACACACACAACCCACACACAACACACAACAACACACACACAACACACACACACACACACACACACACACACAACTTAAGTTAACATTAGTGTCAACTCCACTCTCCCGAAAGTCTTTTTGCTGAGACTATAAACCGAGGTCCCGTGTGCAAACGAACACAGAAAATCTTGCCCAAACACTAAAACCTGTTCTGCTTTTCGAAAGAATAGGCCACTGTGTGCAAGTGGGCACGGGTGATAAAATTTACAAACCTGCGTGCAAACGGGGGCTGGACATAAAACGTTCACATAAATGCTCATTCCATTATTTTCGAAATAAAAGAATTTAGATAAATAAAATATACACACACACACACTCACAAACACACACAAACACACACAGAAACACACACCCACACACACACACACACACCACACACACACACACACACACACACACACACACGCACACACACACATGCACGCACACACGAACACACAAACGAACACGAACACACACACACACACACACTATATATATATATATATATATATATATATATATATATATATATATATATATATATATATATATATATATATATATATACATATAGTCCCATGGATATGTCTATCCAGGTGTTATATCAGCTTTTGTAGTCAGATTGGACTGTCTTTCAATTGGCAATAATACACTGAAAATATTAATGACTATCTTCACACAGGGAAACCACACAGATAATGTAAAACAATGTTGTCACACAGGAAACAATAACAACTGATGGCATCATTGACTGTCTTCAACTTTTGAGTCA
>CM060323.1:31968114-31970614 GCA_030674155.1 Stramonita haemastoma | reverse complement strand
TGACCGTCAGCACACACAGTGGATGAGAGGTTTGCGTGAAGGGCTGTGCTTCAACTACCTCGCTAATATACTTTGACTTCAGAGGATTTCTTTCCCCCCTTCATTATGGAAAGTACAGTACAGGTTGTTATGCTAACAGGTTGTCATGGCTGAAGACAATGTGTAGTATAGGTATGATTATAGAGTGGGGGACGGGTTAGCTCAGTGGTTCAGAGCACTCGCTTTCTCCCCCAGCCAATGGTAAGCAGCACCGAGCGTGGTTACCAATTGGATGAGGGACCGTTTGCGCACTTGGCTACAGTACAGTCCCCCATTTCACCCAGCTGTAAATATGTACCTGCCCTCTTTAGGGTCAGGGAAGGTAAAGCAGCGAGGGAGAGGAGATGGGCGGCGCCCCTCAATATGCTGGCGCCTAGAGAGCTGAGGTCTCTGATGCCTCACATCCCTACTACGACCACATAGGTTATGGGACAACTTTACCTTTACCTTACTTATAACTATATAGTACAGATTGTTACGCAAACAGCTTGTCACGGCTAAAGACAAGCTCAGCACCACAGTTCAAAGCAAGCAACATGTTGATGAAAGGCACTTGTCACTTTGCTTCCTTCAATCACAGACCCGGCCCTGTGGCCAAGATTAAACGCTTTCAGTCTTAAACCAACACACAGTCTAGTAGCTGGATAATGTACAGAAACGGACAGACTTCTAATCTGATCGATCTTGAAAACCATGGATCACAGACTACAGCCTCTCAGCAGCCCTGCTGCACTAACAGTGGGCATTTTTACGCTCTTCTAAATAACTTGTGTATCGATACTTCAGTCCTTATTTTGGGAGGGTACACACACACACACATGTAGAGGATCAACTGTACATGGTGAGTTTTAAGATCATACGCCATGCCAAAGTTTCGATCGAAAGCACAAACTTACATGGAGATTGCTACTAGGGTTTGATCACCACAGTTGGGTCTGCAGCTGGGGAGTTTTCTCCACTTCTTTCACTTCCTCGGGAGTCACTGAGGTCACTAACTTTAGAGTCATGGAGGTAGCTCCCTTAGGAGTCAATGAGGTAGCTTGAGATAGCGTGAAGTCATTTAGGTAGCTCCATCGGGAGTCATGAGGTAGGCTCTCTCAGGAGTCATTAAGGTAGCCCCCTTCATCAGGAGTCATTAAGGTAGCTCCCTTAGGAGTCATTGAGGTAGCTCCCTTTAGGAGTCATTAAAGGTAGCTCTCTTAGGAGTCATGGAGGTAGCTCTCTTAGGAATCATTAATGTAGCTCTCTTAGGAGTCATTATAAGGTAGCTCCCTTAGGAGTCATTGAGGTGGCTCCCTAGGAGTCATTGAGGTAGCTCTCTCAGGAGTCATTGAGGTAGCTCTCTCAGGAGTCATTGAGGTAGCTCCCTTGGGAGTCAAGGAGGAACTGTACCAAATTTTCAGGCTGTCTCTCTTGGGTAGGCTGTACCTGTTGGAGCCCATACTTTTTCAGACACAGGTTGCATGCTGGACATGTTTGTGTTTCCATAACGCCTCGAACAATGACCTGGATCAAGGGATCTCTACAATGCCACGCATATTATTGTCTTCTGCATGTGTATATAATACACAGAGGGAATTCATGCACTGGCGGGTCTGCACTTTACCTTTATCTAGGAGATCGTGAAAATCCCCACTCTTCAATCTTTAAACTTACGACTTATGGATTCCAGAACGGAAGTCAAACACTCTAACCACAGAGATATCTAAGTGTGTGTGTGTGTGTGTGTGTGTGTGTGTGTGTGTGTGTGTGTGTGTGTGTGTGTGTGTGTGTGTGTGTGTGTGTGTGTGTGTGTGTGTGTGTGTGTGCGTGTGTGTGTGTGTGGTGTGTGTGTGTGTGCGTGTGTGTGTGTGTGTGTGTGTGCGTGTGTGTGTGTGTGCGTGTGTGTGTGTATGTGTGTGTGTGCGTGCGTGTGTTTTTCGTGCACACGCGTGCATGAGCGCATGTGCCCGAACAAGTTTTTGTTCTATTCTTTTATTTCGAGGATAATGGAATAAGTACGCGTGTCCTTTTTACATTCAGCCTCCGTGTGCATGCGATTTTTAAGATCTTTTCATCCATTCCCATCATTACACATGGCCTACTCTTCCAAAAGCAGAACATGTTTTTAACCCGTGCGAAAGATATTCTGCATGTGTATGTGTGTGTATGTGCGTGTATACGTGTGTGTGTATGTGTATGAGCGTACGTGTGTACGTGTATGCATGTGTGCTTTTAAACACATGTGTGAGTGCGTGCGTGCCTACCACACACACACAACACACACACACACACACACACACACAACACACACACACACACACACACATACCACACACACACACACTCACACACACTACACCACACACACACACACACACACACACACAACACACACACACACACACACACACACACAACACACATGCACCCAATTCAAATCTGAACGTTTAAATACCAAACAAGCGAAAAAAAACCCAGA
>CM060323.1:31953114-31958114 GCA_030674155.1 Stramonita haemastoma | reverse complement strand
ACAAAAACAACACCCCCCCCTCACCCAACCCCCCCCCCCCTCACACACACACACACAGAGACACAGGGGCTGTATGTAGCTACTACATCCAATAATCCTGCTTGTGTGTTGATCTGCTTCACCCAGCGACAGCTGAAGACACAGTCATACACAACACACCATTTGCATCCTGGCTTTGGGGCAGTGTTTGGCAAGTTGTATGCAGGCAGGATGGACTAGGCTAGCTAGCTTGCTGAGGGTGAGGAGGAGGAGGAGGAGGAGGAGGATGGCTATTATACTGTATCTAGCTAGCACTGGCTTTTTTTTAAAGAGGGGAGAGGACAGGAGCCACTTGTCTGGCTCTGCTCCCTGTGTGTGTGTGTGTTGTGTGTGTGTGTGTGTGTGTTGTGTGTGTGTGTGTGTGTGTGTGTGTGTGTGTGTGTATGTCTCTCTCTCTCTTTATCTCTTTCTCTCTGTCTCTGTCTGTCTGTCTCTGTCTCTCTCTGTCTCTGTTTTCTCTTTGTATTTCTCTCCCCTCTCTGACTCTCTCTCTCTCTGTCTGTCTCTTTGTCTCTCTCTCTGTCTCTCTTTGTCTTTCTGTCTCTGTCTGTCCTGTCTGTCTGTCTGTCTGTCTCTCTCTCTCTGTGTTCGTTCGCAGCTGTCTTGGTGTGCGTGCATTGGTAGGGGGGCGGGGGAGGGGGGGAGTGGATTTCTATATTTGAGGGCCGGCCCCTTATGTATGCGAATGGTGACCACAAAGCTGTGTGGGCTAAGTCTTGGATCGAAATGCTAGTCCTCTGGTCGTGGCTTACTTCTTGATAGCACGTCCGGTTTGTTTGTTGGTTTGTTTGTTTGTTTGTTTGGATCGAAAGCAGTAAAAACAAAAGAAAAATGGGGAAAGAAAAGAGGGGTAGAGATGGATAGATATGCACAGAGAGAGGGAGAGAGGGAGAGAGAGAGTTAGAGTGGGAGAGAAACGGAGAGAAGGGGGAGAGAGATGGAGAGAGAGAGAGAGAGGGAGAGAGAGATGGATAGAGACAGAGAGAGGGAGAGAGAGAGATAGAGAGAGAGGGGGGGGGAGGGGGAGAAAGAGATGGAGAGAGAGGGAGAAGGAGAGAGAGAGAGAGAGAGAGAGGAGAGAGAGAGAGAGAGAGAGAGAGAGAGAGAGAGAGAGAGAGAGACAGACAGACAGACAGACAGACAGACAGACAGACAGACAGACAGACAGACAGAAGGATGGAGAGAGAGAGAGAGCGCGAGAGAGAGAACTCTAAACTATGAAATAGTTTAACGTACTCTGGCCTTGAGCCACAATACAATTCAAAGGGAAAAAATATAAAGATGAAGAAAATGAAATGATAATTTATCCAAATCTTTAACAAGACCTTGGCATACACGCCTTGGCATGTACCCCAAACTGTACTCCTGAATATGATAATTATATGCATGTTCCAAAATTACGAGTAAAATGATGATTTAGACCAAAACTTCAAACAGAATGAGAGAGAGAGAGAGAGAGAGAGAGAGAGAGAGAGAGAGAGAGAGAGAGAGAGAGAGAGAGAGAGAGAGAGAGAGACAGACAGACAGACAGACAGACAGACAGACAGACAGACAGACAGAGACAGAGAGAGGGAGAGAGGCAGACAGACAGACAGTCAGACAGACACAGAGAGATCAAGATAGAGACAGAGACAGACAGAGAGTAAGGGGAAGGGGGACACAGGCAGACAAGAGACAAACATAGCCAACACACACAGAAACATTAAAAGTACTGTTAAGAAAATAATAGCATCATTCACTGCTGTTTTCAGTTCCAAAAGGTTTGTTTTTTGGACAATATACATTGAAGCCTAGAGCAATTAGCCCCCCCCCCCAAAAAAAAAAAAAAAAAAAAAAAGCCACCACAGAAACCCCCCCAGCAAAATTCCCCTCACATCAAAAGAGGCATTGCATTGGTAAGTCTTTGCCGTGTTTGGTTACCCACCCCCACACTAATGGGTATGTCTGTTCTGTCCTGGGGGGCTGTTTTTCAATGGAAGTCACAATAGTTGGTTGTTAGGTCTGAACACTCGTGGAGTTTTTCTCTGTCAAGTCCTAAGATTTCCTGTTGTTTTGTTTTGTTTTGTTTTTCGCTTCCTGTATCCATAGAACTGCTTCGATCAAACGACTGTAGTTTTATTTATATATTTATTTATTTATTCATTCATTTATTAATTCATTTATTAATTCATTCCTTTATATGGAAGATAATGGAATCAGCACGAATGCACTTTTTTTTTTTTTTTTTTTTTACATCTGCTTCCCGTGTGTATGTAGTTTTGTAAATTTTGTCATCCGTTCCGAACGGCACACAATGGCCTACTCTTTCGAAAAGTGGAGCAGATTTTAACGTAAGGGCAAGATGTGCTCGCGTGCGTTCGCACACGGGTTTGTAGTCTCATGAGAAGTGCTTTTGGGGGAAGTGGAGTCGGCACTGATGTATGTATGTGTGTGTCTGTGTGTGTATACGCGCACGGGCGCGCGCGCGTGTGTGTAAATGCTAGTCAGGGCCACAAACTGCTTGTTTTATTTTTTTTAAACAGGTGTGTGCATCTCAAGGCTTTGAAGAAAGCTAAGGAGAAAGAAGTGTAATCAACTTTCCAAACTAGCATTGATGGTTTTTTTTTTTAATTTTTTTTTTTTTTTTTTTTTTTTTTTACTCCATACCGTGGAACCAAAACTGATTCACTCTCTTTTCTTTCTTGTTTTAGTTCCTCGGCTGATCTTCGAAGTTCACCAAAGATAATA
Source organism: Stramonita haemastoma (assembly GCA_030674155.1). Classification (NCBI taxonomy): domain Eukaryota; kingdom Metazoa; phylum Mollusca; class Gastropoda; order Neogastropoda; family Muricidae; genus Stramonita; species Stramonita haemastoma. The sequence continues at coordinate 31,955,348 of CM060323.1, read as the reverse complement.
TGTGACGCTCCACCACATAAAGAGTCGCATTGCACCAGAGGTCAATTTATAGTTATTGACATTTTATTAATCTGCAATGAAATGGCTATATAATAGAAACAACAGGTTGAAAATCGGACAATTCTATGAAAATTTATTACAAGTTGAAATGATAGACTGCAGGAAATGACAAAACGAGAAATGGACAACTTTAGCATCATAATAAATGGTCAGAATGAGGGCTTGGGCATTTTAAAAGCACGTTTAAAAGCAAAAGGATACAAAATTATGACTTGATGTTTCGTTACAAGGTAGAACAATGGCTATAGATTTATAATCAATAAAAATCTGAAAATTGTAAACTTGACCCACCTACCTTTAATGGCTTCTAGCGGAAAAGTGGTTTATATGCTAAGCGACTCATTTCGTGGTGGAGCGTCACATATTTTGTGTAGGCAACCGTCTTTACACACCAGACAGGAAGCTATGTTTTCACTACGAGGATGTTCACAATCTTAAAAGCGACCAAGACTCCGAGAACTTTCAAGACATATTTTTATCTTTCATGAACTTACTCTCCTTCCGTTTCTTTATCGGCTTCCTCCTCAGAAACTCACTTTTTTGTCTCCAGACATTTTAGTATTCTGTTTTTGTTTGGAAGGCAATTTTCCCTTTCTGAGTGTCTACCCTCTGCTTCTCAAACTCTCTTGCCTCCCCCCCCCCCCTGAACTTAAGTTTTTTGCTTCGCAACGATCTATCCTTTACAGATGCTTCAAATCTGAGTTTACTTTCCGTATGTTCAACAACTAGCTAAAAGCTTTGGGAATCTTGTTCTCTCTCTCTCTCTCTCTCTCTCTCTCTCTCTCTCTCTCTCTCTCTCTCTCTCTTCTCTCTCTCTCTCTCTCTCTCTCTCTCTCTCTTCTGATATTCACTCAGTTTATTGTATCTATGTTCAACAACTGATATCTTTGGGAATCTTGTTTTCTCTCTCTTATGATTTTCAGTCAGTTTATTCGGTCCATGTTCAACAATTAACTGATATCTTTGGGAATCTTGTTGTCTCTCATGATTTTCAGTCAGTTTATTCTGTTCATGTTCAACAATTAATGGATATCTTTGGGAATCTTGTTGTCACTCTTATGATTTTCAGTCAGTTTATTCTGTCCATGTTCAACAATAAGCTAATAATTGTAAATTGTAATTTGTAATTGTCCTTCAGGATATTAAAGTATTTTTGACTTGACTTGATTTTCAGTCAGTTTATTCTGTCCATGTTCAACAATTAACGGATATCTTTGGGAATCTTGTTCTCTTTCATATGATTTTCAGTCAGTTTATTCTGTCCATGTTCAACAATTAGCTCATTTCTTGGGAATCTTGTTCTCTCCCTTTAAATCAAAATTCTTTTTCTCCTATGCCCCCCCCCCCCCCCCCTCCCCCAACCCAACTTTCCCAAACCGTTCTCTTTTCTCCATCTCTCCCTGAAGGTCTTCCTTTGTTTTGCCAATCGATTGTTTCCCCCTACTGCTGCTGCTGCTACTGCTGTTGTGTCCGTCCCCTCACACCCTCTCAGAGGGAAGGGAGCACCAGCGGCTGTATAGATCTATCTATCTATCTGTACTCCCCTCTCAAGTTGTTCTGTGTATCTGATCCACAGCTAACGGCACAGGATGCATGCACACAATCTGCATAGATGCTTGGTTGGGGGCACTGGTTGGTTGATGTAGGAGAGAACAACTGAATGTGGCCAGGCATTTTGGGCACCGGCTGACAAATAATTAGAAGACTGGAGCCACTTTTGATGGCTCTTTGGGCCTCCCTGCTCACTGCTGGCTGGGTGGGACTTGTTGTGTCTTAGGTCACCTTTTTGGTGGCACTGACTGTGTCTTGGCAACCTCTGGTGGCACTGACTGTGTCTTAGGTAACCTTTTTGGTGGGACTGACTGTGTCTTGGACAACCTCTGGTGGCACTGACTGTGTCTTAGGTAACCTTTGGTGGCACTGACTGTGTCTTAGGCAACCTTTGATGGGACTGACTGTGTCTTAGATAACCTTTGGTGGCACTGTCTGTGTCTTAGGTAACCTTTGGTGGGACTGTGTCTTAGATAACCTTTGGTGGCACTGACCGTGTCTTAGATAACCTTTGGTGGACTGACTGTGTCAGCCTTTGGTGGCACTGATGTGTCTTAGGTAACCTTTGGTGGCACTGACTGTGTCAGCCTTTGGTGGCATTGACCGTGTCTTAGATAACCTTT
>CM060323.1:31929704-31937734 GCA_030674155.1 Stramonita haemastoma | reverse complement strand
CCTTGCCCCGCTGGGTCATCGATTGGATCCAGAGTCTGGTGGCGAGGTTGTTGTGTGATCAATGAGGGGACAACAGGAACAGTTTTTTTTGTTTTTTTTTTTCACAAAGCTGTTTTCTGTCAATGTGGACGAGTCTGGACAATGTTACTAGGGTTCATGCTATTTATTGCCCAGCCATCCATATCAACGCTTCGTATTACGGGAGGGTTTGTATCTTTTTGTTTTGTTTTGCTTGTTTGTTACCAGTTTGGGATACACGATGGTTTTGACGTTAGTTATTTTGGAAAAGGATAAAATAATTCCTAAACAAAAACGCACGCACGCACGCACACATACACGCACACGCCCCCCCCCCCCCCCAACCCGATGCAACGGTGTTTTATCGTTCTCAACTATCAATCTTACCCGTTCCCTCACTCCCTCTGAAAATACCAGTCAGTGTCCTCGCTTTAATCATCAAATTTTGTTCACAGCTTGTCTCTTTACTGTACAAATATCCTGGTTGTTTAAAAAGTACCCTTTAACATTTCTTTAAAATTGTAACAATTACTCTTTAAAAGAATCAGGCATGTAGCAAACGCCATCTCTGATGGAAATACTGATGAAAACCTGTCAATATCTTAAAAGAAAACAACCATCTTTCCCTAAAACTCAACATCAAAATTGGTATTTTGTAAAAAAAAAAAAAAATTGTCCACACACCACAATTAAAGAAGCACACGCACAATTCCGAGCCAAACCCTGCAGGACAGAAAACCCCCGGAGAAACCACAGCCAAGAAACTTATGGGAAGAGCTTACACAATTCATGCACGCACTACTAGTCCAGCACTTTGGGGAGATCTTTTTTGTGTGTTCACAATGATACAATATGGCGCCATCTTCCGTATGCTGTCCGCTGATTGGTTGAGAATCTTGTGTTTCCGGTCCCCCTGCTGACGTTCTGATAACGCTGGGTTTACGTCATGCTGACATCTGCTAACGTCATTACAGCCGTATTCTTGCCTCATGGGTGACGTTATGGTGAACTCTGACGACCCCTTCATTTTCTTTCAAAGTTTGTGTGTGTGTTAAGTTGGGTCTTTTTCAGCCTGTGCAGGGCTGGTCTGACACTGACGATGGATAGTTGGTTCTTCAATTTAACGTCCTTCCACTAAATAGTGAGATCAGACGGGAAAGTGTATATGAGTGAGTGAGTGTGTGTATGGAGGGGAGGGGGGGAGGGGGCTGGGTGGGTTGGGATGAGCACATAGCTAATCTAATATTGTGCAAAAACTTATAGTATGGAAGCACTTTACCGTTCTTCATAATGAATTAGAACTGTACAGAAACTTGTAGTATAGTATGGAAGCACTTTAATGTTTTCATTAGGAATTAATGATGTACAGAAACCTACAGTATGAAAGCACTGTACTGTTCTTCATAAAGCCAATGAATGTTGGATTGAAACTTACAGCATGAAAGTACTTTAATGGTCTCTTTAAAAAGGCAATTGATACTGTAACGAAACCTGTAGTATGGAACCACTTAACTAGTCCTCCAAAAGACTAAAACCTCTACTACTGTCTGCAATTAAGTTCCTGTCACTGGGTGATATTTTTTGTTTTCAGAATTGCCAGTCAAGTAGTTGGTAAACTGTTTCTTTTGAAGTCAACTAAGAAAACTGAATAGGAAAGAGGACCACCGACTATTGATCTGAACAGGTTGCTTTGAGCTGTGATGAGGACTTTCATCCATACCCCATGACAGTGTAGCCGGAGATCAAACTCTATTGTCTAATGGACACTTTTTCCCCCATCCATTAGACCCTGAGTGGTGATCTGGGCGCTAGTCTTTAGAATGAGACGATCAACCGAGGTCTAGTGTGTTACACATCACTATTTAGCGCACGTAAAAGAACCCACGGCAACAAGGGGGTTGACCCTGGCAAAATTCTGTAAAAAAAAAAAGCCACTCTGATAGGGAAACAAATAGAGTTTCATGCAGAAAAAAGAAAAAAAAGGGGTAGGCGCTGCACTTGTGGCAACGCGCTCTCCCGAATTTTACGCAGAGAAATGTGCTGTGACATAAAGTGGTACAAAATACAAAATACAAAATATTCCTGACTTCCCACACAGCTGATAGCCTGCAATTGCTACAGCAGCTGCACCAATCTCCAGCTCTTGTCAAAACTGCCGTGTTGTCTTGAACTATAATTCAGACTTGTGCACACAGACACAGACACACACAGACACAGACACAGACACACACACACACACACACACACACACACACACACACACACACACACACAACACACACACACACCACACACACAACACACACACACACACACACACACAAATAATATTCATTATCCTCGGAAAAAAATGGCAGTAGCAATCGTTTCTGATATGAGCTATTATTTCTCGATAGCGATAAACCGTCATGAAAAATTGGAAGGTATCAAAACCACAAAGGAAAGAAATTCTCATTTCGTATACTTCCATTCCGTATACTTCCATTCCGTTATACTTCCATCCCGTATACTTCCATTTCGTATACTTCCATGTCGTATACTTCCATTCCGTATACTTCCATGTCGTATACTTCCATTCCGTATACTTCCATTCCGCATAGTTCCGTATACTTCCATTTCGTATACTTCCATTTCGTATACTTCCATTTCGTATACTTCCATTCCGTATACTTCCATTCGTATACTTCCATTCCGCATAGTTCCGTATACTTCCATTTCGTATACTTCCATTTCGTATACTTCCATTTCGTATACTTCCATTCCGTATACTTCCATTTCGTATACTTCCATTCCGTATACTTCCATTCCGTATACTTCCATTTCGTATACTTCCATTCCGTATACTTCCATTTCATATACTTCCATTCCGTATACTTCCATTCCGTATACTTCCATTCCGTATACTTCCATTTCATATACTTCCATTCCGTATACTTCCATTCCGTATGCTTCCTGTTGTTTCTGTTTATCCGTTACTTAAACCTCTTCCCCATAACTTCTAAACTAGTTCAAAATGCTTTCTGCTTTTTTTTTTACGTGCATCTCTCATGCTCAAAAATCGTTTTAGAGTATACCCTCTTTTAAAAAAAAAAATTCCAATCCACATGGCCTCACAGCCCTGGGGTAAGCTGCTTTAGAAACATAACTGACCCACAGACCAGGGAAACACTCCATTAAAAAAACCAAACCGCTATGCCCACTTCCTGGCTACTGTACCATCAGAAACAAGGCAGACACTTCTGGTGTCTATATTGATGGCTAGGGGGTGGGTGGAAGGGTGGGTGGGGGTGGAGGGAAGGGGGTGGTGGTGGTGGTGGTGTCCATTTTCCTCCAGCTAACAGCAGGTGGCGTTCTTCCCAAGCCAGCTGCTGCTGATGAGAGCAGGAGTTGTGGTTCCTGTCAAATGCCGGCCCCTGCTGGCTGCGTTACCCACGCTGCACTGGAGTCACACCGCCCATTACAGTGACGCATAGCTGGGACTCTGACGCAGATGTGTGCTGCTGCCTGTGTGTGTGTGTGTGTGTGTGTGAGAGGGGGGGTGGGGGTGGGGGGGGGGTCATATCTTACCCCCATCCCTCTCCTGTGTCTTTTTCTGGCTTAGCCCTGACTAAAACCAGAAACAAGGGCAGTGATTGATGGGGCAGCAGCAGACTGTGTGTTCAGTCACACCCGTTCACCCTGTGGCCACTCTCCATCACTCCATCTGTGGCGGGGGAACACTTCCGGCAGTTGAGATGTAAACAGCTGTTGAATGAGGCTCCGGATTAAATGTTAATTCTACATTCCTGTGCCTTTGCCTGAGTCAGTGAAGTGACTGGAGGACATCATGCCAGAGGTGGCTTTCGGTATCAGGGCCATGTGTGGCTGCTTTGTGGCCACCTTCATGGCATTCATATCTCAACGTGCAATGCTGAGAAAAGCTTTGTACATCCCGACATTAAAGTTGGGCAGGCTGCATGACGGTGAAACCGTAGGTTTGCTCCTCGTCTATTTGTACCTAGGCGTTTTTCTGCATCGGTGTGGCGATGTGGAGCTGAACCCTGGACCTGGACCTAAGGGAAGGAAGGACAGTCTTCGTCAAACCCAGCTGAACTCTGGTGCTGGTTCCACTTCATCGTCTCCTAAGAGGACAACCGAGGGGCCTATGCTGAAAGAGGTCGTAGCAAACCTGCAGGAGCTGACCTCCATGTTCAAAGAACTAAAGGAAGAGGTGAGACAAGTCAAAGAGACATGTTCCGGAATTTTGAATGAAATGGCATCCTTGAAAGAGACTGTTAAAGAACTGAAACAAGAAAACCAAAGACTGAAAGAGCAAAACCAAAAGTTGTGTGAAAAAGTGGAAAAGCTAGAACTTAAGACTGATGACTTGGAGGGACATTCTAAAAGAAACAACATCCTTTTCTATGGCATACCGAGACAGGACAATGAAACAAATGACAAATGTGAAGGACTGATCAAAGACTTACTGACTGACAAACTAGGACTGAGTAGAGACATGGCATTCGACAGGATTCACCGACTGAACAGGAACCCTAACTCACCTATCATAGGGAGATGTACATTCCACAGGGATAAAGATATGATTATGAAGGCTAAACGCAGACTCCATGGAAGCAATGTTTTCATTGGAGAAGACTTTACCCCACGTGTCCGTGATGTCAGGAGGAAACTTGTCCCACATTTAAAGGATGCTAGAAGAGATGGAAAAAGAGCGTTTATGGTCTATGACTATTTGATCATTGATGGCAAGAAATTCTATCTGGAGGAAGGTCCATTCTGACAAGTACGGCTCAGCATTCTGGCTGGCCTACTTCAAAGTCAAGCCCATGCTACATTACCAGTCTCTGTGCTGTATTTTTCCTGGCTTTTTTTGCTTATCAGTAAAAGGGAGCAAATGAAAGTCAGGCACCGCCTACACTAAATTTTGCCCCCTCTCCTTCACGTGCAAACTGCACTGAATTTCGCCTTGGCTTGTCATACAGGCTGATGACACTGTAACTGTGTCAACTTTGCCAGCTGACATCAGTGCTCGAGTAAACCGTGTGAAACAGCTTCTCTTTTCTCTTTTTTTTAGCTATCAAAGTTCAAGGGCACGATTTAAAAAAATACTTGAAAAAACAACTGGTTTTGATAATGATAGGGCTAATATGTGTGTGTGTGTGTGTGTGTGTGTGTGTGTGTGTGTGTGTGTGTGTGTGTGTGTGTGTGTGTGTGTGTGTGGAGAGAGAGAGAGAGAGAGAGAGAGAGAGAGAGAGAGAGAGAGAGAAGAGAGAGAGAGAGAGAGAGAGAGAGAGAGAGAGAGAGAGAGAGAAATTAAACCCATGTTGTGCTTACTGTCGGCATTGGAATGTCAATTTATTGGTGTTAAAGATGAATGACAAAAAACATGTTTTGCAATATGACAATGTTTGTTACCAGATTCTGTATGGAAACTTTTGTTGGAAATTAACGATTGAATGTGTTTTCCTGTTATTTTTCTTACAACTACAGTGTATTATAAAACAGCTCTCTATCCTGTTCAGTGAAAAAGGTCCAGGAGGATGATTTGTTGGATCAAGAAGGAACTACTAGAGTACATTAAAAAAAAACAAAAAAAACATCATCGAAGCATTATCATGCTCAATACATGAAAAGGTCTTTTAGTTTTGGCATAGGATATAATGTGCATTTGTGTTTACTAACTATCAGAAAACTCATCATTTTGACGTTGATAATGTGTGATTATGCCTGAAACAGCGTTGGGATAAGTTTAAGAGTTGTCAGATGTGCATGTATTGTTGAGTGTTACATGTAAAGATTCTCATTGTTTTAGTATTACAGGTATGTCATATTCTGGTTGTACATGTCCTGAGGATTATGTAAAAAAGAAGTATGGCAAATATATGATAAACACGTGTGTCTAACTAAATACATAATGATATTCTAATCTGGTATATGTGTTGGTCGTTTTATGCATACCAGATACAGGTAAAAGTGTGTTTATTATGTTTTGTTATCTACTGAGTTGTATACAATTTATAGATTACATAACTGGAATGAACATAATCAAAACATTTTCTGTTTTTTCAGGTTACTTGAACCATTTGCTGTCAAAATATGCTGTGCTTTATGTTAATCTACATATTGAAAATGACATGTTTACAAATTAAGTTTTGGAATACCTGGCCATTGTTTGGCTTTGAAAATAGTGTATTGTACCCCCTTCAGTAAGGGCTAGAGCCTATACTGAATAAACATTTCGAGTTCGAGTTCGAGTTCGAGTTCCATCTGTGGCAGCATAACTCAGGATGCTCAGGGTGCTGCTGTCTGTGGGTCGTTGTCTTTGATCGTGGAGTGAGGGAAAAAGAAAGGGGAAACGATTACAACGAGTTGTTCAGTTTTTGTCTCTCTACATTGTCTCAGGGGACAGGATAGCCTAGTGGTCAGAACATCGCGCTGGCAATTTGACGACCCGGGTTCGATTCCCGTTCGAGGAGATTTTTCTCCTGGAGTTAACATCAGTGCGGACTCCACTCTCCCCCAAAATCCTTCGGATGAGACTATAAACCGAGGCCCCGTGTGTGAACGCACGCAAAACATCTTGCGCACACGTTAAATCCTGTTCCGGTTTTCGTAAGAGTAGGCCATCGTGTGCCGGTGAGAACAGATGACAAGATTTACAAAACTGCATACACACGGGGACTGGATGTAAAAAAGCACTAGACTGCTTATCCCATTATCCTCGACAGAAAAGAATAAAGAAGAAAGAAGAAAGAACATATCTACCTCTCTCTGTGCCTATCTTTGTGTCACATGGCGATTACCATGATGTGTGAGTTTTATGGCAGGTGGGGGCGATGAGATATTGGACGACTGACGAAGAGTTGGTTTCAATCTTGATACTGTTAGTTACTGGTGAGGACGGGGTAGCTCCAGTGGTCAGAGCGCTCGCTTTCCCCAAGTCAAAGTTAAGCAGCGTCGACCGTGGTTACCAGTTGAACGGGTGACCGTTTGCGCGCCTTGGCTTTATTTAGTACAGTCCCCCAGTTCACTCAGTCGTAAATGGGTACCTGCCCTCTTTAGGGTCAGGGAAGGTAAAGCAGCGAGGGAGAGGAGATGGGCGCCACCCTTAACATGCTGGCCTTTAAAGAAGCTGAGGTCTCTGACACCTCGCTCCCCTACGACCACAAAGGTTACGGGACACTGCACCTTTACCTTTAGAAACTTCTGGTTTCTATAGTGATATCTAGGGGATAGGGTAGGGCGGGTTTGTTGATTCCCAGCGAGGTGACAGTCCTGTATTGTCTGCGAAGTCGGCAGGGCTATAAACCTCACGATTGACTGGGCTGCTTGTCTTTGCTTAGTTTGCTTTGTGTCTGTTCAGAAATATCTTTTTTAGCCTCTCTTGTCTGCAAACCCATCCATTTTCTCTGTTGCTGAAGAACAATGTCTGAACATGAGGGAGTTGGAAAAAGAGAGAAAAAAATCAGGGTGCATGCAAGTGCCCGTCAGCGCACGCGCGCGCTTGTGTGTGTGTGTGTGTGTGTGTGTGTGTGTGTGTGTGTGTGTGGTGTGTTGTGTGTGTGTGTGTGTGTGTGTGTGTGTGTGTGTGTGTGTGTGTGTGTGTGTTATTAACTTTTTAAATTCTTTTATTTCGAGGGTAATGGAATACGCAGTCATAAACATTTTTACATCAAGTCCCCGAGTGTATGTAGTTTTGTCAATTTTTGTTATCTAAGAGAGCAAATGTGTTTTTTCTTTTCTTTCTTTTTATTCTTTTATTTCGAGGATAATAGAATAAGCACTCGTGTACCTTTTTACATCCAGTCCCTGTATGTATGCAATTTTGTAAATCTTATCTGTTCCCACCGGCGCACAATGGCCTACTCTCCGAAAAGCCGAACGGGTTTTAACGTATGCGCAAGATGTTTTGCATGCGTTTGCACACGGGACCTCGGTTTATAGTCTCATCCGAAGGACTTTTGGGGAGTGGAGTCGGCACTGATGTTAACTTGAGAGGAAAATTCATCTTG
>CM060323.1:31909704-31914704 GCA_030674155.1 Stramonita haemastoma | reverse complement strand
AGTGCTTTAACCACTGAGCTACCCCATCCTCTACCTGTAGTCCAGCATTGATACTTTTATACCTTTATCATTATGACATGTGTTCCCGTGTGCGAACTCACGCAGAACATCTTGCGTACACGTTAAAACCCGTTCCACTTATCGGAAGGGCAGGCCGCTACGTGCCGGTGGGGAATGGATTACAAAATTGACAAAACTACACAACACATAAGGGGATTGGATTTATTTAAAAAAAATCAACAACACACACACAAGAGTGCTTATTCCATTATTCTCGGAATAAAAGAAGAAAGAAAAGAAGAAAGAAAAGAAGAATGTAAAGAAGAAAGACAGAGAAACTGTTGCACTCATGGTACATACAGAAAACTCTGAAAGGTCTAGAAAAGGATACCGTCACTGGTTCACATCATTATCGAAAGCCCCTCTCCTCCCCCCTTTAAAAAAAAAACACCATTGTCCTGAAAAGCTCACGATGCTGATACCGATTAGCTTAATGCATGCAAATGACCCGTTGCTAGGACGACTAATGCCTCAGAAAATACCTCATCGACTGAGAAGAGAGAGAGAGAGAGAGAGAGAGAGAGAGAGAGAGAGAGAGAGAGAGGAGAGAGAGAAGGAGAGAGAGAGAGAGAGAGAGAGAGAGAGAGGAGGGAGGAGAGAGAGAGAGGGAGGAGAGAGAGAGTTGAAGCACACACACACACCACCACCACCACCACCACCACCACCACCACCACCACCACCACCACAACCACCACCACCCCACCACCACCACCACCCACCACACACCACCAACAACAACACATTATTAGCAACTTGTATAAACACACAGCAAACGAGCACAATGATGTACAAACATCACAAAAGCAGTAAGCTCTACACATAGGACGACGGCAAGTAAGTGTTAGACGCAGACAAGGTGGCATCAGAAATTAATGCCAGTAGGAACACCAAACAAACTTGAGTGACACAGACAGAGACAATCAGAGCGGTATCAACCGTCATGTTTGGAGAAAGCTTTTATTTATTTATTTATTTATTTATCTATTTATTTATTTATTCATTTATTCATTCATTTAATTCTTTTTTTTTCTTTTATATCGAGGATAATAGAATAAGCACTCGTGTACTTTTTTCCATCCAGTCCCCGTGTGTATGCAGTTGTGTAAATATTGTCATCTGTTCCCACCGGCACTCAATGGCCTACTCTTACGAAATGCGGAACAGGATTTAACGTGTGCGCAAGATGTTCTGCGTGCATTCGCACACGGGGCCTCGGTTTACAGTCTCATACAAAAGACTTTTGGGGAGAGTGGAGTCAGCACAGATGTTAACTTTTTGCAAATAAGAGAAAAAAAAAACATTGGTCGAAACGCAGGGCTCCCATGGAAGTGCATTCCAAACAGAAGGAGAACAGAAAATTTAAAACGGTGATAATAATGGGGATGATTAATTAACTGCCTCTCTAGCCAGCTCCAATCACAGAGAAAATGGCCACAGATTTCTACAAATCCGCTATTCACGGTGTGCCAATATTCCATTCGTTTACTCTCTCTCTCTCTCTCTCTCTCTCTCCTCTCTCCTCCTCTCTCTCTCTCTCTCTCTCTCTCTCTCTCTTCTCTCCTCTCTCCTCTTGTGGCCAAACATCTCTCTCTTGTGGCCAAACTCTCTCTCTCTCTCTGTCTATCTGTCTCTCTCTCTCTGTCTATATCTCTCTCTGTCTTCTCTCTGTCTGTCTGTCTGTCTGTCTGTCTTTCTCTCTGTCTCTCTCTCTCTTTTCTCTTGTGGCCAAAAGAGGATGTACAGTAAAAGTCTGAAGTCTGAGCTCTCTCTCTCTCCCTCCCCCCCCCCCCCCCTCTCTCTCTCTCTCTCTCTCTCTTAAGGCCAAAGTTCAGTAAAAGTCTGAAGTCTGAAGTCTGAAGTCTCTCTCTCTCTCTCTCTCTCTTCTCTCTCTCTCTCTCTCTCTCTCTCTCTCTCTCTCTCTCTCTTCTCTCAACAAACTTAGACACAAAAGTTTACGTCTGTTTTAATTCAGCCTTTTTCATGAACGATCAAAGTTTCGTGATTACAAATGGCATGGAAGAAGAAGAAGAACAACAGCAATAATAATAATAATAATAATAATAATAATAATAATAATAATAATAATAATAATGATGATGATGATAATAATAATAATAATAATAATAATAATAATAATAATAATAATAATAATAATAATAATGATAATAATAATACATGGAATTGATATAGTACTATCTCTTGCAAAAACAAATCAAAGCGCTTGAATTCGACCTATGCAACACACAAGCAGCCTTTAACAATGAATAGTTGTAACAAATTCGAATGTACACTCACACACACACGCGCACAACACACGCACACACACACACACAACACACACGTGCGCACGTGCACACACACATAAAAGTTATACACTTTGGCAGGGTGATGGGGATTTCAGACGTTAAAGGCAGGGACATATAGGAGATGAAAACAGTAGGGGAAAATCTTTGGTTTAAAATAGATGTGTCTTTATATTAATAATGATAATGGTAATAATGACAATAATAATAATGATAATAATTTTAAAAAATAATAATGATAATAATGGTAATAATAATAATAACGATGATAATAATGCTAACAATATTAAACAACGATGATGATGATGATGATGATGATGATGATGATGATATATAGTGATGATGATAATAAGGATGATATGATAATAATAATGATAATAATAATAATAATAATAATAATAATAATAATACTGATAATAATAATAATAATACTGATAATAATAATAATAATAATAATAATAATAATAATAATAATAATGATAACAATAACATATAAGATGATGATGATGATGATGAGATGATGATGATGATGATGAGATGATGATGATGATGATGAAAATGATGAAAATGATGATGATGATAACAACAGCAGCAACAACAACAAAGTAAAGCAGACAAACTTATCAGTAACGTTGATGAAGAAAATGACTTACAAGAGAAACGATTTCCCGCCTGTTTTTGGCCAGTGCTTCGAGCTTCACCAATTATGGCAAAATTTTGCGTATGCGACCATTTTTGTCCTTAGTGAAGATAGCCACACTCCAGCATGGGGAGAACGATGTTTACATTTTGACTAAAAAAAACAACAACGACACGCCAATAAAAAAAAAACTGACCACAGGATGCAGGGAAATCTGCTGTGACATAAAGGGTACAAAATACAAAATGTCTAGAGGGGGTAACACACCCGTCTAGGAAGTGAGATGTCCGGGGTTTGATACTCGCTTGAATCCGAAGATTTGCCCTCTCCGCTACACCTCGAATGGTGGCGTTAGGTCGGATGAGACGGTATCAAACTGAGGTCACGTGTGCACAAACATATTTAGTGCACAGAAAAAAGAACCCACGGCAACAAGAAAATCGTCAACAGCAAAATTCTGTCGAAAAATGCCAAGCTGGTAGGTCACATAAACACACACACACACGCACAAACACACACACAACACACACACACACACACACACACACACACACACACACACACACACACACACACACACACACACACACATACAGGAAAGCTTTGAAAAGAAAACAGGGGCTCTCTGCCTGAGTGAAGGTGGTAGGTAACAAGAGAGTTGTCCATGGCAAAAATCTGTAGAAAAACTCACTGAGATAGGGAAACAAATACAGTTGCAGACCAGGGAAAAAACCACGGGTGGCACTGCTCTTGTGGCGACGCATTCTCCCCGGGGGAAGAGCAGTCCAAATTTGACGCAGAGAAATCTGTCGTGACTTAAAGTGGTATAAATAAATGAATAAACATTGCTTCCTAGTTCACACACACAAAAAGAAAACCGTGGCGATTTTTCATTGCAAAGTACACGCACAGCAATAGAACAGTTTCTGGTTCAAGTTTCATGCCACACACATTGCTTTGAACCTGCCGGAGAGAGTATCCAAAAAGAGAACAACAAAGCAAAAAAAACAAAAAAACAAAACAAACGAGACCAGTATTATTTCAAAAGTAGACAACCCCCCAAAAAAACCAAAGATGATCTCATGCTTGCTGTGCGTAATTGTTTGTAGTGTCGCTGCAGTGGGTATTTGGAGTAGAACACTTTCTTTACGAACAAAACAAAATAAAACAAAACACAAAGTGAAAAAAAAAACAAGGAAAGAGACAATTAACCCACATGATATTGAGGAAACATGTTATTTCTAAGAGAAATAATAAAACTGTCTAAAGGGGACACATAGTCTAAGGCGCTATTCTAAGGAGAATTGTGTAACTGTCTAAAAGGGGACATACATTCGAAGACGTTATTCTAAATGACATTGTAAAACTATTTTAAAATGGACATACATTCCAAGACGATACTCTAGGAGAATGTATAAAACTTGTCTTTAAGGGGACACACATTCCAAGACGTTATTTTAAAATGATAAAACTGCCTTAAAGGAGACTACATTCAAGACTATTAAAATATAACTCCTAAGAGACATACATTCAAGAGTTCTTCTAAGGAGAATTATATAACGGTCTGAAAGGGGACATACATTCTAAGACGTTATTTAAAAATATAAAACTTTAATGGGAACATACATTCCAAGATGTTAATCTAAGGAGAATTATATAACTGTCTTAAAGGGACATACATTCCAAGACGCTATTCGAAGAAATTATGAAACTGTCTCTTCTTCTTCGACAAACGTTCAGACAGCAACTGTTATTACCAGTCTTATGAGCAAAAATGCGTTGCGCTGCCATTAAGCACCTGACAAGTCAGGCCCAGCACATACGACTTATGGGAAAGAAAATCTTTTAAGTCTTTCTCGAAAAAACAGGCAGGAGAATGGACAAAGAAAGCAGAAAACAGAGGAGAAGGAGGTGACAAGAAGAAAAGGAACAAGGCAAAAACAAAGAGGGAGATATAAAAGAGGGATTTCCCTGCACAGATTGCCAAACTCTTAAAG
>CM060323.1:31902204-31904704 GCA_030674155.1 Stramonita haemastoma | reverse complement strand
GGGCATCAAGGCTTGGAAGGATGTCAGCTCTAGGTGATATATGTTCTCTGCCTGCCCCAATGCTCTTTTCGCTTTAATCCTTTGTGAAGATGTTTACATTCGGGAAAGTAATTTTGATATATAAATGTTATATATATATAAATATATGAATATGTATATATATGTATATATTATATATGGCAGAAAGCACACACAAACACACACCACACACACACACACACACACACACACACACACATATTATATATATATATATATGTATATATACATATATATAAATATAAATTATATATATATATAATTATATATATGCACACACATCCAAGCACACACAAGCACAGACACACACATATATTTATATATCCATATAACATACATGATATACATATATATAATACATATATATATAATATATATATATATATATATGCTCACACACATGCACTTTCTCTCTCTCTAACACACACACCACACACACACACACACACACACACACACACACACACACACACACACACACACACACACACATCTTCAAACGGATGGGCGCTTAGCAAATTCAGAACATGTTTAGCAGATAAGAAAATGGTTTACAGCTGTATATAGCAGTATTATTAACCTGTGAAGTTCTGTACATTTTTGGCAAAGACAAAATCAATGAGAGAGAGAGAGAGAGAGAGAGAGAGAGAGAGAGAGAGAGAGAGAGAGAGAGAGAGAGGGACAGAGAGACAGAGACAGAGACAGAGAGACAGAGAGAGAGACAGAGTGTGTGTATGTGTGTGTGTGCGTGTGTATGTGTGCGTGTGTGTGTATGTGTGTGTGAGAGTGAGAGAGAGAGAGACAGAGAGACAGACAGAGAGACAGACAGACAGACAGACAGACAGACAGACAGACAGACAGACAGACAGAGACACAGACCAAAAATCCAAAGAGAGAACGAAGAAGTATTGTACAAAAACGTAATCATACCCACTCTCGAAAACATCACACGCATTCAAGAAAAAAAAAGAAAATCAAGTGTGTGTGTAGTGTGTGTGTGTGTATGTGTATGTGTGTATGTGTGTGTATGTGTGTATGTGTGTGTATGTGTGTATGTGTGTGTGTGCGTGCGTACGTGCGTGCGTGTGTGTGTGTGTGAGTGTGTGTGTGTGTGTGCGTGCGTGCGTGTGCGTGTGTGTGACTATGACCTCAACGCTTCGTTCTCTCATCCCTATTCGTTACCATCATTCCAAAGAGTTTTTCTTGTCGCGTGGGACATACCGTTACAGATGCCAGAAATACACAAAAAAAGGATCTCAAAATAAACCAACGGAGAGATCTGTGACTCTCACCTCCCTCAGTCTCTCTCTGTCTCTGTCTCTGTCTCTTTTCTCTTCTTCTCTCTGCTTCTCTCTCTGTCGTCTGTCTTCTGTCTGCTCGTGTCTGTCTGTCTGTCTGTCTCTCTCTCTCTGTCTCTCTCTCTGTCTTGTGTTCTCTCGTCTCTGTCTGTCTGTCTCTGTTTGTCTCTCTCTCTCTCTCTCTCTCTTCTCTCTCTCTGCTCTTCTGCTCTCTCTCTCTCTCTTCTCTCTCTCTCTCTCTCTCTCTCTCTCTCTCTGTCTGTGTGTCTGTCTGTCTGTCTCTCTGTCTGTATCTCTCTGATATCTCTATAGGCTGAGGTCCTGAACTATCCTACTTCAGTGCACAGAAAGAAAAAAGGTGTGTATAATCAATAGTCTTGAAGAAGTGTAGTGTGGTGTATGGAATGGGTGCGTGCATGCGTGTGCGTGCGTGCGTGTGCGCGCGCGTGTGTGTAACTTTAAAATCTGTTAACTGTTTGTGAATGGTCGCATGTGTGTGAATGATTCTAATGATTTGATTCCGCACCCTAAAAATTCTATATATCATTATGATTATGATGATGATCATTATTACCACTTTAAGCTACGGCAGATTTTTCTGCGTGAAATTCAGGCTGCTTTCCCTTGGAAAGAGCGTGTTGCCACAAAAGCAGTGCCATACTCTATTTTTTTGTTTCTGCAGATGTATATTTAATTTCTCTGTAAGAGTGGCTTTTTTCGACAATATTTTAACAGCGAAAGCTCTCTTGTTGCCGTGGGTTCTTTTACGTGCGCTGACTAATTGAAGACGGTCGCAAACGCAAACTTCTCATCCAGTGTGTACTTGCGTTACGGTCTTGCAGTGATTTTCAGAAGGGATGAGGGATGCAGAGTGCGTATTCCATGTCTGTCTGTCTGTCTGTTAAGTCGGTTTCTCTCTCTGTAACTCTGTCTGTCTCTGTCTCTCTTTCACCAAAGAAACAGTATCTTGCACACTCCATAACTTCGTGACTTTCTGCATTCAAGATGTAATGCATTCTTCCAAAAAGAGCTCACTTCTGCCACCCACCCACCTCACTACAAGACACCCCTCTCTTCACCTCTCACCTCTGATACCACTGTGCACAGCATACATGTCACATAGTCACGTGCACTGTCTTGTCCTCCCTCCCTGGGGAGTCTTG
>CM060323.1:31894704-31897204 GCA_030674155.1 Stramonita haemastoma | reverse complement strand
CCGAACTACATTACCACTTAGAGTCATCAACCAAATTTAACGACTCGGCTCAAAGGGGGTAGTTTACCCAGACGATTATTTTCGGGAGGGCAGTAAGAGTTGTAGTAGTGGCGGTAGTATTCAAACCGTATGGTAAAGGTTACAAGTTCAGCTTTCAGTCGTTTCACATAAACTGCCCCCTTTTACTGCCCCTGTCAAAGGGTTCTGATGACGCCGCTCAGTGTGGGAGTGTTCCAGTTCTCTCCGAGGAGCTGTGAGGAGAAGAGTGTTGATTTTAATGAGGATCTGAAGCAGACAGGGTTATGTCCCTCTGAAGGGTAGTTGGAGTAAGGGCACAGTCTTTCAAGGCTAACAGAGTTTCTATGTGTGAACCTGGGCTATCTGTCTCCTGTAAGATAATTATACACAGTGGGACAGATCTTAAAAGAGACATTTCTGGAATGAAAGCGAGAGGCTGAGGCTTTGTCCGAATTTGAACCTTTTTTGGGGGGCGTTAGTTTGTCACTCACTCTGTCATTTACCACTCTCTCATTTAATCAACCAACCAACCATTCAACCAGCTAGCCAAGCAAGCCACCTACCTATCTACCAACTGACCAAATGGCCACTGACCAACCGACCGACAAGCCTGCATTATCTACCTGCCTAAATGTTTCTCTCTCACTGTGTGTGTCTCTCCTGTCTGTCTGTCTGTCTGTATGTCCGTCCTCAGTCTCTGTCCTCTCTCTCTCTCTTATCCACACACCACACATCACACACACAAACATACACACACATCAGCTATCATACACATACTATCTATTATTATATATATATTAGTATACTATAGTATATTATTATTATTATATATTATTATATATATATTATATTATGGTTGACTGGTATGGTTCAACTCACAGAACACCAGATTTGTAATAATGGGTTGTGGATTCAATGCCTTATTTCACACATAAAAATAACACACAGATATATATGTATATATATAAGTCTAACCATCGTCGATGAAAAGCAAAGACAATACAAAGGAACCATGTCATTAATATCGATCTTTGGAAAACTCAAATTAAAAACTCACGGCAAGTCAGTAAACCGAACAGTTTAAACAATAGCACACATCAGTTAAAACGACAAAAACAAAACTCCCCCCTTGCTGAAATCATCACAGGATCAATAAAGAGTGTAAAAGAAAAGTTCCAGATATAGAAAATCATTATGATACATCATCACAAGGATCACGGTGACGATAATCATTATCTCCATTGTCATGATCTTCTCCATTATCATCAATACCCCAAACACTAAGCCTTGCCCAGCAATAACTGTGTTGAGGTGTCAGGGAGGTACAAGTCTATCTCATACCCCCCCGCTATGTTTGTGCTGTCTTGGGCAATGGAAACGCAAGTCAGCATCGTTCAGCAGCTGACCCAGTTTGTTGTTGTTGTTGTTGTTGTTGTTGTTGTTGCTATGTGTTTGGTCCTTTTCCCCCCAATAACATCAATATCAGTCCATTTCGGGATTGGTTTTTTTTGTTAATGCAGAGGGTTCAAAACTGAATTAATGAGAGCATAACAACTAATAAAAAAAAAGAGAGAAAGACTCCAAAACTCTCTGTCATCTTTCATCACTGCAAAGTTTGCTCTAGCTATTATATTTTGTTGTTTTTGTTGTTGTTGTTGTGTTGTTGTTGTTGTTGTGTGTTCCCCAGCTTAACACTCTGGGGGGTCACCCAGAATGTGCACTCTGACTCACTCATCCCACCTGGGAATCACTGTGAGATTGAAATTGCACACTACTGAATGAGAAGTTTGCGTGTATGACTGTTTACAAGTACGTCGCCATATAAGAAGCCATACTCCGACTTCAGAATATTTTTTACTCGTTTAAAGAGAATAAAGTTGATATTCTGATAACATTTCCATAGTTCAAAGGCCTTTTATAACAAGCATTGACAAAACGTCCTCAAGAAAAGCCAGAGAATAGCCACAAGCTCCTGATATGAAAGCGTGGTGAACAAAATTTTCGAAACCAGTAGTAACAGGTGAGGTGGAGTGGTGAGGTGTCAGTGACTGGCTGTCTGCCCTCTCTCTCTCTCTCTCTCTCTCTCTCTCTCTCTCTCTCTCTCTCTCTCTCTCTCTCTCTCTCTCTCTCTCTCTCTCTCTCTGCAGAACATCTTGCGCACACGTTAAATCCTGTTCCGCTTTTCGTAAGAGTAGGCCATCGTGTGCCGGTTGGGAACAGATGACATTTACAAAACTGTATACACATGGGGACTGGATGTAAAAAAAGCACAAGAGTGCTTATCCCATTATCCTCGATATAAAAGAATAAATCAAATCAAATCAAATCAATCAAATCAAATCAAATCTCTCTCTCTCCTCTTTTCTCTCTCTCTCTCTCTCTCTCTCTCTCTCTCTCTCTCTCTCTCACTCTCTCTCTCTCATCTCTCTTCTCTCTCTCTCTCTCTCTCTTATTGTTTAGTATATTTTCAACTTGATGTATC
>CM060323.1:31884704-31889704 GCA_030674155.1 Stramonita haemastoma | reverse complement strand
ACAGTCTTGCATTAATCTTTGAAATGAAGTTAACGATGGATACATACTATACTCTCCTGGGATAAGTTTTACTCGTAAGTCACTTAGAACATAACAATAAAAGAGAAAATGCAGTTCTGTTTCTATAGCACTGTGACAAAATGAACACTGAAGATCTTGCTCAGATGTAGCAGTGTAGCGTTTTCTGTGCGTCTGTAGATCTGATATTCCTAATCCAAATCTGATCAAAATGTCACGGATATGCTTATTAGGCACAAAGGTAAAGTAAGTTTCCATAGATACAGCTGATTTAAATATACGATACACACTGAATCTAGTGCTATTGTTAACATGTTCATTCTACTTTTGATAGAAGCAATCGACTAGTCTTTGCTTAAGCTAATTTAGAACAGCTTTATGGTTAGTGACACCTTGGTTTTCCCATACCAAGCCAAAACCAGTCTCATATGACATTTTACGAATATTTGATACCCAACATATTTTACCATCATTATGGATAGACAAAAGGATGTTGTAGGCTTTTCTTGTAAGTCTGGATTCTTCTAACTCCGTTAACGGTAGCCAATATCTGATCGTAGATACATAGCTAGAAATATATAATGGGTAGCGACCAGTTTCACTGTAAACCATGTCAGTTGGGGTTCTGGGGCTTACATTTAGCAGTTTTTAAGAGCAACTGTGTGGACATTCTCCACTGGCTTCTGTTGAGACATGCCCCATATTTCTGCTCCATACAGTAGAATTGGTTTAATTTGTGAAAAAAAAAAATCTGCGAAAAATCTCCCAGTTTCCATAGAATTCTAAACATATTAATTACCCATTTTTTTTAGCTTCACATGAGAGTTCATGGACTGCTTTACTGTATGCTATCCTAGTAGAAAGGAACAATCCCAAGTACTTATAAGAATTTACAATAGATATTTCTTTTCCTTTGTAGAACCAAACCTCTTTCTTAGCCACATACCCACCATTTCTGAATATGACAATGTTATATTTATCTACATTTTCAAGCAAATCTAGCTTTTCTTATTGTCTTGCTAGAACGTTTAGCCGGTTTTGTAAGCCCGCAACACTGTCAGATATCAAAACAATGTCATCAGCAAATAATAAAATGAAAATGTCTAGTGTATCAGGATAAAGCTGAATGCCATGTCTGCCATTTTTAATGACATCCTAGGCTAACTCATTGATGAACAATGAGAATAAAAGGGGGCTTGTTATTTTGCCTTGTTTCAAGCCCTTGAAACACGATATGGCTTCTGATATCTTGGTCCCAAAACAAATGCGGGCTATAACGGTTGTATACATACTCTGTAACGTTTTCAATATTTTATCTTTTACATCATTTTTCTGCAGGGTTGGCCAGAGTTTACTTAGGGAAATAAGGTCGAAAGCCTTCATAAAGTCAATGAAAGCAACATATAATTTTCTGTTTCTTATAAGCTGTCTTTGAATAATAGCATATAATGTAAAAATATGTTCTACTGTGGAATGATCTTTTCGAAAACCTGCTTGTATTTCACCAAGAATATTTCTGTTTTCAACAAAAGTTGATAAACGTTCATTGATTATAAAGCTTAGGAGTTTACTACATATGTTCAATAGTGAGATGCCTCTATAGTTATCAGGATTGTGAATGCTTCCTTTCTTATCAATGGGGTGCATGATAGCTTCAGTCCAAGATTGTAGATAGAGTCCAGAGGAAAAAATCTTATTGAACAGATGGACTAGAAAGGACGTTATTCTTCTATGAATTAACACCGACTTAAAGATTTCAGGGATAAATCCCATCAAGGCCAGCAGCTTTGTCATGTTTCAGATGTTTAATGAAGTAAAGGGGAAGGAGAGGGAGAGGAAGAGGGAGAGAGGGAGAGAGAGAGAGAGAGAGAGAGAGAGGAGAGAGAGAGAGAGAGAGAGAGAGAGAGAGAGAGAGAGGAGAGAGAGAGAGAGAGAGAGAGAGAGAGAGAGAGAGAGAGGAGAGAGAGAGAGAGAGAGAGAGAGAGAGAGAACGACAACGACAACGACAACGACAACGACAATCGTTTATTTGTGGGAAGCATCAACGCCCATTCACAAGGGGACAGTGGGATGGGGACTGGGCACACAATATAGAATCAATGAAAAGCATAACTAGCGACAGCGCAAACAGTCTACATGGCATGGTTTCCCTGTCATCATTCTAAACATATATACTGCCATTCATCAGACCACATTTTCTTCCTATTATTATTATTCAGTCAGTCCGGAAGTGTACAATGCTTAGAGATAGAGAGAACAATAAACAATGAACAATGAACAAGACACAGACACACACAGACACACACAGACACACACAGACACACACAGACACACACAGACACACACAGACACACACACACACACACACACACACACACACACACACACACACCACTCACACACCAGCACGGAAGGGATTTTTATGTGCACTAAACCCATTTCACAGAGGGATCTTATAATCTATAACACTCTCTGAGAAACTAGCTCACAGATCACCAGAGTCAGGATTGGGTAGGGTTTGTTACTCCTAATCTCTCTTTTTCTACATGGGTTGGTTACAGTTAAGACCTTTCCTCCACAAAACGCAGTCATAGTCATCATCTTTGTGGGCCAGATAAAAACTGAAGTGCCTGGTGATGTTTACATGTTTGTCGCGTTGACTAAAATGAAAGTTTTCCTTACCAGGTTTTTTATATTTTTTTATTTTTTATAAAGATGTGCGATGTGGAATCGTGACTCCATTCTGAAATAACTATTCCGTTGATATATCGCGGTAATAACTTCGTGTACACTGACACACACGCCCACAACTTGCTTTATTTTCAGCAACGGTAAGATTTTCATGTACCCCCTGGGAAGGTTTAATTCACAATGAATTCCGATCAAGTCTAGAGTCTTGGGACTACCCTCCTCCCCTTCTCTCTGAGACTAAGCCCTCCCCCCCCCCCCCACACACACACCTCTGGCTTCCCAGTCCCAAGGTACAGGGTAGATGGGGGTTGTGTGGCGGGCGGGAGGAGAGTGGGTGGGTGTCAGTTGTGTTAGGACACACGGGGAATTGTCTGGACAGCTACCAGACGGGGAAGCTTTTCTCTGTGTGTTTACGTCCTCACATCTGAGATTTGTTGTGTGCCTGTCTATCTGCTTCTTAGCTGTCTGTATAATGTGTGTGTGTGTGTGTGTGTGTGTGTAGGCGTAGATTTCTTGGTTCAGAATTTAAATGCTGTCAACAACAAAACAATGCTGTCACTGGTTGAAAGGGGGATAACACGAACCAATCAAAAAGCACGTTTCAAAAAATGATCACGGTTTCTTGTCGACTCTTACGTCTTTTCATACAGATGTAACCACTCACAGTTTCTTGATCTAATTCAAGAGCACTTTTGTTTAAAGCTCTTTTGCGTTCATCCGCACTTTTTGCTGTTTCTCAAGTAGAATTGTTGCCAATAAATTCTTACTGTCAGAATAATAGTGACCAAACAGAAGAGAAGACAAACAACAAACAGTAGCAGCAGCAGAAGAAAGAGAAGTAGCAGGAAAAGAAGAAGCAACAGTACCAATAGCAGCTGCAGCAGCAAAAACGAAACAACAACAGCAGCAGCAGCAGCAGCAGCAGCAGCAGCAGCAGCAACAGCAGTAGTAAAGTAATAGTCATAGTTGCAGCTGTAGTAGTAGTAGTAGTAGTAGTAGTAGTAGTAGTAGTAGTAGTAGTAGTAGTAGTAGTAGTAGTAGTAGCAGCAGTAGTAATAGTAGTGGTACTAGTAGTGGTAGTGGTAGTCTTAGTAGCAGCAGCAACAGCAGCAGCAGAAGCAGCAGTAGCAGTAGTAGTAGCAGCAGCAGCAGCAGCAGCATCAGTAGTAGTAGTAGTAGTAGTAGTAGTAGTAGTAGTAGTAGTAGTAGTAGTAGTAGTAGTAGTAGTAGTAGTAGCAGAAGTGGCAGTAGAAGAAGTAGTAGCAGTAGTTGCAGTAGTAGTTGTAGTAGCAGTAATAGTAGTATTAGCAATAGTAGTGGTATCAGCAGATGCAGCAGCAGCAGCAGCGGCAGTAGTAGTAGTAGTAGTAGTAGTAGTAGTAGTAGTAGTAGTAGTAGTAGTAGCAGTAGCAGCAGCAGCAGCAGCAGTAGGAGTAGCAATAGTAATAGTAGCAGCAGCAGCAACAGCACCAGCATCATCATCATCAGCAGCAGCAGAAGAAGAAGAAGTAAAGGAAGAACAATAACAACAATAACAGCAGCAAGAACAAGGCGAAACCAAACCAGCAGCAGCAGCAGCAGCAGCAGCAGCAGTAGCAGCAGCAGCAGCAGCAGTAGCAGTAGCAGCAGCAGCAGCAGCAGCAGCAGTAGCAGCAGCAGCAGCAGCAGCAGAAGAAGAAGAAGAAGAAGAAGGAGAAGAAGAAGAACAAGAAGAAGAAGAAGAAGAAGAAGAAGAAGAAGAAGAAGAAGAAGAAGAAGAAGAAGAACAAGAAGAAGAAGAAGAAGAAGAAGAAGAACAAGAAGAAGAAGACCAACAACAACAACAATAACAACAACAAGACGAAACTAAATCATCAGCAGCAGCAAATGAAGAAGGAAATGTCTTACCTTCAAGTAAGCTCTGGGTAGCGAAATAACAACTACTCCTCGTCAGGGATGATGCTTTGCTCCCAGATTCCTCTGTGTGCACTCCGAATGTCAAGCCCGTGTCTGTAAGAAAAAAAAGAATAGTCTCCATCAAATTCTGATTAAAAAAAAAAATTCGTAAATGATGTGCTGGTCTGTTACCAGCTGAGAAAAAAAAGCTGCTGTGTAGCAGTACTACAATATGCATACATTCTACTGGGACTGATCCGTAGTACACAATATCAGCCTTCAACTCAGAACAACCCTTGACAGTCATCTTGACTGTGATAATAATGTGGACTATGCAGCTTTCCTCTGATTGAACATTCAAAATCTGATCTCTTCTGCACTGGTCATACTTGTGGGAAAAGAAAATGGACCGACAT
>CM060323.1:31866481-31871481 GCA_030674155.1 Stramonita haemastoma | reverse complement strand
ATTTCCCTTTTGTAATTTCTCTGTTTAGTTCATGTTCATTTCCTTCTAACAAATCTACTTCTGTATGTAAACAGTTATTAAATATACCTTTATTGCTTTGGAATACCTCTTTGAAATAATTAACCCACTCTGTAGAATGAGAGAGAGAGAGAGAGAGAGAGAGAGAGAGAGAGAGAGAGAGAGATGAGAGAGATGAGAGAGAGAGAGAGAGAGAGAGAGAGAGGAGAGAGAGAGAGAGAGAGAGAGAGAGAGAGACTCAAGATCAAGAATGTATTTGTATAGGCCATTCAACCTGTTACAATTCCATTAGTAATCATGTATGACTGAATGCTTTGAATACAATATTCTTCAAGTACAAAAGCACAATTTTAAAGCAACATCAATTTTACTCAAAGGAAACACAAAAAGGTTTCGTAATGACTTTAGCGACGTCTGTTGGCATGATGAATATATCTGCCAAGATCATGGACACAAGTACCGTCTTGCATTAATCTTTGAAATGAAGTTAGTGATGGATACATACTATGTTTTCCTGGGATAATTTTTACTCTTAAGTCACTTAGAACATAACAGTAAAAGAGAAAATGCAGTTCTGTTTTTGTAGCATTGTGACAAAATAAACATTGAAGATCTTGCTCAGATGTAGCAGTGTAACGTTTTCTGTGCGTCTGTAGATCTGATATTCCTAATCTAAATCTGACCAAAATGTCACGGATATGCTTATTAGGCACAAAGGTAAAGTAAGTTTCCATAGATAAAGCTGATTTAAATATACGATACACACTGAATCTAGTGCTATTGTTAACATGTTTCATTCTACTTTTGATAGAAGCAATCGATTAGTCCTTGCTTAAGCTGATTTAAAAAAGCTTTATGGTTAGTGACACCTTGGTTTTCCCATACCAAGCCAAAACAGTCTCATATGACATTTTACGAATATTTGATACCCAACACATTTTACCATCATTATGGATGGACAACAGGACGTTATAGGCTTTTCTTGTAAGTCTGGATTCTTCTAACTCCGTTAACCGTGGCCAATATATGATCGTAGATACATAGCTAGAAATATATAATGGGTAGCTACCAGTTTCACTGTAAACCATGTCAGTTGGGGTTCTGGGGCTTACATTTAGCAGTTTTTAAGAGCAACTGTGTGGACATTCTCCACTGGCTTCTGTTGAGACAGGCCCCATATTTTTGCTCCATACAGTAGAATTGGTTTAATTTGTGAATCAAAAAGTTTAACAAAAATATCTGCAGAAAATCTCCCAGTTTCCATAGAATTCTAAACATATTAATTACCCATTTTTTTAGCTTCACATGAGAGTTCATGGACTGCTTTACTGTATGCTATCCTAGTAGAAAGGAACAATCCCAAGTACTTATAAGAATTTACAATAGATATTTCTTTTCCTTTGTAGAACCAAACCTCTTTCTTAGCCACATACCCACCATTTCTGAATATGACAATGTTATATTTATCTACATTTTCAAGCAAATCTAGCTTTTCTTATTGTCTTGCTAGAACGTTTAGCCGGTTTTGTAAGCCCGCAACACTGTCAGATATCAAAACAATGTCATCAGCAAATAATAAAATGAAAATGTCTAGTGTATCAGGATAAAGCTGAATACCATGTCTGCCATTTTTAATGACATCCTAGGCTAACTCATTGATGAACAATGAGAATAAAAGGGGGCTTGTTATTTTGCCTTGTTTCAAGCCCTTGAAACAGGATATGGCTTCTGATATCTTGGTCCCAAAACGAATGCGGGCTTTAACGGTTGTATACATACTCTGTAACGTTTTCAATATTTTATCTTTTACATCATTTTTCTGCAGGGTTGGCCAGAGTTTACTTAGGGAAATAAGGTCGAAAGCCTTCATAAAGTCAATGAAAGCAACATATAATTTTCTGTTTCTTATAAGCTGTCTTTGAATAATAGCATATAATGTAAAAATATGTTCTACTGTGGAATGATCTTTTCGAAAACCTGCCTGTATTTCATCAAGAATATTTCTGTTTTCAACAAAAGTTGATAAACGTTCATTGATTATAAAGCTTAGGAGTTTACTACATATGTTCAATAATGAGATGCCTCTATAGTTATCAGGATTGTGAATGCTTCCTTTCTTATCAATGGGGTGGATGATAGCTTCAGTCCAAGATTCTGGATAGAGTCCAGAGGAAAAAATCTTATTGAACAGATGGACCAGAAAGGACGTTATTCTTCTATGATTTAACACTGACTTAAAGATTTCAGGGATAATTCCATCAAGGCCAGCAGCTTTGTCATGTTTCAGATGTTTAATGAAGTAAAGGGGAAGGAGAGGGAGAGGGAGAGGGAGAGGGGGAGAGAGAGAGAGAGAGAGAGAGAGAGAGAGAGAGAGAGAGAGAGAGAGAGAGAGAGAGAGAGAGAGAGAGAGAGAGAGAGAGAGAGAGAGAGAGAGAGAGAGGAGAGAGAGAGAGAGAGAGAACGACGACAACGACAACGACAACGACAACGACAATCGTTTATTTGTGGGAAGCATCAACGCCCATTCACAAGGGGACAGTGGGATGGGGACTGGGTACAAAATATAGAATCAATGAAAAGCATAACTAGCGACAGCGCAAACAGTCTACATGGCATGGTTTCCCTGTCATCGATCTAAACAGATATACTACAATTCATCAGACCACATTTTCTTCCTATTATTGTTCAGTCAGTCCGGAAGTGTACAACACTTAAAGAGAGAGAACAATAAACAATGAACAATGAACAAGAGAGAGAGAGAGAGAGAGAGAGAGAGAGAGAGAGAGAGAGAGAGAGAGAGACACACACACACACACACACACACACACACACACACACACACTCACACACCAGCACGGAAGGGATTTTTATGTGCACTAAACCCATTTCACAGAGGGATCTTATAGTCTATAACACTCTCTGAGAAACTAGCTCACAGATCACCAGAGTCAGGCTTGGGTAGGGTTTGTTACTCCTAATCTCTCTTTTTCTACATGGGTTGGTTACAGTTAAGACCTTTCCTCCACAAAACGCAGTCATAGTCATCATCTTTGTGGGCCAGATAAAAAGTGAAGTGCCTGGTGATGTTTACATGTTTGTCGCGTTGACTAAAATGAAAGTTTTCCTTACCATGTTTTTTTTTTTTTTTTTTTTTTTTTTTTTTTTTTTTTTAAAGATGTGCGATGTGGAATCGTGACTCCATTCTGAAATAACTATTCCGTTGATATATCGCGGTAATAACTTCGTGTACACTGACACACACGCCCACAACTTGCTTTATTTTCAGCAACGGTAAGATTTTCATGTACCCCCTGGGAAGGTTTAATTCACAATGAATTCCGATCAAGTCTAGAGTCTTGGGACTACCCTCCTCCCCTTCTCTCTGAGACTAAGCCCTCCCCCCCCCCCCCCCTACACACCTCTGGCTTCCCAGTCCCAAGGTACAGGGTAGATGGGGGTTGTGTGGCGGGCGGGAGGAGAGTGGGTGGGTGTCAGTTGTGTTAGGACACACGGGGAATTGTCTGGACAGCTACCAGACGGGGAAGCTTTTCTCTGTGTGTTTACGTCCTCACATCTGAGATTTGTTGTGTGCCTGTCTCTCTGCTTCTTAGCTGTCTGTATAATGTGTGTGTGTGTGTGTGTGTGTGTGTGTGTGTGTGTGTGTGTGTGTGTGTGTGTGTAGGCGTAGATTTCTTGGTTCAGAATTCAAATGCTGTCAACAACAAAATAATGCTGTCACTGGTTGAAAGGGGGATAATATGAACCAATCAAAAAGCACGTTTCAGAAGATCACGGTTTCTTGTCGACTCTTACGTCTTTTCATACAGATGTAAACCACTCACAGTTTCTTGATCTAACTCAAGAGCACTTTTGTTTAAAGCTCTGTTGCGTTCATCCGCACTTTTTGCTGTTTCTCAAGTAGAATTGTTGCCAATAAATTCTTACTGTCAGAATAATAGTGACTAAACACAAGAAAAGACAAAGAACAAACAGTAGCAGCAGCAGCAGAAGAAAGAGAAGTAGCAGGAAAGGAAGAAGCAACAGTACCTATAGCAGCTACAGCAGCAAAAACGAAACAACAACAGCAGCAGCAGCAGCAGCAGCAGCAGCAGCAGCAGCAGCAACAGCAGCAGCAGCAGTAGGAGTAGTAAAGTAATAGTCGTAGTTGTAGCTGTAGTTGTAGTAGCAGCAGCAACAGCAGCAGCAGCAGCAGCAGCAGTGAAGTAGAAGTAGTAGTAGTAGTAGCAGCAGCGCAGCAGCAGCAGCAGCAGCAGCAGCAGCAGCAGCAGTAGTAGTAGTAGTAGTAGTAGTAGTAGTAGTTGTAGTAGTAGTAGTAATAGTAGTGGTAGCAGCAGCAGAAGCAGCAGCAGCAGTAGGGGTAGCAGTAGTAATAGTAGCAGCAGCAGCAGCAGCAACAAAAGAAGTAGAAGAAGAAGAAGAACAATAACAGCAGCAACAACAACAACAAGACGAAACCAAACCAGCAGCAACAGCAGAAGAAGAAGAAGAAGAAGAAGAAGAAGAAGAAGAAGAAGAAGAAGAACAAGAACAAGAACAAGAACAAGAACAAGAACAAGAAGACCAACAACAACAACAATAACAACAACAAGACGAAACTAAATCATCAGCAGCAAATGAAGAAGGAAATATCTTACCTTCAAGTATGCTCTGGGTAGCGAAATAACAACTACTCCTCGTCAGGGATGATGCTTTGCTCCCAGATTCCTCTGTGTGCACTCCGAAAGTCAAGCCCGTGTCTGTAAGAAAAGAAATAATAGTCTCCATCAAATTCTGATTTTTTAAAAAAAATTCGTAAATGATGTGCTGGTCTGTTACCAGCTGAGAAAAAAAAGCTGCTGTATAGCAGTACTACAATATGCATACATTCTACTGGGACTGATCCGTAGTACACAATATCAGCCTTCAACTCAGAACAACCCTTGACAGTCATCTTGACTGTGATAATAATGTGGACTATGCAG
>CM060323.1:31856481-31861481 GCA_030674155.1 Stramonita haemastoma | reverse complement strand
GGCTTTGAAATGCTTGTGAACAAGCTGTGACATGAAAACAATAAAACAAGTTTCCTTTTTTTCATAGCTGAGAGTCTGTGCCACTACAATCGGGATAGTTTGTCAAATGGTGTACACTTTGTAAATGTCTTTACTGATATGATCAAATGAAATCAACCAAGTGCAACTTTCAACTCAGTATCCACTACTGTCCTTTAAGTGTGTGCACTAAAAAAGTTGTAATCAGGAGTGTCATCTTTCATTTTGTTTGTTGTTGTTATTGTGATTATGTTTTTGTCTCAGCAGACATTTCTGATTCTGGGACTGGATATTTCATTTCCATAAATAATCTGGTGTTTCAATTCATAGAATCAAATTGTATCAGCAGTTCTCACAGCTCTGTCATGTCTGCAATCAGAGGGTGCCTAGTTCATGAAGTCCTGACCCCTACCACATTTCTTGTTGTTTCAACATGACGTCCTTGTTCCTATGTCACACTTCTTGTAAGACTTTTTAATGGTTAAGATGACGACCTTGATCCTATCACACTTTTTGTCTAGATAAATATGATTTCCTTGTTTCTAAATCACACTTCCTGTTGTTTTTAACATGATGTCTTTGTTCCTATTGGAGGTCTGCTGCAAGAGTAACAGCTTGGCCTTCATACTCACTTACCCAGGCTTTGTGCTCTAAAGTCTGGAGTACAACTCCATAGTCTTTCAAGACAGGCGGATGCCTACTACTGTTGCTATAACCCTCAATGTCTTATAAACATGATGTCCATGATCCTAACTCAGGGGTAACTCACACACACACACCACACACACACACACACACACACACACACACACACACACACACACACACACACACACTCAAACACACAAACAAACACAAACACACACACACACGTGACAAGATTTACAAGACTGCATACACATGGGGACTGGATGTAAAAAAAAGCACGTGAGTGCTTATTCCATTATCCTCGATATAAAAGAATGAATGAATAAGTAAAGACAGTTGTTTTTTTTAACACTATGGTTTTTGTTCCTATCACAGCTCCTGTCCCTTGCACATTATGCCATTGCTTCAAGCTCAGCTCCAAAGTCATTTTGCTGCCTTGCCAAAAACTGACAGATTAAAAGCGTGAAACACTTCATTAGAGTTACAGAACGAATACTGTCTGACATGATTGCCGATCATGATGGGAATCACCATGGAGGGATGTTTTCTTGGTCCGAGCAAAACTCCTCAGTTTAATTACTATCAACTTGATTAACTAATTGAGAGGCGTTTCGTCTTGATCCAGACAAACACCCTTAGTTTAATCACTATAAACTTAATTAATTAATTGGTGTAAGAGGCCTCTTTGTTTCTCTCTCAAGGGTTTTTTCCATGCTCCTCGCTTAGCGTTGTTTATAACCCAGCCAACTGCAAATCCCCCATCAGCTTGCAAGTTTCAAAAATCTGGTATAATCCAATGTAATGGAAATCACCCAATTAAGTATGCTTGTGCACACATGCAATAAATGCAGGCACACTGGTTGGCTAGTCTCAACATTAACGTCTATAAACATTTGCTATTTGGACTTTGGAAAGGGTAAAATAAAATGACCATGCAAGTAGTCTGGAATACGTTCATGCTAATTTTTTAAAATTTATTTATTTCATTTAATTCTACACCACTGTATGTCACAGCAGAGTTCTCTGCATGAAATTCAGACTGCTCTCCTTGCGGAGAGTGCGTCACCACAAGTGCAGCCCACCCATTATTTTTTCCTTTTTCCTGTCTGCAACTGTAGTAATTTTGTTCCCTAACAGAGTGGCTTTTTCTACAGGATTTTGTTAGTACAATGCTCTTGTTGCTGTGGGTTTTTTCAGGTGTGCTAAATAATCACGTGTAACACACAGAAGCTTGGTTTCCTCTGAAAGACTAGCACCCAGACCACTACTCATGGTCTAATAGATGGGGGAAAAGTTTGGGGCCCAAACAGGGTTCAAACCAATGCACACTTCCACCCGGACTTTTTGCTTTCTGGGCAGATGAGTTACCTCTGGACCACCAATCCAGTAGAAGAAAGCTGGATCAATGAGTAGAAAAAAAAGAAAGTAGATGTGCATATTAGCATAGGAAAACTGCTAAGTAGAAAGACAGAGACAAAAAAAACATAACCAAGGATTACAGGATACCACATGGAAGAGACTTGGCAGAAAGGGGCTTAAGGCTAAGAA
Organism: Stramonita haemastoma; assembly: GCA_030674155.1. Taxonomy (NCBI): domain Eukaryota; kingdom Metazoa; phylum Mollusca; class Gastropoda; order Neogastropoda; family Muricidae; genus Stramonita; species Stramonita haemastoma. Next base: position 31,859,267 of record CM060323.1, on the reverse strand, counting down.
ATGTTGGTAGGGAGTGATGGTGTAAGAAAAAAGAAAAAAGAGAGAGAAAGAGAAAGGTAGAGTGAGTGAGTGAGTGAGTGAGTAAGTGGGTGAGTGAGTGAATGTGTGTGTGTGTGTGTGTGTGTGTGTGTGTGTGTGTGTGTGTGTGTGTGTGTGTGTGTGTGAGTGTGTGTGTATGTGTGTAAGAGAAAGGGGAAAGAGAGAGAGAGAGAGAGAGAGAGAGAGAGAGAGAGATGAGAGGAGAGAGAGAGAGAGAGAGAGAGAGAGAGAGAGAGAGAGAGACGAGACAGACAGACAGACAGACAGACAGACAGAACAGACAGAGACAGACAGGGACAGAGACAGAACTAGCTTGAGGACAAAGAACTTAAGAGAAAAACAAAAAAATCACACTGTAATCCAAACCCCATACCACTTAGCAGCCCCAATCACTCCTCAGAGAAAAGTTCAGCACACGAAGCCACAGCAAACCCGCACCTGTCATCAATCACTGTGGACAGTTTCCCCGCCAACACGTGGCCTGTCTGAGAGTAAAAGGCCATCAACCCGGGAAAGAAAAGGGAGACAACAGCGTGGCAAGCCTTGAGAGAGGTGTGAGGAGAGTGAGGGCCGGCAGTCATCTCATCAGCAGGCTGATGGACCTGCCAGCCCCCCATCTCCACACACCACCCCCATGCCCGAGTTATTGCACCATGAAGGCAGATATAAACTTGGCAAGCAAAACAAAAAAAAGAAAGTTCCTTTCCCACCTTCTTTACGCTGCTAAACAAGCAAGTTGTTAAGTTGTCCATTGAAACTTTCTGCACGAGCTCACCTTCCAGTGGGGATGGTAAATTTTAATGGCTGCTGGTCTAAAACTACTCCACCCTTGTGATGAATGAAGAAAACACTCAAGCGTTCCTTTACAGGAGAGACCATCGATACTTTGCTCCTGTCTGGTTTGGCTTAAGTTGTTGCAAAAGAGTGCTAACATACAACTAGATTAAATGAACTTGTTAAGCTTTGAGGGAAAAAAAAGGAAAATCAAACAGTATACGATTCTAAATGTATTCAAGCATGTGGATCTCTAATATTGCCCTGGTGTGGGGTTTTTTGGTGCCATTTATGCTCGAATGAAATAACAAAGGGAACTTCAATACTACCACAATTACTGCAGAAGACACTTAATCCTGATCAGCCAAGAAGCACCACCATTTTATCTGCTACTTTTGATAAAGTTTTGACTTGCACAGATTTGTTCATTAAACATCACTCCCGCACATGTCTGGAAAAGCTGCTTCAGGCATGTTCTTTTTGTCCGGAAAATCTGTCGGATAATTATGTGAAACTGTATATTGAGCAAAGACATTAGTGATAGCAGCAAGAACATACAATGAGAAGAAAATACTACTACTGTAACTACTATTACGGTCACAACTGCTACTACTACAACCAGACCTCCTCCTCCTCCTCCTCCTCCTCCTACTACTACTACCACTACTACTACTACTACTACTACTACTACTACTACTACTACTAACTACTACTACTACTACTACTACTACTACTACTACCCCACCCCCCACACTGCAACTTTTTCTGCTACTACCACCACTACAACAAACACTACTACTAGTGGTGCTACTACTGACTAAAGGTAAAGGTGTACCATAACCTGTGTGGTCGTAGGGGAGTGAGGCATCAGAGACCTCAGCTTCTCCAGGGGTCAGCATATTGAGAGTGGTGCCCATCTCCTCTCCCTCACTGCTTTACCTTCCCTGACCCTAAAGAGAGCAGGTACCAATTTACAGCTGGGTGAACTGGGGGACTGTATTGAAGCCAAGGCATGCAAACAGTCAATCATCGAAATGGTAACCACTCTCAATGCTGCTTAACATTAGCTTGGGGACAGGAGGGCTCTGACCGTTCATAAAAAAAAACCCTCTGGCTACAATGATTAAAAAAAAACCTTGATGATAATGATAACGATGATGATGGCATCATGGTGGTCTCCAGGTGGTAAGAGAATCTCAGGATTCCATCAGACAGATGAAAACAGGAGGTAACCTGATCCATCTACGATACAACATTGCACATTTCTGTCCATCTCCCTCTCCTCCCTCCTCTCTTCCTCCCACCACCCAATCCCCTCTTCCTTCTGTGACTTGATGGATGGCCCTTTCCAACATCACCAATCATTTCCTATGCACTCTCCTGTATATCAAATATTTACTCTACAATGATTTGATGAAGTGATGCACACAGAAAGATTTTCATCGAGGTCAGGGTCGCCATCTTTCAATTCTCGACACACGGTTTAACAAATGTTTCCGCTATCAATACTCAATGATGATGCACTTTCATGTTTTATCTCAAACCTTTGCTGTATCGATCATGATGTCTGCATATTGCTGGGAGTGCTTATCTTGATTTTTTTTAATTCAAAAGATTTTAGAGTCTATACATACAGTTATTCCTCTTGTCTTTGTATCTGTTTCAATATGTGCAAACCTGATCAGTTTGAATTACGCTTGCACTTAACGTTTTCATGTACAGAGTTCAATTTCTCTTGCAGAACTGTCTGTTGTTATCTACACTGTCTGGTAAAAACAAATTCAGCTCCGGATTTATCTACATCTTTTCTATCTTTAACACTTTGCCTAAGTTCTGAAGTGTGAGCTTACTCTCAAATGGTATTAGTTTATATTCTATAAAAAAACAAACTCTTCCTTTCAAACTCAGAAGCGACATGTAGTTCTTAGTAACTGAATCCAATGTTCACGTCAAAGACAAAGTCAACGTAGCTA
>CM060323.1:31848981-31851481 GCA_030674155.1 Stramonita haemastoma | reverse complement strand
TAATTCAGGGCTGCCTGTTAAAAGAATTTGCAAAATAACATATTCGGGGGGGGAGCATAGCAAGTGTGTTGGCACGGACTAGATCAAAATTAGGACAGTTCAGAAAATAGTGTTCGGCTGTCTCCTGTGCATTGCCACAAGCACACAATGGATCGTTTGCTACGTGACGTTGAAACATATCATATTTTAGATCACTTATTCCAAGTCGAAGTCGACAATGCAGTATTTGTTCTTTTCTTTCACCGTGATAAAAATACAAAGGTACAGTAGGATCATTTATAGATAAATATCGTTTGAATTGGCTTAAAGACTGACTATTTTTGATAGAATCTGGAAGAGAGTTCCACAGTAAAGTTGTTGACGGAATGAAAGACTTTTTATATATTTCTGTGTTACACTTTGGTAAGCTACGTTCGTATGGCCTTCTTCTATGATACGGATTTATGTCGGTTACTAGTGCAGGAATAAGATCAACTAAGTATTGGGGACATAAACCATTAACCATTTTATGATAGTAACAGAGTTTGTGTCTGGCTCTTCGTTCTTTCAGAGTGCAGAATCCAGACTCTTGGTACAATTTTTCATGGGATGTGCCACGAACAGCTCCGACTATTGTTCGTATTGCATCAAGCTGTAACATTTCTAACGATTTTGACTGTGTTTCAGTACAATTATCCCATATTATGTCGGCATAGTCGAAATGAGGGAGGATAAATGACTTATACATTGTTTCAAGTGTTTTTCTATTAAGTTTATATTTATAGCTTTTAAGGCATGAAACCAACATAGTTACAGTATTTATTATGCTCTTAATATGCTCATCCCATTTACAATTGTCCTGAATGATGATACCTAGGTGTTTATGCATACTTTTATTTGAAAGTAGGTCGAGTCGAATGAAAGAGGCAGGATCGTGTTATTGTTGCGAGAAAAATTTAACAGCTCTGTTTTGTCTGCATTAAAGCTAACTTTCCAGCACTTGGCCCAGAAATCTATTTTTTCTAAATCTGAATTAAGTATTTCGGCGCGAATATTTGAATCGTTTAATGCTAAAGACATGCTAGTATCATCTGCGAATAGTCTTATATCAGATTCTATATTGTTCACAATGTCATTTATGAAAATTAGAAATAGTAATGGACCTAAGACTGATCCCTGAGGAACGCCAGCACTTATAGTTTTAAAATCTGATTTATTTCCTTTAATAACTACTGCTTGGGAACGATTTGAAAGATAGTCAGTAAACCAGTCTAATAACTTACCTCGTATACCATATGCTTTCATCTTGTGCAGGAGCCCCTTTGTGCCAGACACGGTCAAACGCTTTTGATATGTCAAAATATACTGCCTGTGTTGTGATTCCTCTATCATATGAGGAACAAAGACTGTTGTATATACAAAGTAACTGGTTGACAGTAGAGTCTCTAGGAGTAAAACCTGATTGGAATGGAGAAAGAATGAGATTTGAAGATAGGAAGTGATAAACCTTGGAATGAATACATTTTTCTAAAACCTTCCCAACACAACTTAGTAATGAAATTGGTCTATATTATTACATAGATCTTTTGATGCTTTTTTATGTATAGGATTAACTAAAGCTGTTTTCCAGAGTTTTGGGAATCTACATTCAGTTAGACTCCTATTAAAGATATTTGTTAAGGGATTCAGAATTAATGGTAGCGACAATTTTAAAAGTTTATTGTGAACTAAATCTAATCCTACCGCTTTAATTCACACCCAGGTTAAGAACAACTTCTTCAACCTCAGAAGTTGACAGCAAAATTTCATTTATTTCTTTTTCAAAAAAAGGAATGTCTGGGGGAACATCGTCATCATTTTCCAGAGTTGACTGGGAAATGAAAAAACTATTGAAAATATCCGCCTTATCCCTGCTTGAGTAATAGACAGTGTTGTTAAACAAAATAGGAGGAATTTCATTGGAATCTATTCCTTTCTTTTTTAGAAACTGTTTCACTAGTTTCCACCACTCTTTTTGTCCAAACTTAGACGGGTTTGAAACACTGCTTTCTAGTTCTGATGTGTATTCTAACTGTCTTTCCCTTTGCACAGAGTTCACATAGTTCCGAAACTGGCGAAAACGAAGCCAGTTTTCAGGCGAGTTAGTTAGTTTGGCGGTTCTGTGAATAACCTTACGTTCAGCAATTAGCATTCTAATTTCATCTGTCATCCAAGGTACATCATTGGGACGAATACTAACAGTTTTAACTGGCATACATAATTTTGCTTTATCCATTAGAATTTTTGAAAACATCTCAGCACTTTCGTCTAAAGTTTCAGCATAAATAACTTCATCCCAATTGACTTGCAATAACAGATTACGAAATTTTGATTGATCTAGTTTGTTATAGTTAAATATTGTTCTTTTAAATGGCTGTTCTTTGTTAATAGTATTTCTGACAGTGGCACAAGGAACACTGTGGTCACTACAGATAGCTGGCAGAACTTCAACTGAGTGTACTAGGTTAGGACACTGTGTAAT
>CM060323.1:31826481-31836481 GCA_030674155.1 Stramonita haemastoma | reverse complement strand
CACACATCCCCTCCCCAACAACAAAAATCAATACTGCAACATGTGTAAGACAAATTCTGTGAATTCCATCACTTTATAGTTTCTTAATGTTCATGATTATGATCGTTTACCTAAATGTATATACAATACACCCGACAAGAAAGTAAAAATTCGCAGGTCTGGTCCTTGATTGATCGCAAACTTTTCCCCCCTTCCACCAGACCTTGAGTATCCCCGATGTCGGAATACAGCTACCTTAATGATGGGCAAAAATGGTCGCATACGCAAAATTCCCCCATTGCCGAACTTCGGAGCTCTAGCCAAGAGACAGAAAAAAAACTTGATTGGTGGAGTGGTCTGGGTGTCTGTTTTTTTTTTTTTTTTTTTTTTTTAGAGAGGATAGTCAAATGTGGCTTCTCACAGGTCAACGTACTCGGAAACAGCAGTGCACGCACATTTCTCGTTTAGAGTCTACTTACGGCCTCACAGTAATTTTCAGGTGTGATGAATGAGAGGACATATTCTGGGTGACTCCCAGACTGACCAAGTTGAGAAACGCCCAACAATTGCAGTAGCAGGAACAGCAGCAAGAACATAAATCCAGTTATGGACACCAATGTTGAAAAAAAAAAATCATGGGTCAATAAAAATGTGGTGATTTGGGTCTCTACTACTTTTTCATGTTTGTTTTTTTTCTTTTCCTCACTTGTTCCACTTTGATTATGATTTGGGGGATATGGTGGGGATGGAGGAGGGGGAGGGGGATCTGGGGTTCGTCTTTCGTTGTTTAAAATGAGATGGGGCAGAGAAAACCGTTTTCCACACTTTTGTCCTAGTCGTGTGTGTGTGTTTGTGTGTGTGTGTGTGTGTGTGTGTGTGTGTGTGTGTGTGTGTGTGTGTGTGTGTGTGTGTGTGTGTGTGTGTGTGTGTGTGTGTGTGTGTGTGTGTGTGTAAGTGCCTGTGTGCCTGTGTGTGTATGTGTTCAGATTTACAATCAACACCTATTTTCTTTCTTTTAATGGCGGGGTTTCTCCCCTCGGATAATGAATAGAAGAGGCTCTGCACCACCATCACCACTACCTGCCTATAGGTAATGATAACAAGAATGATAATGATGATGATGGTACAATTCTTCTTTCGTCTTCTATTGTTAACATTAGCATTTTGATTATCATTATTTGTCAACTTCGCCGGGGCGTTTGACACAGTGCCACGCCTGTGACTGCCGAACACACTACCCCAAATCGGAATCCCTCCTAAGATGGTACAGTAAATGCTTACATGACAATATGAACGCAACGTCAACGCATGAGAGAACTTGTTCCCAATAATTAACGGAGTGAAGCAAGGATGCGTTCTTGCTCCAACCCTCTTCAGCATGTTGCTTCTCTCTACCTTTAAAGACTTAGATCTATGCATCCAGATCACATACCGGGCAGCTAGAGGTTACCTTCCACGCTAAATGTGTGAAGGCAAAGATGACAGTCACTGAATCATTTATTCATGACCTCCTTTACGCATGCTGACTGTGCTTTCGCTGGGACTCAGAGGTTGACCTTCAAAGACTTTCAGATTCTCTTTCTGCAGGCACAGGTGGATGGCTTTGGACTCACACTCAGCATCCTGAAGACTGGTGATGTTTCTATCTGCAAAGAGATTCAACGTGCCTGTAATGAAGTGGGCGACACAGTCATTAACAATGTCGTTTCCTTCACTTCTCCTGGCAGCAGTCTCTCCTCTTCCACAAGTCTCAACAAGGAGTAAGATCTCCCTATGGCAGAATCCACAAGCACTTGAATGTAGGATGAAGGGGCCAGCTTAAAACTGGACACGAAGCGTGCAGAATACACGGCAATAGTCCAGACTGCATTGTTGTATAGTTGGGAGTCCTGAACACACTAACTTCAAAGGTACGATAGAATGTCAAACGTCAAAGTTCTTTTTTAAACCGGGATATCAAGTATAGACATAGTACTAAAGCTGTCATACCTCATATTATTATTATTATCATTTTTTATTAAAAAAAAATTCTTTTGTTTTGATGATAATCACAAAATACTCATGTAATGTTGTTTTTTTTTTTACATCTAGCCCCTGTGTGTATGCAGTTTTGTGACTTAAAAAAATTCTTTTATTTCGATGATAATTGAATAAGCACTATGTGCTTTTTTCACATCCAGTCCTCGTGTGTATGCAGCTTTGTCAATTTTGTCATCCGTTCCCAACAGCACACTATGGCCTACTCTTTCGAAAAGCGGGACAGGTTTTAACGTGTGCGCAAGATGTTCTGCGTGCGTTTGCACACCGGGCCTCGGTTTATAATCCCATCTGAAGGACTTCCTTGGGGGAGTGGAGTCAGCACTGTTGTTAGTAGTGTCATAATTAAACCACTTAGTCCAAAGGAATAACACTGAAGTGTGTCCCAGTTTGTAAATGTTAAGTGTTCTGGCTTCTAACTCACAATCTTTACAGCAAGAGAATTTTGAGTCAAAGTAATAAAATGTTTAGAGCTACCAAGTTAGGATTGAAAGTACTGAAAAGTATGGGTTTCGCAAGCTTGGAATTGTCACATAACACACGTACAAAGCTGTCACCCACTTTCACAGTCACTTTCAACTTGCACGTTCGCAGACAAAGGTACGTAGTTCCACCAAATCAAAAATACAGTTATCTTTGGCCATTCAACGGAAATAGGAAAGGAACCCACCCCCCTTTTTTCCCACAGAAATGACGACTAGACCATTAACAACTGAAGTTTTGTTTTTAACATTGAATGAACTCTCTTGCTTTCTGGAAAGAAGTCTTTGAGTACTTTTTTTTTTTTTTTAACACTGCAAGCAATTTTTATGATAGAATTAAGCACATGCGCGCGTGCACACACACACACTTACAAACACACACTTACAAACACACACACACACAAGCACACAACACACACACACACACACACACACACACACACACACACACACACACACACACACACACACACACACACACACACACACACACACAAACACACACACACATTCATGTTCCAAGTCCTATGGCAATTGCTATTGACATTAAGATGTGACACGAAAGAACACGCACACCCACCCAATACGTGGGATTTTTTCCCCACAAGTATCACATACAAATATATTGCTCGGACAGTCTCAATAATATAAAAAAACCCAGTAAAATAAGAAAAAATAAACCCAATACCACTCAGTTAAAAAAAGACACCCCCCCCAAAAAAAAAAAATCACCCACCACCAAAACCAACCAACCTTCTTCTTGTTTTGATTTGTTCCATCATTTTTTCCCTCTCCCATCTATTTTCTATCTTTCGTTTTTGCGCGTTTCTTTTGCCTAGTCGCATTGTGATGTTGCTCCGTTAATGAGGTAATATCACAGAGAAAACATTTGTACAAGAATGTCACCGTCGACTTTTCCCTCTGTTCTTTTTCTTGTTTCTGACTCGCTTTATTGTCCGTTTATTTAGACTAAGTGGACAAAAGGGGTAATGGAAAAGGAAAAGAAAACATCTTGGCTACGTCGTAACAAGCGATGACCTAGATATGTGAACGGTAAAAAAAAGGGACTGTGTTTTTTTTTTTTATTCTCCAGATAAAAGAAAAGTGTACATCAGCCCACTCAGTGTACAAATGAAGAGAATGTTCGCATGAACTACAGAAAGTTTTCCGTTCGTTTCCCTGTAGTTTATCTTTCTTTACGAAGCACAGTTAAAGCGTGAGATTAGCTTACAGTTTGGGGTTGTAGTGGTCTTCTCATAACAAATGTGTGTAGAAAACGAAAGGTTTATAGTTCAAATCCCTTTAAAGCCTAACTTTCTGCACTTTTTCTTCAGATAACGAGTTGTAGTATTATAAAATATATGCTGGGGTGGGGTGGGGGGGGGGGGGTGTCTGCTATGCTTAGCATTTAGCGTCCTTGGTTGATGTATGGTCTGAAATATTTCAAAAAGGCGTGTGTGTGTGTGTGTGTGTGTGTGTGTGTGTGGTGTGTGTGTGTGTGTGTGTGTGTGTGTGTGTGTGTGTGTGTGTGTGTGTGTGTGAAAGAGAGAGAGAGAGAGAGAGAGAGAGAGAGAGAGAGAGAGAGAGAGAGAGAGAGAGAGAGAGAAGAGAGAGAGAGACAGACAGACAGACAGACAGACAGACAGACAGACAGACAGACAGACAGACAGACAAGACACAGAGAGAGAGACAGAGACAGAGAGTCAGAGACAGAAAGAGAGAGAAGCAGATAGTTCATTTATTTTCTATTTCAGTTTCATTTCGAGGATATTGGAATAAGCACTCATGTGCTTTTTACATCCAGTCCCCATATGTATACAGTTTTGTAAATCTTGTCATCCGTTTCCACGGCACACAATGGCCTACTCTTTCGAAAGAAGGAGAGAGAGAGAGAGAGAGAAGAGAGAGAGGAGAGAGAGAGAGAGAGAGAGAGAGAGAAGAGAGCAGAGAGAGAAGAGAAAGAGAGAACAGAGAGAGAGAGAGAGAGATGAGAGACATCAGAGAGAAGAGAGAGAGAAGAGAGAGAAAGAGATAGATAGAGAGAGAGACACAGAGGAGAACAGAGACAGAGACGGAGACGGAACAGAGAAAGAACAAAGAGAGAGAGAGAGAGAGAGAGAGAGAGAGAGACAGAGACAGAGAGACAGAGAGAGCAGAGAGAGACAGAGAGAGACAGAGAGAGAGAAATAGAGAGAAACAAGAAATAAGAAAAAAAAAGAGGACAGAGAGAGGGAGACTAGAAACTTTTATCAAGGAAAGAGAATAAGCACATATAATGGCTTTTTTTATACCCAGCCCTCATCAAAGAAAATGATAATAATGAAAACAAAATAACGAAGACAAAGCAAATTTTTGAAAAAAGAAAATAAAAACAAAACAACGAAAGAAGTTGTTGTAACATCAATGAAATGCAGCACATTCAAAATGGAAATATCGCAAGAAAAAAAATGGAAGAACAAGCACATAGGCAAAAAATAATCAAAGAGAAAATTGAAGATAAAAAGGAAAATAGAAATTACGTACACAAATTGTAAAAAGAGCAAGGGGAGAGACAGAGAGGGGGGGAGAGGGGGGAGTGGGGGGGGGGAGGCAGACAGGTAGGCAGGCAGTCAAGATAGAGTGAGGATGCAATGCCAGACAAGAGATTTCATGTGGATGTGCTCTGTACATTCAGTTATTAAAACTTAAATGATACTTTTGTTTAAAAGTATATAGACTAGTATTTACATCAATCAAAGCTGGAATATTATTCCATAAGAGAGAGAGAGAGAGAGAGAGAGAGAGAGAGAGAGAGAGAGAGAGAGAGAGAGGAGAGAGAGAGAGAGAGAGAGAGAGAGAGAGAGAGAGAGAGAGAGAGAGAATAATGAACAACGGTAATTAATCTACTGCCTGACCTTCACCTTGCCGCTGATAAGAACAGGTAAACAGACAACAGAAAAATACAACGTAATCACAGGCAAAGAGAAAAAAAAACCATGACCAGTACAGTTACACCTAGCCGAACAAAAAAAAAAACACACAAAAAAACAGACCCTTGCTCATGAATCGAGACAGACTATTGCGACATGGCACTAATGACTGTGTCGCTAGTAACAAACACTGTTGGACAGCAGAAGGTCTTAACAACTAACGCCCTCTTCTAGCCACTGTTTGGGCAATGCACCTTGCAGTGATGGGGGTAAGGTTGATGAACAACTGACAAATGGCCAAAGGACAAATGGCCAGAGTGCTATTGACACATAGCGCTAACGACACTCAAGCTGAGATGTGCTTGAATCAGCACTAACATATTTTTTGTACCTATGTCAAGGAGGCCTGAGTACCATACATACCATAGCATACATACATACGTATAGGCGTAGCCATAGTCATAGGCATACCGTCTACGACATATGCATATGCATACCTACCATACCATACCATACATGTCACCGTACCGTACCGTACCGTACCATACCTACCATACCATATTGTTTATAGCCCTACCGACTACACAAGCCATATTAAGGCTGTCATCTCATTCAGTTTCAGTGGCTCCAGTAACTTTCAACTTCAGTTTCAAAATCAACACTCCTTATACCTTAAGACATCTAAAGACAAAAAAAAAAACATTAAAAAGGCCTAGTATAGGCCTCAACAGCTTGTATGATTTTTCTGTCTTGGAAAGACAACATCTGTGGATTTCTGTTTTCCTTCAATTTTGTGAGGGGGGGGGGGGGGGAGATCTGGAATGACTTTGCTGAACAATCCAACCCATGCATGGCAGTCTCTGTCACTATTCTTGCAGACAAAATGGGTGAGGGTTTTTTGTATTTTGTACCACTTTATGTCACAGCAGATTTCTCTGCGTGAAATTCGGGTTGCTCTCCCCGGGAGAGCGCTTCGCCACAAGTTGCAGCGCCTACCCATTTTTTTTCTTTTTCCTGCATGCAACAGTATTTGTTTCCCTATCAGAGTGACTTTTTTCTACAGAATTTTGCCGGGGTTAACCCCCTTGTTGCCGTGGGTTCTTTTACGTGCGCTAAATAGTGATGTGTAACACACGGGACCTCGGTTTATCGTCTCACCCGAAAGACTAGCGCCTAAACCACCACTCAGGGTCTAATGGATGAAGAAAAAGTTTCGGGCCCAAACGGGTACGAACCACCGCACACTCGACCCGGACTTTTTGCTTTCTAGGTAAGGTGCGTTACCACCTAGACCACCATCCCCCTGGAGGGTTGATGATGGCCTGATTTTGCCGTCCCTCCTTTGATGGCTTCTTCTTTTTGTCCGTCAAATTTGGAAGCAATAGTTGAATAGTTGATATTCCAAGATGACTGGGTTTAACAGAGCCAGCCCCATACACCTTTCTCCTTACAAGGGCCTTGCCTGAAGCACGCGTGTTAGAGAAAAACCCCACTCACGTTGAGGTTTGAACCATATCTGATGTGGACGCTTTCGCACATCCATCGCTTTATGAATAATGATCTGAATATTGGTCCTTCAGATAAGTTGAAAAAATGAAGCCCCCGTGTCCAGTGCGTATTACTCGCACGAAAAAGAACCCATGGCAACAAATTTTACTGGTAAAAGTTTTGTAAAAAAAAAAAAATAAAACAAAACCCAGTTTGACAAAGGAAAACAAATGAGAGGTAACAAAACCAGGCAAAAAAAAAAAGACACCTTATCTACGATGGCAACGCTTTCTCTGTGTCCATGAACACCTGAGGTAAAACACTAGTATACTTTGTCCTGAGGGAAATAGTCCAGCCACAGGCAAGACAGGCAGAACAGAATCGGATACAGAATGTGTTTGCTACAATGTTCCGCCTTTGCCTTACAACTCTGTAAACAAGATGAGTCCAAACCGCTTTTCCTCTAGCTCTGTTTGTGAGTCAGTGAACACCATGTCGCATTGAACATATTGAGAGAGAGGGGAGAGACAAGAGAGACAGAGACAGAGAGAGAGAGACAGAGACAGAGACACAACAGAGAGAGAGAGAGAAGAGAGAGAGAGAAGAGAGCAGACACAGACAAGGAGAGATAATAGATCTGATCAGAAGCAATTCAATACCAAAATGACTGCAGTACAGATCCCAAGGATTAACCTGTTGCTTCAGACAGGTGATTCTTTTATACACACTGCACCTGTCTTACCCCGTCTCTTATGCACTAACTGTATCGTTTCATGACACATTTTCTTTGATATGACAAGATTAAAGCCAAAACAACTTTTTTTACTTCGTTAAAAACAACTTTGTTTGTTTATACTGTTTTTATATACTTATTGCTTTAGTTGAAGCAAGCTGAAGTACTTAAAGAGGTGAATGAACTGCTTTGAAAGAAAAAAAACCCTTAACAAAACCCTTACTGACCATCATCACCTGCCTACACAAATGACCAACATTCAACAAGGAACTCTTCTCGTCACCTGTCTCTACTCCTATTTCATCACGTTTTCTGTGCGATCTATTCGGAGGGTAAATGAGTCATTCCCTTTGCCACAAAGACACAGCACTATACATGCGGTACTTTCAGAAAAACGACCAATTACCGCCTAATGTGGGCTGGAATAGATTTCGTGATAACGAGTCGGACTTGTACCTGATGGGAATCTGATGAACGCGGGTTCAAGTCTTCATTACGGGTGCCGCCTCCTCAAGTTAGCAGTGCAGTGGTACCCAATCCATTCCCTGCAAGTCGGTTGGCCTTGATGATAAAACCGGGATCTCGTGTGCAAATGAAACGCCAAACCCCTATCTCTGATCATAAATGATAAAGATCCTGTGGAATGGATGACAGTATCAGCGTACAATGTGTGACATTTGCGAGATAGATTGGCTTTGCCATGCTGAACCTAGATAGAATGGCATTGCCATGCTGAACCTAGATAGATTGCTTTGCCATGCTGAACCTAGATAGATTGGCTTTGCCATGCTGAACCTAGATAGATTGGCTTTGCCATGCTGAACCGAGATAGATTGGCTTTGCCATGCTGAGCCTAGATAGATTGGCTTTGCATGCTGAACCTAGATAGATTGGCTTTGCCATGCTGAACCTAGATAGATTGGCTTTGCCATGCTGAACCTAGCTGAGAACAGAAATCAAAGCAGTTGTCGTTGTGGTTAGATTAATGTCCCAGCGGAGATTTCCGATCAATGCCGTGTCTGAACACCTCCTTAAGCAGTTAAGAACTAAGCCAAAATAAGTCAAATCAAAACTGCCCAATGGCTTTCGAGACGGAGTGTCTCTCACCTTCGGTTTGTGGTCGAATGCTTCCTTTTGTCATGATGCTTCTAACAGTACTCTGCTTGATTTGGTCAAATGCTGGTGTTGGTTTGGAATAAAGTGGTGTGTGTGTGTGTGTGTGTGTGTGTGTGTGTGTGTGTGTGTGTGTGTGTGTGTGTGTGTGTGTGTGTGTGTGTGTTTTGTGTGTGTGTGTGTGTGTGTGTGTGCATGTCTTTCATCAGTCAATGGTGCTCAGAGCTCTGCCGATCAAGTAGAGCATAGTATCAGAACACTCCCTTACAGGGAACTGAAGCACAAGTGAAGGTGATGGTAAGGTAAAAAGATAAAGGAGTCCCATAACCTAGGCGGCCGTAAGGGAGCGAGGCGTCAGAGACCTCAGCTTCTCTAGGGGCCAGCATGTTGAGGGCGGCTCCCATCTCCTCTCCCTCGCTGCTGTACTTTCCCTGACGCTAAAGAGGACAGGTACCCATTTACAGCTGGGTGAACTGGGAGGGACTGTACTGAAGCCAAGGCGCATAAACGGTCACCCATCCAACTGGTAACCACGCTCGATGCTGCTTTGCTTGGCTTGGGGAAAGCGAGCGCTCTGACCACTGAGCTACCCTGCACCCCAGGTGATGGAACTACTTAAAATAAGAAAAACTCAACTTCAACTAAAAAACGTCCATGTTTCCTTCGTCAGTGTCGTAGCCAACAGTTAAGGTTGTATGTCTATATCTGTATTGACAAATCTGTTCACACATGGACGGATTCTCTTATACCCTCTCCTATCTCGTTTTCTCTTTGTCTCTGTCTATCTGTTTGTCTGTCTGTCTGTCTGTCTTTCTGTCTGTCTGTCTGTCTCTGTCCTGTCTGTCTGTCTGTCTGTCTGTCTGTCTATCTCTCCCACTATTGTTAAAACTTAGATTATGTAAGAAAAATCTGCATGAGAAAAAGATCTGCAAACCCCATGTCATCGATCTTCTTGCCTGCACAAAGGACACAGTCATAGTTGAACTAATGAAAATGGATAGCTTCTTTCCTCACACTGTGTTCTTCCCCTCCTCTATCCCAGACAAAAAGACACCATTCAGCAACAGTGAGTAAAGGTAAAGATGTCCCTAAGACCCCTGTAGTTGTTAGGGAGCAAGGCATCAGAGACCTCAGCTTCTCTAGGGGTCAGAATATTGAGGACGTCATCTATCTCATCTCCCTCGCTGCTGTATACCTTCCCTGACCTTAAAGAGGGCAGGTACCCATTTACATCTGGGTGAACTGGGGGACTGTACTAA
>CM060323.1:31808245-31818881 GCA_030674155.1 Stramonita haemastoma | reverse complement strand
AAATCAATACATGATTCGATAAAAAACTGAGAGACGGAGAGAGAGAAAGCGGGAGAGAGAGGAGGGAGGGGATAAAATAGAGAGTGTGAATAAAAGAAAGAGGGAGAGCGAGGGGGAGAAGAAAGAGAGAAAGAGAGAGAGGGGGAATAAGAGAGAGAGAGAGAGGGGGAGAAGGAGAGGAGGGAGAGAGAAGAGAGAGAGAAAGAGAGAAGAGAGAGACAGAGAGAGAGGGAGAGAAAGAGAGAGAGAGAGAGAGAGAGAGAGAGAGAGAGAGAGAGAGGAGAGAGAGAGAGAGAGAGAGAGAGAGAGAGAGAGAAATAGAGAGAGAGGAGGTAGAGAGGGAGGGAGATAGAGAAAATTTGTGGGGTGAGTGTGTGCGTGCGTGCGTGCGTGCGTATGTGTATGCGTGCTTATGTGTAGTGTTGTGTTGTGTTGTGTTGTGTGTGCTGTGTGTATGCGCCTACACGCATGCGTTCGTTGCATGTATGCGTGCGTACGTACAAGTGTGAGCATGTCTATATATACATATTTTGTTTTCTATATCACTACTTCAAACAAGACAACAAATAGAAAAAGAAAACCGTTCCTCTCTCTTTTTATTCATCCACCCCTCTCTCTCTCTCTCTCTCTCTCTCTTCTCTCTCTCTCTCTCTCTCTCTCTCTCTCTCTCTCTTTTCTTCTCTCTGCTCTCTCTCTCTTCTCTCTCTCTCTTCTTCCTGTCTTACCCAGCACATTTCTCTTACCAGTTTTCTGTTCTGTCAGTCTCTCGTCTCTCTCTCTCATGTCTCTCTCTCTCTCCTCTATCTCTTCCTCTCTTCCATCTCCTTTGACCCAACAATTTCTTACCATTTTGTTCTGAAGTCCAGTACAGCTTCAGGTCTTTCGCCCCATTCGCACCTCCCTGTAACAGAGAATGGTCAAGAAAATGCATGACCAATAATATAGCAATACAGGCATTAGCACACAGAGGAGTGAGAGAAGAAGTGGAAGAGAAGAAGAGAGAGGGAGGGAGAGGAGAGAGAGAGATAGAGAGGGGGAGAGAGAGGAGGAGAGGAGAGAGGAGGAGAGAGATGAGAGAGAGAGAGAGAGAGAGAGGAGGAGGATGAGAGGTAGAGAGAGAGAGAAAGAATAGAGGGAGAAGAGAGAGGGAGAGAGAGAGCGAGCAGGAGAGAGAGAGAGGAGAAGAGAGAGAGAGAGAGACAGACGAGAAGAGACAGACAGAGACAGACAGACAGACAGACAGAGAAAGTGCAGGTAAACATGAAACGTGGACGAAAGGTATAGAAGATATGTATAACAAAGAAGACTTGAAAAGAAGGGAAGAAGAACAGAAATATGAAGTAGGACACACAAAATAAAAATGGAAATAAAGATAGAGCTAAAGAAACAAACAACATACGAAAAAGAAAAAAAAAGCAAGAAAGGAAGATTACAAACGACAAAACAAAAAAGTTGTACAAAGTGAGCAAAAAGGAAAAGATTTCCATAATATCAATAAAAGGGACAGTGTCATGTCAACATGCAACGTGTGTTTATTGTGTCTTTCTATGGGCTGCCTGTCTACCATCTTTGAGCCTAGAGGAGATAAAAAAACTAATTCCAAAGAGCCTGAACTTTTCCCCACCCACTTGAGAGGTGGTCTGGATGCTAGTCTTTTGAATGAGACGATAAATCCGAAGTTCCTCGTGCAACATACTTCAGGCGCAGGTAAAGGAACCCACCGCATGCAACAGGGAGTTGATTCCTCGGTTAAATTCTGTCAAAAGAAGCCACTGCCGTAGGGAAGGAATACAGAGAGAAACAGGATTCGAACAGAAAAAGAAGAAAAAGATGGGATGGCCTATCTCCGTAATGGCGACAGACTCTTCACTTCACCCGGCTCAGCAGCCCGAATTCTATGAAAAGAAATGTGCCGTAACTGCTGATGGTATACAATACAAACAATACAACACAAAATACGACATACAACACAACACAATACAATACAGCAATACAACACTACAACGCAATACAACACATACAACACAATACAATACGATGCAATACAATACGACGCAATGCAACACATACAACGCAATACAACACAATACAAACAATCAATACGACAATACAACACTACAACGCATAACAATACAACACAATACAATACAACACAATACAATAACCAGCAACAACACAATACAATACGATGCAATACAACACTGCAACGCAATACATACAATCAACACAAACAATGAGCAATACATACGACGCAATACAAACAACTACAAACGAATACAAATGCAACGCTACAAACTACAACACAATCATACACAATAAATACGACGCAATACAATACGACCAATACACACGCAATAACACTAACAATACAATACAATACACACAATACAACGTGCATACTAGGCACAACAAAACACATAGAGCATACCAACACGCATAACAACCAATAAACGACACGTCCACCCGCCCCCAAAAAAAAAAAAAAAAAATCTTCTGGATGAAAGTGTGCATGTTCAAAGTCTGTGAGTCTTTGAATTCAGGATGTGGAATGGCAATCATTCAGGTTAAAAGAAAATTTCCTGTTCCTATTATCGAAAGTTTTGAAAAAAATAATGTGGGCCTCTATTTGTTCTCTTGTTCTCTGTCTCTCGTCTCTTTTCTCTCTCTCTCTCCTTCCTTTCTCTCTCTTCTCTCTCTCTCTCTTTCTCTCTCTACTCCTTCCTCTCTCTTCTCTCTTCTCCTCTCTCTCTCTCCCCCTCTCCTCTTTTCTTTTGGTGTGGCTCTTTGTTCTCTTGTCTTCTTCTTCCTTCTCTTCTTCTTCTCTTCTCTCTCTCTCTCTCTCTCTCTCTCTCTCTCTCTCTCTCTCTCTCTCTCTCTCTCTCTCTCTCTCTCTCTCTCTCTCGTGCCTCCCCTAAAAGTTGCGAAAAGTATTGCCTCTCTCTCTCTCTCTCTCTCTTCTCTCTCTCTCTCTCTCTCTCTCTCTCTCTCTCTCTCTCTCTCTCTCTCTCTCTCTCTCTCTCTCTTTCTCTCCTCTCTCTCTCTCTCCCTCCTGCCCCCCCCTAAAAGTTGGCTAAACTGAAGGCTTCTGCCTTATTGTTGTCCTCTCCAACTATCGTTTCATTGTTCAGTTAAACAGAAAGTGGAAAGAGGCAGATGTGTAAGATCAAGAAAACGAGGACAACAAAAAGAAATTGAGGAGAGAGGAGAGATAAAAAAAGAAAAGGGACGAAATAACGAAAAAAAAATTTTGAGAGAGAGAGAGAGAGAGAGAAAGAGAGAAGGAAGATGAGGGAGATAGAGACAGAGACAGACAGGAGAGAGAGGGGGTAAGAGAGAAGAGAGAGAGAGAAAGACGGAGGGAGAGAGAGAGAAAGAGAGAGAAGGAGGAAAAAAGAAACAAAGGAGAGAGAGAGAGAGGAGAGAGAGAGAGAGAAGAGAGAGAGAGAGAGAGAGAGAGAGAGAGAGAGACGAGACAGAAGAGAGAAGAGTGAGGGAAGAGAGAAGAGAGAAGGGGAAAAGAAAAACAAGGACGAGAGAGATAGAGAGAGAGACAGACAGACAGAGACATGACAGACAGACAAAGGTGGGGGGGGGGGGGAGAAGAGTTGATTTTTCCTTCAAAATTATCACTCTCATTATAAGTGTTTGTAACGGGAAGATATTTCTTTTTTAGCCAGAGAGGGAAATGATGAACGGCATCATTGATCATTCAGCACTGCTTAGCAATCATAGAAAGAACGAGAAAACAGTTCCCCTTTTTTCTAAATTAATGTAAAATTTCATCTATCGTACTCAATTCACCAACAATTACAGTTACCCCCAAAAAAACAACAAAACACAACAACAACAAGCAGCAGCAGCAGCAAACACACTTTGCCTTTATGTATGTCTTTTGACAGGTTTATGCAAATATTCTCTTTCCGACTTGTTTGTGCTTCTGTGATGAATTACGCAAACTTCTTGTCCAAATGAAAATCTACCCAGTGTTATTGATGGAAGCAATATTATTGGTTACATCTGAATCTAGGAGATAGTTACTAATAGTAGGTGATATACTTTAAGGCCCAGGCCATAAGCTGTGTCAGTTTATTGATATCTGCGAAAACTGGTCGTAGTAGAAGTAGTAGTAGGCCTCCAGGCAGTCGGTGTCGACTATGGAATTCGCGCCAGAAGAAAGGTCATTTGTTCAGGACAACGCGGCTGTGGCTGGTCAGTCCAATGCGGGAGTGGCAGTCTCTGTTGCATCTGATGCAGATGTGGCTTGTTGAGGTGGCTGGAGTACATGCCTTCCGCTTGGCTCTTTTTCGTTTGCTGTGGTGTGGATCTTTTCTTCACCACACTTCAGCTGTTTGTGGAGAACACTGCGCCATTTGCTGTGGTCACCCGCTTCCTCCTCCCAGTTCTCTGTGTTGATGTCCAGGGCTTTCACGTCACGCTTGCAGACGTCTTTGTAGCGCAGTTGGGGGCGGTCAATGTTTCTCTTGCCGGAGGCAAGTTCGCCATAGAGGAGATCTGTAGGAATGCGTCCATCCTCCATCCTTCGCACGTGACCGAACCATCGAGTCTGCGTTGTCTGAGGAGTGTGTACATGGTGGGAAGACCTGCAACTCGAGGACCTGAGCGTTGGTAACTTTGTCACTCCAGTGGATGCGAGGATGCGACGGAGAGAGCGCAGGTGGAAGCTGTTCAGTTTGCGCTCCTGTTTGGAGTATGTTGTCATGTTTCGCTGCCATAAAGGAGAGTGCTGACGATGCAGGCGTTTGTACATGCGTCTTGGTGGCAATTGTCAGCTTTGGGTTCTCCCAGACGCGGGTGGTGAGGCGCTCTAAGGTCGTAGCAGCCTTGACGATGCGCTTGTTGATCTCGGCATCAAGGGACAGGTTGTCACTGATGGTGGATCCCAGTTATGTGGACTGGTGTACAACATCGAGCGGTAGTTATCGATGCAGATAGCTGGTGTAGTAACCACGTCCTGACTCAGCACATTGGTCTTTTTCAGGCTGATTATCAGTCCAAAGTCTTTGCAGGCCTTGGAAAACCTGTCCATGAGCATTGGAGTTCTTGCTCAGTGTTTCGAAGTGACAGCAGCATCATCAGCAAAAAGCATGTCCCTAATTGTTTTCTCCATCACTTTTGTTTTACGCTTTAAGCCGAGCCAGGTTGACTAGTTGACCGCTGGATCTGATGCGTAGGTATACACCTTCTGTTGAGTTCAAATGCGTGCTTTAGGAGCAGGGCAAATAAGATGCTAAAGAGGTGTGGGAGCAAGGACACAGCCTTGCTTGACTCCACTCTTGATGTCAAATGAGTTGGCCACGCTGCCCTCGTACTGGATTGTTGCCTTCAGCACTGCTTAGCAATCATGGAAAGAACGTGAAAAATGTTCCACCATTTTTTCTCAAATTAATGCTAACTGCAAATGCCTAGACTAAAACTTGTTGTAAAATGTTGTGCTGATATTGCCTTCAGCCATGACAAGCTCCTAACATAACAACTGCATTCTCCTTTAAAAAGAAAAGGGTATCCTCTGAAGTTGCAGTATGGCTGCCTATATGGCGATGGTACTTAAAAACAGTCATACCCGCAAACTTCTCATTCAGTGTGCAGTTTCAATCTCATCAATATTCCCAGGAGGGATGAGTGAGTCGAGTGCATAGTTTGAGTGACCCCAGAATGTTAAGCTGGGGAACGCACGACAACAACAACAACAAACCAGGAAAATAGGAAAGAAAGAAAGAAGAAAGGAAGGGAAAAAGAAGCATGCATATAAATACAGAAAAGGAGGGAGACAGGCAGGCAAAAAAAAAAGGAAAAGAAAGAAAGCCAAGAAGAAAGCGGAAAAAACAAGCCCAACCAAACAAGAGGAAAAGTAAAATCCTGTCTTTCTTTCTATGGCTTCCTCTGATTGATTCTTTTAATAGAAAGAGATGAAAGAAAATAAAGAATGGGGGAGGAAACCAATCTAGGAAAGACTAAGAACTAAAACGCGAGCAGGAAAATAGGAAGGAAGGAAGGAAGGAAGGAGGGAAGGAAGGAAGGAAAGAGGAAAAAAGGAAGGAAATGAAGGAAGGAAGGGACGGAAGGAAGAAAGAAAGGAATGGAAAGGTAAAAATACACAAAAACCAAAGGCAGAAAGAACAGAAAGAAAAGATGAAAAGAATGGAAGAGAAAAGAAATGAAAAGAAAAAATTGGTAGAGAAAAGAAATGAACTGAAGGAAGGAAAAAAAGGAAAGAGGGAAGGAAGGAAGGAAGAAGGAGGAAAAAAGAAGAGAAGGAAGGAAGGAATGAAGAAAGTAATGTAAAGTAAAAAGACACAAAAACCAAAGGAAGAAAGAACGGTAAGGAAAACGATGAAAGAATGGAAGAGAAAAGAAATAAACTGAAAGAAAAAAAAAAGAGGAGAACAGAAAGGAAGAAGAGAAAAGAGAGTAAAACGGAAACGAAAAGTGGGAAAGAGAAAAAAAAAAAGAACAAGAAAAAAGACTAAGGAAAGAAAGGAAAAAGGTCTGAATAGAAGAAGGAAAGATAACAGAAAGAAAAGAAAGCGAGAAAAATGGAAAGAAAGAGACAAAGAAAACTAAAGAAAGAAGACAGAAAAGGAGAAGAAGACCAAAAGATAGGAAAGAAAGAAAAAAAAAAAAAAAAGAAAAAGAAAGAAAGAAAGAATGACAATAATAGACAGACAGACAGACTGTAAACAAACAGAAGGCGAAAGAAAAGAAAGAAAGAGAAAGAAAGGAAAGAAAGAAAGAAGGAAGAGAAAGAAAGAAAGAAAGAAAGAAAGAAAGAAAGAAAGAAAGAAAGAAGAGCAAAACAAGAAGAAAAGGAAAAAAGATAGAATCAAGACGACATACAGATAGACAAGAGACGACAGACAGGCATACATATTGTAAATAGACAGGCAGAAAGGACGAAGCAAAGAAAGAAGAATGAAAGAAAGAAGAAAAGAGAGAAAGAAGAAAAGAGAGAAAAAAATTAAAGAAAATGACAGAAAAACAGACATGCAGACAGATTTTTAACGAAAGACAGAAAGGAAGGACGAAAGGACAAAGGACGAAAGAAAGAAAGAAAGAGAGAGAGAAAGAAAGAAAGAAAGAAAGAAAGAAAGAAAGAAAGAAAGAAAGAAAGGAAGGAAGGAAGAAAGAGAGAGAAATTCAAGAAAGAACAAACAACATAAAAAATTCATGGCAGTTTCTATAACTTCCGTTACTTGCAGTCTCTATAACAAAGAAAGAAGAAAAAAAAAAAGGGAGATAATGTGTAGGACTTCTGCCCCTTGTGTTATTTCTTTCTGAAGGCAATGGACATCTATATCAAGCCTCACAAATGGTCCATTCTTTTTGTCTTTCTTTTTCTTTCTGTCTTTTAAAGTTAAGCCATAACAATCTCTCTCTCTCTCTCTCTCTCTTCTCTCTCTCTCTCTCTCTCTCTCTCTCTCTCTCTCTCTCTCTCTCTCTCTCTCTCTCTCTCTCTCTAAAGGAAAACAAATATTTATTTGAAATTGAAAACACTGACTAGTTCTTTTTTTGCACACTTGGCCTTTTCCGATCAAAGGTAATTGAGCCATTCCATTACATCACTTTTGTATTTCCCCTCATGGTTTGAAGAACGCTACTTTTCTGAACAAACTAAGCTGAAAAACAGAAATAGAATTATACTAGCAGAAAAAACTGCTCTTCAAAAATGATATCAACATGCTTGCTGTCTTGTTGTACTGTTATCCTCATTGAGCTCTGATTCAACAGCCGTCTTTTCTCCTTTCTTTCGTTTGCTAAACAATGGAGAATATCAATGACCCCAAGCGCTATGAAGCATGCTAGGCAGGTGAATTTGCCACAGCATGATAACAGTTTGAATGAAATGCTTGACTGATAACCATACAAGTTGACAGTCAATATGGGATGAGACTGTTAAACCGAAGGCCCCGTGTGCGAACGCACGGAAAACATCTTGGGCACACGTTAAATCCTGTTCCGCTTTTCGTAAGAGTAGGCCATGTGTGCCGGTGGGAACAGATGTCAATATTTACAAAACTGCATACACACGGGGACTGGATGAAAATAAACACATGATGCTTATTCATTATCTTCGATATAAAAGAATAAATAATAAATGAAAATAAATAAATCGGTGGTCTATATGGATCGGTGGTCTTTATGGATCGGTGGTCTTATGGATCGGTTGTCTTTATGGATCGGTGGTCTTATGGATCGGTGGTCTATATGGATCGGTGGTCTTTATGGATCGGTGGTCTATATGGATCGGTGGTCTATATGGATCGGTGGTCTATATGGATCGGTGGTCTTTATGGATCGGTGGTCTATATGGATCGGTGGTCTATATGGATCGGTGGTCTTTATGGATCGGTGGTCTTATGGATCGGTGGTCTTTATGGATCGGTGTCTTTATGGATCGGTGGTCTTTATGGATCGGTGTCTTTAGGTCTATATAGATCGGTGGTCAATGTGAATCGGGGGTCTATATGGATCGGTGGTCTATATGGATCGGGGGTCGATATGGATCGGTGGTCTTTATGGATCGGTGGTCTATATGGATCGGGGGTCTATATGGATCGGTGGTCTTTATGGATCGGTGGTCTATATGGATCGGTGGTCTAGAAGTAACGCACTCATCCAGAAAGCGATACCTCCGGGTTCGAAGTGTCGGTGGTTTGATCCCCGTTTGGGCTAGGAACTTCTACCCTCATCCACTAGATCGTTATTGATGGTCTGGGTGCTAGTCTTTCAGATGAGACGATAAACCGAGGTCCCGTGTGCATTACACATAATTATAGCGCACGTAAAGGAACCCAAGGTAAACAAGAGATGCTCGCACGCAAGCACGCACACAGCATGACACACACACACACACACACACTAAATATATATATATATATATATATATATATATATATATATATATATATATATATATATATATATATATATATATATGCATACAAACATACATAAACATACATACATACATACATACATACATACATACATACATACATACATACATACATACATACATACATACATACATACATACATACATACATACATACTACATACATACAAAGTGTATTTTCTTTCTCTTTTTATCCCCGTCTTTCGATGGCAGGTGAAAAGGGCCACAACAGGAATATCATCACTTATTCTTGTGAATGGTGCGATTCGATTAGCATTTCCACCTTGAGGAAAGAGTCTGGCTGTAAGGCACCAACTGAGGATGAAGCGTCCATCACATCAGTTCTGCTTGCAGCTAAAGTGAAGACCTTTATCTCTCTCCGGCAGAAACCCCTAAGGCTCAAAGACCTACTACTTTTGCTACAGTGCCATGACAATGAATCCACATTATTAGCGAATAGCCCTTCTTCTCTCAATATCCTCAGCTGGTCATCTTGAAGATGATTTCAGAGACTTTCTTTGAGGTTCTTCTGGAGAAAATACTACCCGACCATTACTGCGAGAGCATATTACTCTACCTAGATGTAAAGTGAGGTTAGCTCTAGAAGACAGCCGTAAAAGTCTGCTCATAAGAAAACCTTCATTTTAGTTTTCGTTACAAAGTTGGACGTTTCGGCTTAACTGGAAGATAAAATGGGATGTGTGTAAAAGCAAGGAAAATGAATTGCTGTGGTGAGTGGAGATTTTCTAAATCACTTTGCTTCCACCACAATGCATTCTTGATATACGCACCCCATGAAATGGTAATTTTGTTATTCGCAAAATCCACGTTTTACTAATCACAAACCTGAAGTATTCAACTGCTCTGCCATAACGAATTCATTATTTTTTTAATCTGATGCTACTGATGAAGTTCTCCAAGACGAGGTTGATTGCAGGAGGAAAAGAGGCGGACCTGAAAGTCCTCCATTGTCAACATCACTGATATCATTGGTCTGGAATGGCTACAGGAGTTGGTAGAGCTCAGCATGCAGAGACAGAGAGAGATGATGAACCCTGATGGCTTTGCATGGAGCTCCCACCCTCCACAACGGCTGTGGAGACAGGTGACAGGTAATGCTATTTATTTGCTGGTCAGGAAAAAGTTAATTTTTTAAACCACAAATTGTATGTTTTCCCCAAAACTTCCTGGGTTCTTCCTGTATGAAAACGAGATACCTTTTATGTATGTTAAATAGTTACTTTTGTTCCACTCGTTCACAAAAAGAAATCAGAAATTTTAGGAATTAGCCATAAAATCCTCAGCCGTAAACTACTATTTTTTGTTAACACCCACCCCTCTCTCTCCCCCCTCTCTCTTTCCCTCCTTGTGTGTGTGTGTGTGTGTGTGTGTGTGAGAGAGGAGAGAGAGAGGGAGATAGATAGATAGATAGATAGAGAGAGAGAGAGATAGAGAGATGAGAGAGATGAGAAGAGAGATGAGAGAGAGAGAGAGAGAGAGAGAGAGAGAGAGAGAGAGAGAGAGAGAGAGAGAGAGAGAGAGAGAGAGAGAGAGAGAGAGAGAGAAAGGGAGAAAGGAGAAAGGGAGAAAGAGAGAGAGAGAGAAATTCGAAGCGAGTGTGTGTATGTGTGTGTGTGTGCGTGTGTGTGTGCACGCGCGCGTGCGCGCGAGCGAGAATGTGTGTGTGTGCACGCCAGCCTCCAACTGTTTTTTTTTAAAGGC
>CM060323.1:31798245-31803245 GCA_030674155.1 Stramonita haemastoma | reverse complement strand
GGTGGGAACAGATGACAAAATTGACAAAACTGCATACACACGGGGGCCGTATGAAAAAAAAGCACATGAGTGCTTATTCCATTATCCTCGCTATAAAAGAATAAACTAAACTAAACTAAATCCCCCCCCCCCTCTCTCTCTTTTCTCTCTCTCTCTCTCTCTCTCCTCTCTCTCTCTCTCTCTCTCTCTCTCTCTCTCTCTCTTATCTCTCTCTCTGTCTTCTAGATTCTCTGATGTACACCGTTCAAAAGTGGTACAGCAAGCAGCTCTGTGAGGCTATCACAGGGTGATTATCGCCACAGCCCAGCGCCACTTCACACAGCTAGGCCACGGACAGAGGGACAGAGGCAGAAGGAAGAGCAGTGCATCCAAGCAGGCACTAGACATCGGGATCCATCACCGCTGATGGCTGTACTATGACACACATTGCCTCCTCATCTTTCCACATGTTCTTCTGTCTGTATCTTCTTTGTTTTTCTTTTTTTTTGTATGTCTGTTTGCCTTGTCTGCATGGTTTGTGTGTCTGTCGTGTGCTTGTCTTGTCTATTTTGTGTCTGTCTTGTTGTTTGTCTGTGTGTCTGTCTGTCTGTTGCTGCTTGCCTTATTTTGTCTGTCTGTCTGTCTTCTGGTTGTCTGTCTGCTCGTCCGTTTAGTCTGTCTGTCCGCTTGTCTGTCTGTTGTCTGTCTGTTGTCTGCTTGCCTGTCTGTCTGCTTGTCTCTGTCTTGTCTGTCTGTCTGTCTGTCTGTCTGTCTGTCTGTCTGTCTGTCTGTCTCTCTGTCTGTCTGTCTGTCTGCTCTCTGTCTGTCTGCTCTGTCTCTCTCTCTCTCTCTCTCTCTCTCTCTCTCTCTCTCTCTCTCTCTCTCTCTCCAACAAAAAAACCCCACTAAAATCTTTGATTAAGCCTCTGTCTGTCTACAAAACATTTCTATAAAAAAAAATACTCCCCCTCCCAAATGTGTTGAAGAATATATATATTGCGTCACAAGCTATCATTTCCTCCGAAACATAGATGCAACAGCGATGTGCTCTTGCAAATCACACGCTTCTCTCAACCACACAAGCTGATCTTCATGTGGAAGGTTCTAAACTCGTGTGCCTGTATAGCGCATCCGAGGAGCTTTCTGCATCCTGCAGCGTCCAGTTTTAGTGGGTTTCAATCATTCATGGGGACGGGATAGCCTAGTGGTTAGAACATTACGCTCGCAATCTGACGGCCCGATTCGATCCCGTTCAAGGAGATATTTCCTCTGGAGTTAACATCAGTGCAGACTCTACTCCCCCTAAAATGTCTTTCGGATGAGACTATAAACCAAGGTCCCATGTGCGAATGCATGCACAACATCTTATACACACGTTAAAACCCATTCCGCTTTTCGAAAGTGTAGGCCATTGTGTGTACGTGGGAACAGATGATAAATTTTTTTTAATTGCATACACGCAGGGACTGAATGTAAAAAAAAGCACATGAGTGCTTATTTTATTATCCTCAATATAATTAGAATACATAGGCAGAATAGATAGAATTAATTGCATTCTATAAATTTGCAAACATGATATCTTAACGATAATACCAAAACATTTTCTAATATCACTGAGAGCGAAAGACGTTAAACTGACGACAAAAACAATACTGAATCAGATGCAGACTGCAGTTAAGATAATGACTTTTAATATCAACAATGGAACATCTTAACCGTCCTGCCGCCCTCCTTGTTGATCCAGCCATCCACCCTAGACAGTGTAGAGACAGAATTTCAGAACACAGAGGTCAGCCATCAGTCCATGATCTGTTTTGTCTTCTGCACTGGGGAGGAGGGAGGGCAGGAGTTAGACAGAGATAATGATACGCGGCCAAAATAACGACGTTGGAAATTAAATGTCACTCAGATCATATTTTGCTGAGAATATATTTTCAAGGATAAAGAATTTCCTTCTGTCAAGAAAAAAAAAACAAGACTGGAAAGAGGTAGAGCAGATCAAGAGATTGCCTGTAAAACTGTTACAATGTGTATTTGTTTGATTAGATACACAACACAAGTATGTAACAAAGAAATCACTTGGTGACTCACACATCTGTCTTGAAAGTAAACAACTTTGACTACTAAAGCACTCTCTTGCTACACAAAACTTTCCATTTTACAAAAGTAAGGAACACTCCCCTTCCCGCCTTGAAACTAAGCACGTGAGAAATGTTCCATATACAAACTTCCATACCCTACTACATCTTGTTATTGAACAACCTGGCAGAAAATCCCCTTCGGTTCCCTTGCCTGTTTTCTGCTGGAGATGCACTGCACCAGGACATGTTATGATGACCAAGCAATCAGCCCCCACAACTTTCAGACACAACCTCTCAGATGCCATTATCCTCGATATAAAATAATAAAAAAAAAAAAAGGAGAAAAAAGCCAGAGGTCTGCCATCAATCAATAACCATCTGTTTTTCTGGGCTGAGGAGGAGAGGAGAAGGTGGGTGTGTGATGAAGAGGCAGACAATGTCGTTAAAATAATGATGTTGAAAATTAAATGTCATTTAAACATGTTTTGAAGATTGAAAAAAACAGCAACATTTTAATGATCGAAAAAAAAGTTTCCTCCTTTCATATAAAAACAAGACAGGCGAGGTGAAGACAGACAGACAGCAGAAAGACAGACAGACACACAGAAAGACAGACAGACAGAAAGACAGACAGACAGACAGACAATCTGTAAAACTGTTGCACTGTGCATTGTTCCAATACGCCTACCCAAACAAAACACGCTCAAATAAATATCAGTAAAAATCTTCTATGAAAACACAATGTGGTTACAGCAAATTGTACATATCACAGAAAATAGGGAACAACCCTTTCTAGGCTCATTCCTCTTCCTACCTAAAATATAATCACGTGAGAGATATTGCAAAATACATTAATTACAACTCTCACAACACATCAATCCAGATGATGCACTTCCATCAACCAGACAAACAGATCTCGGTCAACATGCTGAAGTTTCACAATGTCCTGCATCAAAAGTACATCACACAAGCTTCAACCATTCTACGATTCCCTTTTGCACCGAGTCAATGCTTCATTAATCACATTCCACAAATCTTGCAGAAATCAAACCCTAATGAGAAAGCCAAGCAAATCACGGAATCACCCGCAGGTCACCATAAGCACAACAATCATACAATTGACGGGCTATAAATCCTCTTATTTAATATCTTGGACAAATATGGCATTTAGTTCCGTTTCCTTTTTCCGCTCGAATTGCCCTGGGCAAGGGCAGCGCGTGGTGACCTAGCCATCAAGTCTTGAGACATAAGAGACAGAGTTTCAGAACACACAGGACAGCTATCGATCCGTGATCCTTTTATTTCTGCTGTACTGGAGAGAAGGGAAGGTTTGTAGGTGTGTCGTGGGCGTGGTGTGTGTTTGGTGTTGTGTGTATGTGTTTGTGTTTGTTGTGTTTGTGTGTGTGTGTGTGTTGTGTGTGTGTGTGTGTGTAGTGTGTTGTGTTTTGTGTGTGTTGTGGTGGGTGCGTGGGTTTCGTGTGCTGTGTCGTGGTGTGTGTGTGTGTGTGTGTGTGTTGTGTGTTGTGTGAGGAAGGGGCATGATATGTCTTTAAGATAATAACGTTTAAGATTAAACGTCACTCAAATCATAGTTTGGTTATTAAAAAAAGCAACTCCAAGTGTATCAATATGATAAGAAATGCGACAGTTTGTTTTCTTTACTTTTTAGAAAATAAGATGAAAAGAAGAGGAAGAGTAGTAGAAAGAGAAGGAGGATGAGGGGAGAGAGAGGGACAGAGAGAGCAGGAGAGAGAGGGGGGGGAGAGAGGGAGAGAAAGAAAAGGGGACAGAGACAGGCAGAGACGGGGTAGACACAAAAAAGAAAGAAAGAAAGAGAGATACAGAAAAATAAACAGACAAGTGAGAGAGAATACATAAGACGTGAGAGAGAGAGAGAGACGAGAGACGAGAGAAGAGAGAGAGAGAGAGAGAGAGAGAGAGAGAGAGAGAGAGAGAGAGAGAGAGGGGGGAGGAGGGAGAGGAAGAAGGAGCAGGCAGTGGTTCAGACACACAGACAGAACAGACATTTCGACAGACAGAAACAGAGATACAGACAGACAAACAGACAGATAGAAACAGAGACAGATAGCGAGAAGAAAAGAAAGGCACTTAGACACAGTCTGGGTGAAAAAAATGCAAAAGAGAAAAGAAACTGTAGGGAGAGGTGGACAGACAGCAAGACAGTCATCAGAGAAGAAGCTCCCTTCTAGCCAGGATTTGCTCCTTCGCTTCTTATACTCTGGCAAAAAAGAAACACAAGAGGAGGAGGGAGAGGGGTATATTCAGATCATGAGCCCTGGAGAGCCCTCTGCTGCTGCTTCGATTTCTTCCACCCAAAGCCAGGTATTTAAAAGCGCTACCTTCAGAATTGTTCACGTTTTAAGTGTCATGTGGGCAGATGGAGCTCATCAGTATTGGAAGACAGTTCTTCATCTAGGAGAAGGAAAACTCTCGATTTCAAACCTTCGCTGCCTTGCGGCCATATCCGCGCATAGGAAAGGCTTCGGGAGTCAACCCTGAGGAAACATCGGGAGTCGGAGTCCCCAAGGCAGCTTGAGGCTGTAAACAGCAACGTTCTGGCAACTCCTGCGATGGCACTGGAGCCACGTGTATGGGTGATTGCCTTACCAATGGAACATTCTAGCATAGTGGAGAGGGGAGGGGGGTTTGTTGCATGGGTAACAGCTTGCCCTCCATACTTACTGACCCAGGCTTTGCGCTCTGGGAGTAAACACCTAGAGAGCAGTTCCACAGTCTTCTGAGACGGAGGGATGCCTACCTAGAAGGCCAAGTTACCTTTTGAATTTGACATCTGAATGTCCGTGCCACAGACATCTGCTTAGGGTACAGACACTATAGTGTGTTGTGTTGTATTGAATTGTATTGCAATGGGTTATGTTGTGTTGTGCTGTGTTGTGTTCCAATGGGCTGCATTGTATT
>CM060323.1:31785745-31793245 GCA_030674155.1 Stramonita haemastoma | reverse complement strand
CGCGTGTGTGTTTGTGTGTGCGTGCGTGCGTGCATGCATGCGTGCATACGTGCGTGCGTGCATGTGCGTGCGTGCATGCGCGCAGCGCGAGAGCTGGCACACAAAGGGGGGGGGGGAATGAAAAGCAGAAGGCACACAGAAGCCCATCGTGGGTGTGTACAGATGCCATCAGCAGCTGCTGTGAGGAAACAGGGAGGTGTCTTTCTTCACGTGCTTGCTGAAGGGATGGCCAGCCTCTCTGATCCATTGTCACTCAAGGCCGCACTCCACCGGTCACTTTGGGGCCTTTCCTTTCTGGTGTTTTTTTTCATATCGACTCCAACACACACACACCACACACATCACACACACACACACAACACACACACACACACACACACACACACCACACACACACACACACACAACACGCATGCACACACACACAAACACGCATTAACGCACCACGCACGCACGCCGCGCGCGCCGCACACACACACACACAACAAACACGCATACACACACACACTCACACAAACACAAACACACACACACGCGCGCACGCGTGCTCACACACAACACACACACACACACACACACACACACACACACACACACACACACACACACACACACACACACACACACACAATCTGAAGCTCTTACCCTTTCATCTCCAAAACTAAAATAAAAAAGCACAACTCGTGTGATTTTGAACATTTTTTTAAAAGTTAAAATCTTTTTAAAAAATTTTCAGTAAAGACAGCGACCCCCTCATTCCTTTGTTGTGCTCCCAACAATAACAATAATAAAAATCATGCATGAAGGGGGTGGTCAGCGTAGGAGGAACACGATCGTCAGATGAGGATTACTTTCCAACTCTCTCATGACTACCTGGCATCACACACACAATGTTCCTACCCCACAACACAATCATGTAGTGCATTATTTCTGATACCTTACAAATGATAAGAATAGCACACTAAAGAAGATTCCACTTCACTGAGAGACTAACTGCAACACTGCGAAACACACTCTCACATTCCATATTCAGAGGGAGGGCAAAAAATGACAATTTTCCTTTCCTCCTTCCCCCCCCCCCCCCCCACTTTTATCCGTCTCTCCTATATCGTTTGATAATTATCATTTAAAGCCGAAAAGACGTTAAAAGTCAAGAGCAACATAACAACACCTACCCAGCCAACCATCCAAAAAACCAACCAAACAAACAAAACAAAACAAAACAAAACTAACCCCTCAAACGTATGGACAAAGAAAAAAAAAGAAGAAAATTTAATGTCAATGTCACCAAACTCAAATCACACGTTTATGGCTGATTCTTGTTAGACATACATCAAGTGGAAGACACACGCTAGGTGACAGACAGGCCTCATGGTTCAAACGTCCATCTGAGATCTAATGCAAATCTAAGGACAGGGATTCACATCCCCACTAAGCTGTCCGCTTCAGAAGACAGCTGCTTTTTTTTTTCGGGAGGGGTGTGTGTGGGGCTGGGGTTGAGGATGAAATCAATTCTGATTCTATTTCCATTCAATTCCTATTGATAAGACTATAAATCTAGCTCCTGTGTGTGTGTGTGTGTGTGTGTGTGTGTGTGTGTGTGTGTGTGTGTGTGTGTGTGTGTGTGTGTGTGTGTGCGTGCGTATGTGCGTGACTGTGTGTGTGAGAGAGAGAGAGAGAGAGAGAGAGGAGAGAGAGAGAGAGAGAGAGAGAGAGAGAGAGAGAGAGAGAGAGAGAGAGAGAGAGAGAGAGAGAATTTGATTTGATTTGATTTTGATTTTATTCTTTTATATCGAGGATAATGGAATAAGCACTCTTGTGCTTTTTTACGTCCAGTCCCCGTGTGTATGCGGTTTTGTAAATGTCATCTGTTTCCACCGGCACACGATGGCCTACTCTTACGAAAAGCGGAACAGGATTTAACGTGTGCGCAAGATGTTCTGGGTGCGTTCGCACACGGGGCCTCGGTTTAAAGTCTCATCCG
Source organism: Stramonita haemastoma (assembly GCA_030674155.1). NCBI lineage: Eukaryota > Metazoa > Mollusca > Gastropoda > Neogastropoda > Muricidae > Stramonita > Stramonita haemastoma. Next base: position 31,791,261 of record CM060323.1, on the reverse strand, counting down.
AAGGACTTTTGGGGAGAGTGGAGTCAGCACTGGTGTTAACTCCAGGAAAAAAAATTCCTTGACCGGACTCGAACCCGGGTCGTCAAATTGCCAGCGCAATGTTCTGACCACTAGGCTATGCCGTCCCCCGAAAGAGAGGAGAGAGAGAGAGAGAGAGAGGAGAGAGGAGAGAGAGAGAGATGAGAGAGAGAGAGAGAGAGAGAGAGAGGAGAGAGAGAGAGAGAGAGAGATTTGATTTTTTTTTATATCCAGGATAATGGAATAAGCACTCTTGTGCTTTTTTATATCCAGCCCCCGTGTGTATGCAGTTTTGTAAATGTTATCTGTTCCCACCGGCACACGATGGCCTACTCTTACGAAAAGCGGAACATGATTTAGCGTGTGCGCAAGATTTTGGGTGCGTTCGCACACGGAGCCTCGGTTTAAAGTCTCATCCGAAGGACTTTTGGGGAGAGTGGAGTCAGCACTGATGTTAACTCCAGGAGAAAAATTTCCTTGACCGGACTCGAACCCGGGTCGTCAAATTGCCAGCGCAATGTTCTGACAACTAGGCTATGCCGCCCCCCGAGAGAGAGAGAGAGAGAGAGAGAGAGAGAGAGAGAGAGAGAGAGAGAGAGAGAGAGAGAGAGAGAGAGAGAGAGAGAGAGAGAGAGAGAGAGAGAGAGAGAGAGAGAGAGAGAGAGAGAGAGAGAGAAGAAGAGAGAAGAAGAAGAAGAAGAAGAAGATGATGAAATAAAAAAAACAAACAAACACAACAACAACAACACAAAACCACAAAAAACAAACCCGAATGTAATAAAATGAAAATCTGCAAGTTCATTTAATCCTTTGTTTACTTACTTCAGAACAGCAAAATCTCTTTTTGTCCTCTTCATAAAATTTCAAATATTTTTTCGTCGTTGGTGTTCCATTTGCAACTTTTTCTTTCGCAAGGCCCTTTGATGTTTGATGCTGAGCTATAAAGCCTGATTTGTTGTTTTCGATTCTTCTTTTGTCGTGCCAATGGATCCGTAAACATGTGATATCATAATAAAAAAAGCTGAGCTAGAAAATATTTTTAAATCTGCTAAAGGTCAGTAAACAGATCTTCTCGAACAATTTTAACACGCATATAAACTCTACAAATGCGAAGAAAAAGAACCCCACCTAAACAGTACCGGAAGGAGATGAAAAGAGAAATGCAAAAAACAGAAGTGAAATAAAAACGTATCGCCAATCTTTAAAAGCAAAACTGACAAAGGTGTTAAGATGGAACAAATGTTGAAGAAATAACAACAATTACAACAGGAACACAACTACAGAAAAAAAGTCTTAGAAATATTGTTTTTGATTTTGTTAGCAAAACATTGTGTAAATTCTGGTTCCATTTTCTTCTCTGTGTGACAAAAAAGTTGATATTTTATGCCAATGAAATTCAAGAACGTAGCAGCGATTGCTTCCCTTGTCCCTGCAAAATGTTATGTTACTTCATGGGCACAATCAGCAGATTGCTGGTCGTCTTATACAAAAAAGGGCAAATGTTTGAAATAAATTGAAAAGAACACATTTTATCCAAAAGAAGAGAATAAGAATGAATGGTAGAAAGAAGCAAGAATAAAGAAAAACTAGGGAAAAAAGAATACCGTTTTGATTTCTTTTGTTTTCTACTCTTTAAAAGAGACATTCGAGATGTCATAAACAATATTGATATAGCAAAGAGATGGATGGATGGATGATGGATAGATAGAAGATAGATAGATAGATAGATAGATAGATAGATAGATAGATAGATAGATAGATAGATAGATAGATAGATAGATAAGATAGATAGATAGATGAGATAGATAGACAGATAGACAGACAGATAGATAGATAGATAGATAGATAGATGATGAGATAGATAGATAGATAGATAGATAGATAGATAGATAGATAGATAGATAGATAGATAGATAGATAGATAGTGGCGGTGCGGGGGCGACGAGAACGGAGACGACGACGACGACGGACAACAGACAGACAGACAGACAGACAGACAGACAGATAGATAGATAGATAGATAGATAGATAGATAGATAGATAGATAGATAGATAGATAGATAAATCGAATAGGTAAATATGAGATAGGGAAGCGAGAAATGGGGATGGAGAGCATAGATATAGAAGACAGAAGAAGAAGAAGAAGAAAGATAGAAGAAGAAGAAGAAGATAGAAGAAGAAGAAGAAGAAGAAGAATTCGAGATAGAAGAAGAAGAATTGCGAAGATAGAATTTCAAGAAGAAGAAGAAGAAGAAGAGATAGAAGAAGAAGAAGAAGAAGAGAAGAAGAAAAGGAAGAAGAAGAAGAAGAGAAGAAGAGAAGAAGAAGAAGAAGAAGAAGAAGAAGAAGAGAGAAGAAGAAGAAGAAGAAAGAAGAAGAAGAAGAAGAAGAAAGAAGAAGAAGAAGAAGAAGAAGAAGAAGAAGAAGAAGAAGAAGAAGAAGAAGAAGAGAAGAAGAAGAAGAAGAAGAAGAAGAAGAAGAAGAAGAAAGAAGAAAAAGAAGAAGAAGAAGAAAAGAAGAAAGAAGAAGAGAAGAAAAGAAGAAGAAGAAGAAGAAGAAGAAAGAAGAAGAAGAAGAAGAAGAAGAAAGAAGAAAAGAAAGAAAGAAAGAAAGAAAGAAAAAGAAAGAAAGAAAGAAAGAAAGAAAGAAAGAAAAACAAGTAGCTTCAAACAGATTAACAAGCAGATTAAGAGAGACGTATCAATTCACGTCGCCATTTCTCTAGCATGCTTTAATATTGTTTTGATATACATAACAATACAAACTCAAGGTGTGTGTTCACCACCCCATGAAATCCCTTTGAACTGTAAAGTAGAAACGAAAGCTACCCAAACACATTTGAAATATGCAGTTTCATTTACTCATCTTGTTTACGTCCTTACTTTACAAATGCAGGAGGGGGGGTGTTCTTTGACGAAAATTCTATGACTTGCTATTGTTGTTCATTTCCAGCCCTATCTTTTGCATCTTCTTTGATGCATGGTGCACAGCATGCCTGATTTCAGGCTTTCAGCTCTACAGTGGCTGTGCGGATGGGTTTGTGAACAAATAAATATCAAGATTAAAAAAAAGAAAAAGAAAACAGTGCTAAAAAATATGGAAGGGGGAAATGGCACAGACACTATGTGTAAGAACCCACATACAAGCTTTACAAACAGAAAAAAGAAGGGATCAAAGTTGTAGGACATCAAATAGAAACACGATAAGTATGTTAAAAACTTCAATGATTGAAAAAAAGTAAAACAAAACACACACACATACACACATACACACACACACACACACACACACACTCTCTCTCTCTCTCACTCTCTCTCTCTCTCTCTCCCTCTCTCTCTCTCTCTCTCTGTCTCTGTCTCTCTCTCTCACACACACACACACACACACACACAACACACACACACACACACACACACACACACACACACACACACACACACACACACACAGAGTTGTTTAATTGTTAGGCATTTTCTGCTTTGTTTTTTGTTGTTGATTTTTTTGTTTTGGGTGGTTTTTTTTGTTTTGTTCTTTTGTTTAGATAGATGGCTTGATGAAAAAAAGCAAATCAATGCTTATTCAATGCACCATCTAGAAATAAAAAATTGATTTGGTTTGATTTGACACACACACAACACACACACACACATACACACACACACACACACACACACACACCACACACACACACACAACTACCAGTGGAAAAAACAATGACAATACGGAATAATTCTTAAAGAATAAAACAAACAAAAAACACATACTTTATTGTTGCTGATCTAAAAGCCTATCTCCCTCTGAAACATACCTTCATAAAAATGTGCATAACAATATCCGACCTAGGATGCGTGGTCACCATTCCATAAAATCCGTTTGAAACACTAAAAGAGAAACGGAAGCTACCCAAACGGATTTGAAACATTATGTAGTTTCATTTATTCATCTTGTTCACGTCTTTGCTTTACAAATGCAAGCTTGGTTTTTCTCTTTGACGAAAATTCAATGACTTTTTTTCGTTATCCATTTCCAACCCTATCTTTGCATCTTCTTTGATGTGTGGTGTAGCGCTATGCTTGATTTCAGGCTTTCAGACCCTCGGTAGATTTGTAGGTGGCTTTGTAAACAAAACAAAATTAATATCAGGATTGTTAACAAAAATCATGAAATACCACGAAAAGAGAGAAACGAAGGGTACCAGACTTATATGCAAGAACCTGCACAGAGTGTTATCTTGAGAAAGACAGAAAATAACAAAAAAATTGTACAAGATGAAAAAAATATCATCCAAAAAGCGAAGTGAAACTAACCCCCAAAAAACGAAGCAACACACAAACACAAACACAAACAGACAGATAGACAGACAGACAAACAGATACACACAGATAAACAGACACACGCAGACACAACACACATACACACAACACACACACACACGCACAAACACACCCACATAGACACAGACACACACAAACACACACAAACACACACGTTACACACACACACACACACACACACACACACACACACACACACACACACACACACACACACACACACAGAGATATATATATATATATATATATATATATATATGTATATATATATAATATAATATATATTATACACAAATAAACATTGTATAGAACTTTAGGGGAAAACATACAAAGGAAATAAATGCTACGGAAGTTATTGTATTTGAACCAAAGGAATATCTGTCAAATAAAGTTTTGTTCTGAAACTTTAGAAGACACAAAAAACAAAAACAAAAAAAACGCGAAAAATAATATCAATGGATAATAATGCCGTGTGCATAGTAGCTTTGACATTTCTTGTTCCTGTTAATACAGTTTATTGTACAACTCAAACTGTTTTCAAGTAAAATGGTGTAAATGTAAACGAAATTGAACCAAAGCTATTGCTATAACCGTGGAGCTTGAATCATGAAAAAAAAGAAAATAAAAAGAATGAGGATGAGGTATGAAAGTACAGTTGTGATTACGTTTGTGTGCTTTATTTCGTTTTGTTCCGCCTTGTTTTGTCTTTTTATCTTTTAAACTAAAATTTGAAAAGAAAAACAATAAACAGAAGGAGACAGGAGGAGGGGAGAGAGGGAGAGGAAGATAGAAAGGGAGAGAGGGAGAGAGAGGGGGGAAGGGGAGAGAGATAGAAAGAGAGAGAGAGAAACGCACACACACACATATACACACACACACGCACTATTGTCTAAAATCACTAAATGTGAATAGACGTTAAACTGAAGATACAAACACGCTCGCACGCACGCACGCACGCACACACACACGCACGCACGCACGAACGCACGCACGCACACACACACACACACACACACACACACACACACACACACACACACACACACACACACACACACACACACACAAACTGGGGAGAGACTTCGACAGACAAGCAGGCAGAGAGATGGGCAGACTGAGAGGGTGGAAGCAAAGGAGAATATTTTATTCCTAAGTGATTCCAGG
>CM060323.1:31745745-31768245 GCA_030674155.1 Stramonita haemastoma | reverse complement strand
AAAACGGTCGCTAAAGTACATCAAGAAACGTTACAGCTCTCTGCTTTTTTATATTTTGTTTATTTTATTTTATTCTTTTATATCGAGGATAGTGGAATAAGCGCTCGGGCTTTTTTCATCCAGTCCCCGTGTGTATACAGATTTTTAAAATATTGTCATCTGTTTCCACCCGCACACAATGGCCTACTCTTACGAAAAGCAGAACCGGATTTAACTGCTTGTCACAGTAAGCATCCAAATGTCCTTCAAATAAATACAGGTATAATTGTGGCCACTTTACCATGTTGACATACAACAGCGCAAACGTTTGCTGCTCTAACTACCACCTTCTGGAGCTGAGGAAAAACAATAGCTTACGTGGCTTTTTTTTTTTTAAAGGTTTTTTAAATAGTAGTTAAGTGTGCTCAAGACCAGCTGCTTAAAGAGGTGGGAGACTCCTCCCTTCCTGTCTTTTCCCCGGGGAAAGAGCCAGGTCCAGAAGAAGGGGAAGGAAAAACTTTTAAAAAATTAGTAGTTTTGTGAAACATGAGGTGATTTGACGTCTGCTCGCTTGTTTTTTTGTTTTGTGGTCAGATATTGACAGAAACAAACTGATGAGATCTCCATAAAAGTGCTGTTCAGTTTCTCGATGTATTACTAGAGATTATTTACCAGGGCTATTGCCGAAGACAGAGATGGCTGGAGGAGACTTGTTGGCGCCTTTTGCTCCACCCGGAGCGAGGAGGATTAAGTAAGTAAGTATAGCTTTACCATGCGCAGAAAGGCTATGGCAGGATGGGGACTGTTCTCTGCGCATGACAATCTCCCCAAACAATAAGGAGAGGAAAATGTCTGGAAGTAGGGTATGGCTGCCTACATGGTAATGCCCCTAAAAACTGCCTTGCACGCCATCCTCTCATCTGAAAGCACTGACGGTGTCACTGCACTGGAATGAAGCAGTAATGAAATGAAGCAGAATGCATGTTCTGTGCTATCCCTGTTGAGATGAATTACAAACAACAACAGGTATAAAGCAACAAATACACTATTGATCCCAATTTATCAGAGGCTGCAGGACAACACATGTCGCCTGTGGTTTTTTTTTTTAATGATTTTGCAGCTGATTTGCTTACCCGCATCGAAACAATTATGGCGCAATCTATCGAACTGAGTGAAGTAAACATTACAAGTCAATGCTTCACTGATTACAAAAGGTTCAAAAGAGTCATCGGTATACAGAAAGCAACTACAGACAAATGTTGTATGCAAATGTGCATCAAGATCTGCACTCAAGAGAAAAGTTACGAGTTCAATTTGTATAGTACTGATTTCCCTTGCTGGATCTTCCTCTCTGGCCCATACCAATTTGTTTAAAAGGTTACGTACTCTCCATTTACCTTCTCTGTCTATCTGTGTGTCTGTCTGTGTGTCTGTCTGTCTGTGTCTGTCTGTTGTCTGTCTGTCTGTCTGTCTGTCTGTCTGTCTGTCTGTCTGTCTGTCTGTCTGTCTGTCTCTCTCTCTCTCTCTCTCTCTCTCTCTCTCTCTCTCTCTCTCTCTCTCTCTCTTTCTCTCTGACAAAACCTCTCAAAGTAAGATTTTTCATGTCTATTAAAAATAAATCTATGTGGGCAAAACTTATCCGAATAAAACCAGTCTATACATTCATACTGTGACAAAAATCACCACGCCTCCTGCAGTACAAAGTAAGGTGTGTATCAGGGGTTGTCATGAAATCTGGCCATTATCAGGATGAACCAAACATTCGTGTATCATTGTCTTTATTCCTTTGGCGACTTCACGATTCATGGTAGGCGTCCATTAGTCTCGGAAGACTATGGAGTTACGCTCTAGGCTCTAGAGCGCAAAGCCTGGGTAACTAAGTATGGAGGGCAAGCTGTTACCCATGCAGCAGACCCCCCCCCCCCCTCTTCACGTTGCTAGAATGGTCTATTGGAAAGGTAATTGCCGATACGAATGGCTCCAGTGCCGTCGCAGGAGCTGCTAGAACGTTGCCATATACAGCCCCGAATTCTTATTCCCCCAAAAACTCATGAAGTTTTTGATTTTTGGACATGGCTATTTTTTGTGCTAACCTTTTGTCCTGGTCTTCAGTATAATCGATTAAAATGTTGTTTTTCTCGGGGACAGAGGGTGCAGTGTAAAAATAGATCAAAGAAACGGTTATTTCTGTAGCCGAAAAAAGAAGAAAAAAGAAAACAGAAAATCAGCAACCGTAATAGAAACTCATTTTACCACTATCAAATAGTTCCACTTTTAATCCACGGTTTTTGCGCTTTTTTTCTGGGTGTTTTTGTCTTCAGTTTTATTTTTTCAATCTGATGGTTTGTAAAGGGTGAAAGGAAAGTGTGTAGTCTTGGTGCGTTGTGAACGTATCCTTTTGGTGGATAACAAGCAAAGTTGGAAAAGAGAGAGAGAGAGAGAGAGAGAGAGAGAGAGAGAGAGAGAGACAGACAGACAGACAGACAGACAGACAGACAGACAGACAGACAGACAGAGACAGAGAGACAGAGAGACAGAGAGACAGAGAGAGGTTGATTGGTTGATTGGTTGATTGTTAATCTTTATTCCATAGGGTTACAGATAAGCACTGACATTTTTTTTATCCGGCTCTTGCCCTGAGTAGAGGCTACCGCTATTTATCACAACTAATGTTTACAAGAAAGAAAGAAAGAAAGAAAGAAAGAGAGATAGGGAGAGAGAAGATAGACAGACAGAGACAGAGACAGAGAATGGCCTGCTTTGAAGAGAAGTCATCACAAACAAACGGCTGAATATTTGAAAATCGAAAAAAATGGTTAATATTTGATGATAACCAAACTGTTAACAGTTTCACAGATAACTGAACTTCTTGATATTTCATACTAGTCAAACTGTAAAATGTTTGAAAAAAAAACAACCCAGACTGCTAGATAGTTAAACCTTACTGCTAGAATTTTTTGGATGACCTTTTGTATTGATGCTCCTATATTATGCTGAAAGCATTTGCCCTCTAACGGCCAATCATTTTAACCTATTTTTCTCGGCTTGTTTTGATTTAATTGGTTTATTGTTGTTGTCACTTTTGTTTAATTTGTGTGAGTATTTTGAGACTTTTACAATTCATATTGATGGTGAACAATAAAGTGTTCTTTTTTAAGGTGTCTAATGTCGCATGAGTGAGAAAACATTAAAAGGAAAATCGAAAAGTACACATAATTAAATGACAATACATTTTGTTGGAAGAGGTTATGTAAGATTGTACAACAGAAAGTGGGGATCATTTTCATCCCTGTTTACTGACAACTAGATATGTTTTTCTGCGAAAACATTATTTGTGAACAGATAATTCTCTGCTCAAACTGTCAACTAGTGTACCAAAAGTGTTTGGTGCGCCTCCTGATTTTCTTCTAGCAAACATTTTTCAGCCAGCATGAGTGAAATATTGCTCATTACAAACTGTATCGCATTTAGTAAAACTAAACACATGATGTAAGACACGTATAGAAGCTCCTTGAAGAATTGGCACTAAGAAAGAAGTGCATTTTCTCCCCAGGATAGGTGAACTAAAATTGAACGACATCTTTCTTTACCCAGAAGTGATACTAAGAAAGAAGCGCATTCTCTACCCAGGATAGGTGATACTAAAATTGAACGACATCTTTCCTTTACCCAGAAGTGATACTAAGAAAGAAGCGCATTCTCTACCCAGGATAAGTGATACTAAAATTGAACTACATCTTTTCTTTACCCAGAAGTGATACTAAGAAAGAGGTTCATTGTTTACCCAGAAGAAGTGATACTAAGAGTGACAGGAGAAGTGATACTAAGAGTGACAGGGGAAATGACACTAAGAATGAAGTGCATTCTTTACCCAGGAGAAGTGACACTAAGAATGAAGTGTATTCTTTACCCAGGAGAAGTGACACTAAGAATGAAGTGCATTCTTTACCCGGGAGAAGTGACACTAAGAATGAAGTGCATTCTTTACCCAGGAGAAGTGACACTAAGAATGACAGAAGTGATACGAAGAATGAAGTGCAGCCTTTACCCAGGAAAAGTGATACTAAGAGTGACAGGAGAAGTGATACTAAGAATGAAGTGCAGCTTTACCCAGGAAAAGTGATACTAAGAGTGACAGGAGAAGTGATACTAAGAATGAAGTGCAGCCTTTACCCGGGAGAAGTGACACTAAGAATGACAGGAGAAGTGACACTAAGAATAAAGTGCATTCTTTACCCAGGAGAAGTGACACTAAGAATGAAGTGCATTCTTTACCCAGGAGAAGTGACACTAAGAATGAAGTGCATTCTTTACCCAGCAGAAGTGACACTACGAACGAGCTGCATTCTGTACACCAGAGCTAACTAACCCCGGTCCTTCCCACAGCATCAATATTCTCCACACACTGACCACACCTCCGTTTCTCCTACCTGCCTGCCTGCCTGCCTACCTGTCACCCCTCACCTTGCATCATCACACTCCCCACACAACACTACAACACACACACACACACACACACACACACACACACACACACACACACACACACACACACACACACACACACACACACACACACACACACGCACGCACGCACGCACGCACGCACGCATAGATGTAACAACACCTGCCAATAGTACCGGTCATACATCACTGTCAACTCACTTCTTTCTCCGAGTCTTTCAGCAGTGCTTTCAGACACTAACAGTGGAATCTTGTCTGATCTACATCGTATATTTCCACCGCTGTCACTTTCTCTCTCTCTGTCTCTGTCTCTCTCTCTGTCTCTCTGTCTGTCTCTCTCTCTCTCTCTCTCTGTGTCTCTCTCTCTGTCTCTCTCTCTCTCTCTGTCTCTCTCTCTCTGTCTGTCTCTGTCTGTCTCTCTGTCTCTCTATCTCTCTCTCAGACCATACATCTTCCCCTTACTGACAAATCACACAGATTCGCGCCGCAATGATACGTTTTATGCTGACAGAGTCTGGTTTCTCACACACACACCCCTCCCCTCCCACCAAACACACACACACATACACATCCTGGTGTTCGATTCCGCTTTTTTATATTTGTGACGCTCCACCACGAAATGAGTCGCTTAGCACATAACCCACTTTTCCGCTAGAAGCCATTAAAGGCAGGTAGGGTCAAGTTAGTAATTTTCTGATTTTGATTGATTATAAAACTATAGCCATTATTCTACCTTGTAATGAAATATCAAGTCATTATTTTGTATCCTTTTGCTTTTAAACGTGTTTTTAAAATGCCCAAGCCCTCATTCTGACCATTTATTATGATGCTAAACTTGTCCATTTCTCGTTTTGTCATCTCCTGCAGTCTATCATTTCAACTTGTAATAACTTTTCATAGAAGTGTCCGATTTTCAATCTGTTTTTTCTATTGTATAGCTATTGCATTGCAGATTAGTAAAATGTCAATAACTAAAAATTGACCTCTGGTGTAATGCAACTCCTTATGTGGTGGAGCGTCACATTTACTTTCTCGTCTCGCTGAGTTTTTAGGGCATTATCCTTTCAATGTTTTGTTGTATTGTTAAATGTAAGACTCCTTCACACACAGACACACACACACGCACGCAGCACGCACGCACACACACGCACACACACACACCACCCCACACACACACACACACACAACATACACACACACACACACACACACACACACACACACACACACACACACACACACACACACACACACACACACACACACGAAAGAACACACAAACACGATAACCTATGCAATTGTCGGGCGGCAGGGTATCAGAGACCTCAGCTTCTCTAGGGGCCAGCATATTGAGGGCGGTGCCCATCTCCTCTCCCTCGCTGCTTTACCTTCCCTGTCCCTAAAGAGGGCAGGTACCCATTTACAGCTGGGTGAACTGGGGGGAGGAGGCTGGTTGAAGAATCTTCAGTTGTTCCCCCACGGTCCACGGGACTGCGGGACAGGTGAAGGTGAAGGAACTGGGGGACTGATCTGAATCCAAGGTGCGCCAATGGTCACCCATCAGTGAGATAACCCCACTCTACGCTGCTCAACCTTAGCTTGGGGATCGGGGAGGGAGTGCTCTGACCACTTTGCTTTCCTGATCCGCAGTGCTGTGTAGCTGTTGCTTTATCTTATTTATTTATTTATTTTTTTTTTTTATATCGAGGATAATGGAATAAGCAATCATGTGCTTTTTTTTTACATCCAGTGCCCGTGTGCATGCAGTTTTGTAAATGTCATCTGCTCTCACCGGCACACGATGGCCTACTCTTACGAAAAGCGGAACAGGATTTAACGTGTGCACAAGATGTTCTGCGTGCGTTCGTACACGGGGCCTCGGTTTATAGTCTCATCCGAAAGACTAGCTTTCAGAAGCTTTGAGAACATCAACAAAGAATGTCACATATGGGGTGGCCAAGGAGAAAGTAAAGCCTTAAATAACGTGTTGGTGTTGGATTTAAATGCCTTTCTTCTCTTCCTCTTGCCTTGCTTTTAGCAAGATCTAGTCAAGTTACATGCCAAAAAAAAAAAAAAATCTTCAACTGATTTTTTTGTAGAAGGCTTGAGGAAAAGCAACGACAAGAATATGATCCGATCAGATTATGAGGCAGAAACCTGAGCTATTAGCATTTGATGCATGATATTGCACGTATGGATCTTTTTAACACTCATTTTTGCAACTCAAGCTGGTTCTGTCGATCCACCTAGCTAAAAGCAGGCTGCGCTTTTTGGATCGTCAACAGCCAGAAGTGGATTTAACCCTGCATTCTTTTCCCCCGGTCTCTTTCTTTTGCTCGTTTTTTTGCCGGGGCTTCAATTTTGTTTTCCTTGTAGCTTGCCTGCTTGTACTTCTTCCTCCAATAGGCGTATACATGGCTGTGCGCATGTTTTGTTTCCTATTAAAAAACCAACACACATTTCTTTTGTTTAAACACAAAGAGGACACATTTTTCATGTGTCAAGGTGGGACTTGGGTTCGAAACTGATGAAATTCTGTTGACAAGCCCATGTTAAAAGTTATGCCATAATTATATTGAAAGGGCATCACTTGTAAAGAATAAAATCAAATAAAGAAAAGACCCCCCCCCACCCTGCAAAAATAAAACCCCACCCAAAAGCCAACAAGAGGAAGAAAAACGGGAGAAAAACGAGCAACAATAATAGCCAAAGGAAAAGAAGCTACCGAAGGAAAGTTGAGAAACTGGAAGAACAAAAGAGGCCGAAATGAACGCAAGATGAAGGAAAGCTGAGAAACAGGAGGAATGGGGAATAGAAGGAGAGAAAGATGAGAGGGAGGGAAGAAGAGAGGAAGAGAAGAAGAGAAGAGAGAGAGAGAGAGGAAGAGAGAGAGAGAGAGAGAGAAGAGAGAGAGAGAGAGAAGAGAGAGAGAGAGAGAAGAGAGAGAGAGAGAGAGAGAGAGAGAGAGAGAGAAGAGAGAGAGGAGAGAGAGAGAGAGAGAGAGAGAGAGAGAGAGAGAGAGAGAGAGAGAGAGAGAGAGAGAGGAGAAGAAGAGAGAGATTAGCAAAAGAAAGAAAAACGGAATGAGAGAAATGGAAAAAAAAATAGAATGGTATTATGCTAGAGATATAAACACAAAAGAACCAAACACCCAAATCCAAGACTTTAAGCATAGTGGATCTATAGAATCAAACTCGAGCAGAGAAAAAGTTAATGCATAGTATCATGCAATCTTTCTCCAGAAACATTTCCTCCCTCTTAATCCGATGGAGCGTATTTTTAAGCTTTTCCATTTTAATCACAAATTTAGTACCCCACTTTCTTTGGCATGTATGTTCTCAAGAACTTCTGAGAAAAAGCCACACACATAAACAGGAGAGAACATACTTACATTCCTGTCAGTTAAATCAATCTTGACTTAATATTCTACCATTCAAAGACAGACTGTTTTTGATATAAGTCTTCATGTATGTTTTACATAGTTCACAAAATAGCACGAAAGAAAATTACTGGAAATTTCGATATAAACAAAAACAGATACAGACACAAGCTCTTTTTCCAAAACCTCGTAATAATCTTTTTTAAGACCAGGTTAACATTATTCTGACGGAAGAATATGGAACAGTTTATCTCCCTTTCTTAGTCAGCACGATTAAATCAAAGCTTCAAGAAAGCAATGAACAAACATTTGATGGAAACATTATAATCTGTCTTTTCTTGTACTGAACATTTTGTCTGCTGCTCTGTTGTCTAATTTTGCTAGCTTGTTATTTTCTGTTGTTGTTTTTTTGTTTTGCTTTTTTATGTCCCTAAATTTTGCATTTCTGATCTATTTGTTAATGGATACTTCATTTTCGGTCTGGTTATCATGTTTCAGGTAGAATGTTCTGGACTTGTATTTATGTTGATAGCTGTGTCGCTTCGTTCTTTTGCTTTGATATGATTTGCTTAAACTGCTTTGTGTGCTTTATGAGTCTTTTTGTTTGTTTTTGGTGGGTTTTTTTTTACCGTTTGCGTGAATGTGTGTGTGTATGCATGCGCTCGTGCGCATATATATATATATATATATATATATATATATATATATATATATATATATATATATATTATATACATATGTGCGTATACACGTACCTTCATGTGTGCACCTATGTGTGTGGTGTTGTGCGCGCTTGCGCGCAGGCGCTCGTGCGCATATATGTATACATACGTGCGTGTACACGTAACTTCATGTGCGTACCTATGTGTGCGTGTGATGCAGTAATGCCTTTAGAATTATACTTATCAAATTTAACGTAATTCAGACTTCTTTCAGTTTCCATTTCAGACGATCTTTGCCTTGAAATCAGAATTACACGACCGAAACATTGACGTTGTATAACTATGCTTTTTCAAATCAGATTAATGGAGGCAGCTGTTCAAACAACAACAGCTTATATACTTTATCATCCAGCAGAATTAGTTGGAGGTCACTACATTACCATAAACCAAGGAGAAAAATGGTCATCTGACTCATTATCAGCTGCAATCGTCATTGGGGAAGGGGGATACCTACATTACATAAATGTACAGGTAATATGTAAGCCTAGTCTATATGTTTAAAAGTGATCAAGGTCAGTCATGTCAGTTTACCTACAGCCAGGTATTTTTGGAACAATACAAACAACCCCGTAGAAGTGTAACTTAAAATAAAAAAAAACTTATACACAAAAGTCAGAACATCACAAAAAACACGACAGAATTTTTTTTCAAGAAGAATATACTTAGCCGTAAAAAGAGATCAGTGACTTCTACATGACAAAAACACAGTGTGATCGATCAAGACTCGCTAACAAAGATAACACGACAATAAAAACAATAGTTTAGCACTCACGCCAATGTCATGACGACAAATGTCACAGTAGCATTGTGCGTGCTCTCCAACTAGCCAAGGAAACTTTTTAATTCGTCTAGTCACCCATCCCCCCCCCCCCCCATCTCTAATACCTTCTGCCGCCCAATCATTTCACATAAATCCTTTCCTGATCGTCTTAAGCTTTCTTTCTTTTCAATCATTCTGCCATATTTCTGTGTCTGTTTGTCTGTTTCCCTGCCTTTCTGTCTCGGTTTTTCACAAGCACACTCACCCTTCTCCCTCCACACATAAACATCACATCACATCACATCACCTCACATTACATCACATCATATCACATCACGTGCAGTCGTTTATTTTTCTCGAGGACAATAAATAACCACTCACGTGTTGTTCTTTTGTGTGCTATCATTATTTTTTTTAATCCAGTCTCCTGCCTTTGTCACATTTTCTGAACAAAACAAACAAACAAACGTCTCCTACAGTCTGATATCACTCACTACGACACAAAAACTACGACAGTTCTGCTTCAAGCCGAGTCCATTTTGATGTGCCAGAAACAGAAACAATTCTCATTCGTCGATTTCTACATAATTGACCTGTCGAAGACTCGAGGGCGATACTGGTCACATAACAGCCAGGCCTGATGCACACACGCTAGGCACACCCACTCCCATGTTTGCATGGAATTGAACAAAAAGGAGAGGGGAAAACTGTGTACAGAGAATTCGCATGACAAAGAGACAAGCGGTTAATAAAGAACAATTGTTTTATTTGATGGAGATATATAAAGCAACGAAAGTTTTAATATTGACGATAATGTGACTCAGTTTATATAAATATTGCATGCATTCGTTCATACGCAAAAAATTGCGAAAGAAAGCAACTGTTTGGCAACCATTAACTTTTTTGTCACTGTAAGAATGATTACCAAAGACTTGCATTGATATATATGTATATAGAGAGAGATAATACAATATAATATATATATATATATATATAAATAATATATATACATACCGTGTGTGTGTGTGTGTGTGTGTGCGTGCGTGCGTGCGTGCGTGCGTGCGTGAGTGGTGTGTGTTGTGTGTGTGTGTGTGTGTAAAATACCCTCCGTCCTTCTGACCTCATCGGCTTCAATCCCCAACAAAGGGAAGACTTTGAAGTGTGAGATACAGAGACAGACACAGATTCACCAAACACTGAAGATAACCTCAGAGGAGAGTTCACGGCTGGTAGATACGACATTAGCGTTTTCAACAGGGCCAGAGAAACAGCTTAAATACCTATGATCTCTGTGATTTATACCTAGATTCTCAGCACACTGCAATCTCCTGTTTAAAGACAAACAGCTTACATGCTTACCCATGATCTCTGTGATTCATAACCTAGATTCTCAGCACACTGCAATCCTGTTTAAAGACAGACAGCTTACATGCTTACCCATGATCTCTGTAATCCATGACCAGATTCTCAGCACACTGCAATCCCCTGTTCAAAGACAAACAGCTTACATACCCATGATCTCTGTAATCCATGACCAGATTCCCATCACACTGCAAACCCCTCTTTAGACAGTCACATCTCCTTCACACCCATTAACCCCACACCAGCGGCCACTGAGGCTTTTTTTTACACTGTGTCTTGTCCCTCTCTGACTTCACCTGTCTCTATCCCCTCCCAGCCATGGAAAAAGGGTGGGTTTTACGTCCTCATGGCAACAGAGCCTTTAGGGACAAGGAGGTGTGGGTGCAAGCAGCCAAGGAGAAGTCGTTTTTGTTGTTCCTCACAGGTGTTCTTATCAGCTCTTCCATGAGAAGATTGTGGATTTATATGCCAGATAGGCATTCTCTAGACATTAATGCACCGAAACACGCACGCGCGGGCGTAAGCATGCATGCGAGCGTACCCGGGCTCGCACACACACGCACACGCGCGCGCGCGCACGCACGCGCACACGCACGCACGCGCACGCACGCACACGGGGCGTCAGTTTATAGTCTCATCCGAAAGACTTTTGGGGGGAGTGGAGTCAGCACTGATGTTAACTTTTAAAATTGTCTTTTCATATTTATTCAGCATCCAACCTTTCTCATTAACTTTCTTTAAAAAGATATCACTAAAAGACACCATTGGGAGCACTAAAAATTTCTTTGGCTGTAAATAAGGCAGCAATTTTGAAATGTTTTATTTATTTAAGAAGGCTTTTCGTTTTCATTTAGCAATCAATTTTTTCTGCAAATTTTCTCCCCAAAAAATGTTCATAAGAAAATAATGGCAAGACGGAGAAGCGTTTACGTCTCTAAATAATTATAGTATATTTACCGTAACATCTAGTTTTGTCTACTAAAGAGAAAATATCACAATAACGCTAGGAAAAGCACAACAACAATGAATTGTACCTTTTATGATGACAAATTCTTTGTTTTTATTGCTTTTTTCTTACTTTTAAATAACTGTGTTTAACAATCCAACAACAAACGCACACGTGTGAGTGATAACACTATGAAAAAAAAAAAGAACGAGAAGGGAGACGATTTTGGTCGACGCATCTTTTGTGCAAGGAAGGGGAGACTACTGGTATCACTTTATAATGTGAAAGTACGTAAAATTGAAGGGGAGACTAATACTACCCTCAGTCCAATCCCATCTTCTGTGTGATCCTATCAGTGTGCTGCCAATCTGCAGACGCGGCCACGCTCACTCATCCGACTAATGGGTTTAAACCTCTTTGCCGCACAGCATCTCACCTTGTTTCTGGGTTATCCTAAGAGTATACTACTACGTGCACCTTGTGGCAGCCGACAGACCATATCTAATCACTGATCGGTGTTTCATTGCCTGGCAGCTTTGGGCTTCATTTACCATTTTGGGTCTCTGTGGTGCCATCGCATCAATATTGCAGTAAGAGTGTGTGTGTGTGTGTGTGTGTGTGTGTGTGTGTGTGTGTGTGTGTGTGTGTGTGTGTGTGTGTGTGTGTGTGTGTGTGTGTGTGTGTGTGTGTGTGTGTGTGTGTGTGTGTGTGTGGTGGTGGTGTGTGTTTGTGTGTGTGTGTGTGTGAGTGTGTGTGTGTGTGTGTGTGTGTGTGTGTGAGTGTGTGTGTGAATTCTTTTATTTCGAGAAGAGAGAGAGAGAGAGAGAGAGAGAGAGAGAGAGAGAGAGAGAGAGAGAGAGAGAGAGAGAGAGAGAGAGAGAGAGAGAGAGAGAGAGAGAGAGAGAAGAGAGAGATGTGTGTGTGTGTGTGTGTGTGTGTGTGTGTGTGTGTGTGTGTGTGTCCAATCCTATACAACTAAGAAGTACGATTTCTTTCTGCGATTAAAGATAGATGAATAAGCAAAAAGCTTCTTTACGCCAGGCTCTCAAACGGGAGAAAGAAAGAAAAAAAAAGAAAGAAAAAAAGAAAGAAAGAAAAAATAAAAGAAAGAAAGGGGGGAAAAGAAAACAAAGAAAAGACGAAAAGATAAAAAGAAAAGAAAGGAACTAAAATGGTTTAAGAAAAAATAAAGAGAGAAAGATAGAGAGAGACATAGAGATACAGAGACAGGACAGACAGACAAACAGACAGACAGAGATCTGAGAGAGAGGTAGTGGCGATCGATTTGCTTAACTCTTTCCCGCCAAACGCATCCCACCCATGTTTAAACCTGTGGAAGACTTTGACATGATCCCTGCAAGCAATGGACATAGAGGACACTCCTGAAATAAAGACCAGAACACACACGGTTGTAGGGCTAACGATTGAATTAAGCCACATTTTTTTCAATCAACATTCTAGTTCAGATGACATTTCGAAATCTGTTGTCTCTTTCTTCTTTATGTGGCCACAATCCGCTGAACTCTGGCAAGGGGTTACCATGATACCCCACTTTATTCCGATTGTTTGCAGCTACATGCGTTTGGGACACCCACATGGGCTACAAATCGTCTCTTGGCAGGTGCATGCTGACTGAAAAACCCTATCTATGGCAAAAATACGAGTGTGTATTGGGCCCACACAATCTCTTACACAATCAATCTCTGAACTCTGTCCTATACTATGGCAAAAATACGAATGTGTGTTGGGGCCCACACAATCCCCTACACAATCAATCTCTGAACCCTGTCCCCCTGTCGATAGTGTCTTGAAGTCACCACTTAGCCAATGCAGTTGGTAAACAACGCTAACAATGGAGCTATCACGAAATGATGCATGATGCATTTTAACTTATCCAGTCCAATCCAACCTTATTGTTTATAGCCCCGCTGACCATAGGTCTTATCTTAGATCACATAAAAGTAAAACAAAAATCTCATATCTCACAACATATGGCGATAGTGAACAGACCTAAGATCGAAGTCAACAACGGCAGTAATTGATGCATAACTCATCTCTTTTAGGTTTAAAGGGACGAATGGACTATCTTCTATCTACTATCTATCTATCTATCTATCTATCTATCTATCTATCTATCTATCTATCTATCTATCTATCTTCTATCTATCATCTATCTATCTATCTATCTATCTATCTATTTCTTCTCTTCTATCTATCTTCTTTCTTTCTTATCTTTTCCTTAGTCTGGCGACCATGGGGGCACCCTGAAGACTTGACAACCAGTTTCCCTCCATTCCTCCCTCTGTTCTGCCTTTCTCAAGTTTTGTGAGTTCTAGGCCTGTCCATTGCTGATGTTGTCCTCCATCTCTTCTTGGTCTGCTCTTTTGCTTCCTCCTTGGACAGTGCTTGCAGTATTGTTTTGCTAGTCCTTTTGAATATGGATACTAACCTCAAATCTGTCCTCGCAGAGAGGTTGTTCTTGACTGGTTTTTTCAGCGTAGATTGAGCTGCTCAAGTCATCATCTTTACACTGTGATACTCACACCGTAAGCTCCTATCCCATCTCCACCGCCTGAAAATATCCCCACTGGCCAGTAGCCCCCGTGGCACAGGCCCACAAACTCTTCCACATATGCTGCTGTCCTGTCTCCTTACCTTCAACACTCTGAGACACCAGACGTGGCTCAGCCCAGCAGAGCTCCAGGAAAAACTGTGGGGAGTAGTTAAGTCACTGAGACAGACTACAGACTTTGCCATCCAGACCGGACTAATCATTCAACTAATCAGGGAACGTAGAAAGAAAATAGTGTGTAATCAAACAAGACACTATCCCCCTCTCTTTCAGAAGTCTACTCGCAGAACATGGCATATCTGAAAATTGCTTATGCAAATGCCCAGCCCACAGTGTAGCCAGCAATGTTTGGCAGTTACGACGTGAATAGATGAATACATGTATGATTTATTGGCGGCATAAAACTACCTACCTATAGGCATAATCACGGTGAAGTGTGCTATCTAATCCACACGGCGAAGTTACCGGATACCGCCTAGATACCAATATCCAGGTCCTCCCGAGGAAACTACCTTTCCCTATCACCTAGCAGCCGAACTTTCCCTACAGAGGACGGCAATGGGAGAGTTAGCTATCATCCCCCCCAACTCCTCTCCTCCTCCCACGTCTTCTGTGGAGTGATCAGAGGAGGGCCTGCTGTAGCTCAGCCCTCAGACCACTTTATTCTGCACCGTCTTTTGCCCATCGTGGCCGGCTATAGCGGCTTATTTAAAGGCCTTATTCTCCTTGAGGGGAGCGGAATTTGACAGTGTTTATGGGACACCGGCTCCCTTCTCTGTCTTCTGGAATAAGGTTTATGCCTCTGTGGCCAGCGATTAGCTTTTCTGCTTCACTTCCAATGGCTTCATCCTCCCTGCCCTCTTGCTTCTCTCTCCCCCTCCTTTTCCCTCCCAACTGTGTCTGCTGAACAAAACGCTCTGTCTTCTGTCTCTCTCGTCTTTTTCTCGTCTTCGTCTTCGTCTTCGTCGTCTTCTGCTTTTCTCTCTCTCTCTCTCTCTCTCTCTCTCTCTCTCTCTCTTCTCTCTCTCTCTCTCTCTCTCTCTCTCTCTCTCTCATCCATCACACCCCCCCCGTATCCTGCAGGCATGTTGGCTTAAAGCGCATATGCCTGTGGTGAGATTACAGTAGATAAGAAAGTGACTTTCCTTTCTTTTAACACGGGTTTCATAGTTTCGAGGCATATCCAAGTGAATCAATTCATCTCGGAGCGTGTATGTGCATGTTTCAAAAAAGTGCATTCTTGTAAATCGTTGAAAGAAGGGATGAGGGGGATTATGTGTTCCATTCCAAAAAACACCGCGCAGATTTGCAGGCTGCTTCCCTTTCAAGCATTACCCTTTTTTAATCATCGATGATTTGGGGATCATTTTCGCCAAACGAGCTGAAGTGTCTGGGAATGAAAAGATATAGGCTATATTTTCTAACTTGGTTCCTTCCACAGCAGAAAAATGTGGTGAAAATAACGATGGGAATCGATGTCCCAGGCTCCTAAAAGATGATGAGTTTTTTTAAATTTTATTAACAAACGTGGTAAAAACGTTCCAGTTTGCGATGCATGAAAAAACAGGTTTAAAAAGAGCCCCACATAAACTGCTGACTGAAATGAAAGAAGTACATGCCTTCACCCCCCAAAACTTACATCTACCTACCTAAACAGAAACCTGCACCTTGCCCCCCCCCCCCTTCTTTACACAGAATAAAACATACACACACATACACACACGCATGTGCGGACATGTCTGCACACTATTAATTAGCTGAAAGATTAAATGCTCATCAAGCTGACACGTAGCTTAAACTTTGGAATTAATCATTAAAAATACCAGTCACTTCAGAACAATTTCTCATTAACTAGCCTCACCTTGAATTATAACAACAGTTTTTTTTTATTTAACCCTCTTCACTTTCTGATCACTTTATTCACTTTAAAACAGTTTCCAATCAAATCTTTTTCCTTTGGAATAATGCCTGTTGAGCCTTTCCTATTTAAACAATTTTTTATTACATGACTGAGCTTTCAATTAGAAAAATATGTTATCGTACTCTTTGAATAATATTTGATTATCTACATGTAGAAACAATTAATAGACAGCCTTTCCTTCAAAACAATTTCTGACTATATAATACACACACACACACACACACACACACACACACACACACACACACACACAACAATATATATATATATATATATATATATATATATATATAAATATATATATATATATATCTGTGAGTGAGTGAGTGAGTGAGTGAGTGAGTGTGTGTGTGAGTGTGCGCGCGCGCGCGCGTTGTGTGTGTGGTGTGTGTGTGTGTGTGTGTGTGTGTGTGTGTGTGTGTGTGTGTTGTGTGTGTGTGTGTGTGTGTGTGTGTGTGTGGAGAGTGTGTGTGTGTGTGTGTGTGTGTGTGTGTGTGTTTGTATGTACACATTTATACATACATACATACATACATACATACATACATACATACATACATACATACATACATACATACATACATACATACATACATACATACATACATACATACTACCTACCTACCTACCTACCTACCTACCTACCTACTACCTACCTACCTACCTACCTACCTACCTACCTACCTACCTACCTACCTACATACATACATACATACATACATACGTACGTACGTACGTAGTATGTATGTTTGTACATACGTACATACATACATACATACATACATACATACATACATACATACATACATACATACATACATACATACATACATACATACATACATACAACATATATACATACATACAGTAGATTTTGATACAGAAAGAGCGTATAATATGAGACTACTCCCAAACCCAAGCTTTACAGCTGACATTTGAGTTGCTGGACAAACTCATAACATGTTTTACAACCATAGTCCTGAACAAAGCCCATTTTCAAACAAGTAAATCGGTGCTGCGTGTTCTGTTTCAGCCAAGCAATGGAAAACCAGAACATTCAGTCTCAGCACGAACAGAAATAAAACCCTGACACAACAAAGACAATGCCTATGTCCTTCACCTTACCAAACAAAAGTCTTCAAACTTCTGGAACTATACTTAACAGAATCTAATCTGATTATAATCGTAACTTCAGAACTTGTGGCAATAAAAAGAAGCCCACACAATTCGCGTATTTAGGTCGATGATTAAATACAAAGATACCTTTCTGGGGGAACTTACGTCTCTAGTTTTCATAAGAGGATTTACCAACACGGTGGTAATCTAGTTTGTCGAGATCTGGTGGTGGCATTTGAAAAAGTAAAAAGGTCGGTTTCCTGCAGTGTTCGTAGGAAAAAAAGGTCTGTCTAATTTGGCGGTCATTGCCAAGTATCTGGTATTGTCTTTTGAGTTTCGTGCGTGTGTGTGTGTGTGTGTGTGTGTGTGTGTGTGTGTGTGTGTGTGTGTGTGTGTGTGTGTGTGTGTGTGTGTGTGTGTGTGTGTGTGTGTATGTGTGTGTGTGCTGTGTGTGCACTGTATGTGTGTTTACTCTGTGTGTGTATGTGTATGTGTGCGTGTGTCTGTGTGTGTGTTTTGTGTGTGTCTGTGTGTGTGTGTCTCTGTGTGTCTGTCTGTGTCTGCTTCTGTGTGTGCTGTGTGTGTGTGTGTTCACATATGCCTGCGGACGCGTACGTGTGTCCTCTTGTAGGTTGTACTTTGAGCTTATTAGTGGGGCATTTCTCTGCTTAGTTGTAAAGTACTAGCTATATTTGTCATTTCTAGGTTTAAATTCCTAGGTTTACCAATAGTGGAATTGTCGCGAATGCGACCGTCTTTGCCCACCGTTAAAGAAGCTGCATTCCGACTTCGGGGATAAATCACAATACATAACGTAACAATGATAACAAATTGCTAAGGTTACCATTATCATTGTTATTATAATTATTCTTGTTGTCGTTATCTCCTTATTACGTTGTCATCGTCTTTGCTCTTAAAGTGTTCAGTTTCCACATAATCGTATAACTAGACAAGTGAGTGTGAAAAACGTTGACAAAGTGTTCTCGTAAACAGTAGAGTATTTTCAAGAATGGTTTTACCCATAGCTTGCAGTCCTTTTACCATGTGAAACAATAATACTAGTAGCTTTCTTCTTTCGCTTTTTCAATCACAAGGTGTTGGTTTGCTAGACACCCACATTACACCCACAGGCAAACTTCAGCAAGCCTTTGTTGAAGTGGGTTTTTTCCTACTCCTACCATTATCTCGTTGTTTTCACATGACAGAGTACACAGCTTCTGACAAGTCTTTGTTTCTTTTCTCAAATATATATATATTCTTGAAGAATCATTAAAAAAGGAGGTTCGATCCTTTAAGTGCTTTTTAAAATATCATTCTTGGAAGCAGTGGTTTGTGCAAAAAGTGTGGTATGTCAAACTGTCATGACTTCCTGTCCAAACTTCATGACTTCTGTCAAAACTGCATGACTCTATCCAAACTGCATGACTTCATCCAAAACTGCATCCTTTCTCTATCCAAACCTGTCATGACTTCCTGTCAAAACTGCATCCTTCTTCCTATCCAAACCTGTCATGATTCCTGCCAACCTTCATGACCTCCTGTCCAAAACTGCCATGACTTCCTATCCAAAACTGCCATCACTTTCTTCCTATCCAAACCTGTCATGACTTCTTGTCCAAACCTGTCATGACTTCCTGTCCAAAACTGTCACGACTTTTCCTGTCCAAAACCTGTCACGACTTCTTCCTGTCCAAAACTGTCACGACTTTCTTCCTATCCAAAACTGTCACGACTTCTTGTCAACTGTCACGACTTCTTCCTGTCCAAAACTGTCATCACTTTCTTCCTGTCCAAACCATTAATTTTGTAAGATGCAGGCCAGGCACAGCCAGCACAGGTAGGCCAGCAGAGAAGATATCGAACGAAGAACTGGACTTTACAACTTGAAGGAGAGGACAGACCTCAGCATCTGAGTTGCTTGCTGACAGAGGATGGCGAGCCCTCTGTATCCACACACAGCTCTTCGGTCTTCCCTACGATCAGCATCGCGGTCACTGGTAAAAGGTAAAAAAGTAAAGGTGTCCCATAACCTGTGTGGTCCTAGGGGAGCGAGGCATCAGAGACCTTAGCTTCTCTAGGGGCAAGCATATTAATGGCAGCGCCTATCTCCTCTCCCTCTCGCTGCTTTACCTTCCCTGACCCTAAAGAGGGCAGGTACCCATTTACAGATGGGTGAAGTGGGGGACTGTACTGAAGCCAAGGCGCGCAAACGGTCACCCCTCCAACTGGTAACCACTCTCAATGCAGCTTAACTTGACTGGGGGAAAGCGAGCGCTCTGACCACTGAGCCATCCCGCCCCCTTAGCTATACCGGTCACTGGTAGGGGCACACAATGAAGGGATGCTTGTTTTTTGTGTTAGTTGAAAGAACTAAAACAGACTTTGCAGAAAAGCTTTGTGCTGTTGTTGACATCACTAGTTTCATGATGTTTGTTGTTTGTCTCTTGGTTTATTTGTGAATTTTCTTTGAATGCCGAGGCTATTGCAAAGTGATAAAATTCCCTCTAACATTATATGAACTCACTCACTGCTTTCCATGAATCGTTTGTTATTAAAGCAATATAAAATATCAATGAATAAATATCCTGCGAGACAAAAACATTGCTTACTATTAAGCTAGTTTGAGAGTTCCTATTTCCAGTTTCCTCGAACAAGAATGACAGTGTTCGGAACGGGCATTATAAGCTACGCCACACCTACCAAAAAACCTCTCTCAGTCAAACCTTGGCAGTTTTCCAAACATTCACATACATTATCTGAACTTTATCGTGCGTGAGGTTAAATTTGTCTACATTCTTACCCATACAAAAAAAATATAAAGGTATTGGCAGGTTTGCATACTGTTGAGCTAAACAACAAAAAAACTCTACGCTTCATTTACTACATGCCACCAAGATTTGAACTCCTGACTTCAGCACCATAACATTCAGAAGCCCACCAGCCAAACCCCTCAGCCCTACACCCACCAGACGACAATCCAGCTACTCCTGAGAGTCTGGGTCAACTGCTGACGTCAAAGGCCTCAGACATAAGGGAGTTAACAACAGCATGTCGGCCTTGGGCAAATGAAGCCAAGAAAATCCACAAGGCAGCTCATCTGTCCTGCTCCACATCGATCATTCCGCCCATCGATTCTGCAGCCAGTCACGCTCGCTCTCCAAGAAGCCTACTCCAGATTACACAACTTTTCTCTTACATTTGAAAAAAAAAAAAACAACGTCGTATGAAAGAGTGGAAAAATAACCAACAAAAAAAGATGGGACCTGCCAATGAACTAGCATGTAAAGTTTTGTGTGAAAGATTCTAAAAAAAAATGGGCATAAGTCGCAAACACATACCTACGCAGACACATGCATACAGGCACACGCGTGTACTAACACGCGCGCAAACACGCTCGTATGCACGCATGCACGCGCACATGTAAGAAAGTAAGAGCGAAGGGGGAAGATATAAAGAGAGAGAGCGACAGAGAGCGACAGAAAGACAGAGACAGAGTGGGGATAGGGAGGGAGGGAGGGGTGGAGACAGACAGACTGACAGAAAGACAGATAGACAGACAGACAGAGACGGAAATATAATCAAACAGAAAAACACCACAGACGTATAAATAAAAACCGACTAAAAACATGAATAGAGCAAACAGTAGAACCCCCACCCCAGCCAAAAACCCCAAATCCTTCAAAATTTAAATACTTATTAACCACCCCGTGTAAAAGATAAAGAAGAATTGTTTTCAAACTGATGACTCCCTACGAAATCTTCTATTAATCATAAAGAAGCGTAAACTTAAATGGTACGGGCATGTCACAAGATCAAAAGGACTTGCAAAAACAATACTGCAAGCTACTGTCCAAGGACGAAGAAAAAGAGGCAGACCAAGCAAGAGATGGGAAGACAACATCAGCGAATGGACAGGCCTAGAACTCAACAGAACAGAGAGAGGAATGGAGAGAGCTGGTTGTCAAGTCCTCCGGGATGCCCCCACGGTCGTCAGACTAAGGGATAGATAGATAGATAGATAGATAGATAGATAGATAGATAGATAGATAGATAGATAGTAGATAGATAGATAGATAGATAGATAGATAGATAGATAGATAGATAGATAGATAGACAGACAGATAGAGAGATAGATAGAGAGATAGACAGACAGATAGATCGTGAAGCAATGGCTTTTAACATTCTGAAGCTGAACCAGAAAACAGTCGACTTTCGGTGATAAAGGGATGCTACCTAGATGCTGAGAGTGTTCAGTGTTCACTGTTCCCCCACCATCAACCACGTTCTAGGGGTCTCCCACAGCCTTCTCTCTTTCTCACTCATCCCTCTTGCA
The DNA here is from genome assembly GCA_030674155.1 of Stramonita haemastoma. Taxonomy (NCBI): domain Eukaryota; kingdom Metazoa; phylum Mollusca; class Gastropoda; order Neogastropoda; family Muricidae; genus Stramonita; species Stramonita haemastoma. The sequence goes on along the minus strand of CM060323.1, from coordinate 31,746,691 downwards.
AATTACTGTGGAGTGCACACACAGGATCAGATGATTTGCTGTGCGTGACAATCTTCAAAGTCCCATCCTTGCCATGGCTATAGTCAGCCATACTCCGATTTCAGACTATGACAGTCCTCAAACTCCAATCCTTGCCATATAGGCAGCCATACTCCGATTTCAGACTATGACAGTCCTCAAACTCCAATCCTTGCCATATAGGCAGCCATACTCCGATTTCAGAGAATTTTTGCTGTTCATTCATCAGAGAAAGCAGGTTGTTGTGATAAGAGCTTGGTCAAGCGTGAGGACAATCTTAACACAACGTTTTAAAGCATAACAACATTTTAATATAAATCTTTAGCTCTGTTCGGTTGTGCTACGCCCTACTCTGAAACCTGCTGGTTCCTCAGCAATGATGGTCTCTGCTTGTGGCTTTAGTCTGTTCAGTGTGATCTTCAACATGACCTTGCTTGGATGGCATACGAGGCATGATTGAAGTTCTGTGCCAACCTACATCAATAACTGGCAAAGCTTTTTGGCCTGGGCCAGCTCAAGAAGAATAAGAGGTGAAGTCAGGGTCAACCGAAAACAAAATCCCTGCCAAAGAATCCCCTTACAATACCCAGGATCGATCCCAGGAATCTTCACCTTTCTGGAGAAAAATATAAAAAGGCGGGTATTTTGCCCTCTGCACTGCAAAGTGTGTGGAGCTTAACTCGCTGGCCTATAAGAACAAGCCATGGCCATCTGAGATGATGAGCCGATTTGACCGCTTTCTTTGAGACAAAGCGCTGGCCGTCAAATCGTCAATTCATGGAGATTTTGTTGCCTGACGTTTGACATTTCAACTATCAGCTTCTATCGGAAACGCTTTGCAGCTGTTCAGATATGGAAAAACGCAAAAACCAGAAGCGAAAAAAGGAGAAAAAAAGACGAAAAAAGGTGTTGGATTTTTTGCTGACGA
>CM060323.1:31733245-31740745 GCA_030674155.1 Stramonita haemastoma | reverse complement strand
TTTGTCTCTCTCTGTCTCTGTATCTATGTCTGTCTCTCTCTCTCTATCTCTCTGTCTCTATCTCCCTGCCTGTCTCTCCATATCTCTCTCTCTTTCTCTCTCTTTCTCTCTGCCTTGCCTTGCCTTGCCTTGCCTTGTCTTGCCTTTTCTCTCTCTCCTCTCTCTCTCTCTCTCTCTCTCTCTCTCTCTCTCTCTCTCTCTCTCTCTCTCTCTCTCTCTCTCTCTCTCTCTCTCTCCGTCTCTCTCCCTCTCCTTCCTCCCCTTCCTGTATTACTCCTTGGAAGTGCATCTGCATCTTGTGCAAATTGGTATTACGTGTGTACATGTGTTTGCGCGTGCACGTGTACATCCGTGTACGTGTATAAACGTGATTGTCTGAGTCTGGTCTATGTGTCTCCATGTCGTTGTAGATGTATCCGGTGATTCTCTTTTTATATCCCCAGGCTGTCAGAGAAACCAGGAGAGAGGGGAGGGAGAGGGAGAGGGAGAGAGAGAGAGAGAGAGAGAGAGAGAAGAGAGAGAGAGAGAGAGAGAGAGAGAGAGAGAGAGACAGACAGGCAGACAGACAGACAGACAGACAGACAGACAGACAGACAGAGACTAAGAGAGAGAGAGAGAGAGACAGAGGGGCAAAGACAGAGAGCGAGAGAGAGAGGAGGAGGAGGAGGAGAGAGAGAGGAGAGAGAAGAGAGAAAGGATAGAGAGGAGAGAGAGAAAGAGGAGAGAGAGAGAGAGAGAGAGAGAGAGAGAGAGAGAGAGAGAGAGAGAGAGAGAGAGAGGAGAGAGAGAGAGAGAGAGAGAGAGAGAGAGTGAGAGAGAGAGAGAGAAGGAGAGAGAGAGAGAGAGAGAGAGAGAGAGAGAGAGAGAGAGAGAGAGAGAGAGAGAGAGAGAGAGAGAGAGAGAGAGAGGGAGAGAAAGAGAGAGTGAGAGAGAGAGCGACAGACAGACAGACAGACAGACAGACAGACAGACAGGCAGACAGAGAATAAGCACCCAAGACATGTGTTGACTTAAACGACGCATGAGATCAACAATATAATATAAAAGCTCTCACACCTAAAACTCCTCATAATCTGCAAGAACACGCAAAAACACCAAGTCTCTAAGTTAACAGACAAGTAGTGACTTGAAACTTTTTCTCTCCCACAGGTGCTAGCATGAAACCAGTGTCTTTGCACGGAAGACATTTTACAGCTGTCTTGAAAGACATCGTCTGCTTAGGTGTAAGCTTGTCTATTCGTGTAATCAAGATTTATCCTCTTCATCTCGCTTGCGTCTAATGTACTTGTCATTCAAAAGATAAGGAGAAAAACCAGCCGAGTAAGGAAATGCGTAGGTAAAAACATAAGACCAGAGTTCATATTAAATTGACTTTTATTTCTTCGGCGAAGTTTTTACTCAATCTATTGGTTTATAGTGGTTTCTGGGTGTTTGGGAAGCAAAGAAGTTTTTTTTTTTTATCATGTTGTTTTATGTAGGGACATTTTCTTTTAGGAAAAGTTTTCAAACAAAATTAGGATCTGGGATTTTTTTTTATCAACCCTCAAAACGTAGTCCAACTGTTATTATAAGCTAGATCTCTCTCTGTCTCTGTCTCTGTCTCTGTCTCTCTCTCTCAAGTACTTTAAAAGTCAGTTGCAAACAACAATATAACTTGTCACAGATTTCTTTCTTTCATTATTTCTGTCTTTCTTTTTATTTCTTTCATTGCTTGTTTTCATTTATTCATTCGTTTGTTCTGTCATTTGATACAGTTTCTTTTTCTTCTTTCTTTCTTTCCTTCGTTCCCCATTTCTATCTTTTACGCACGCAGTACATCTTGCGCACACGTTAAAACCCGTTCTGCTTTTCGGAAGAGTGGGCCATTCTGTGCCAGTGGGAACACATGACAAAACTTACAAAACTGCTACACACGGGGACTGGATGTAAAAAAGCACATAGGTGCTTATTCCATTATCCTCGAAATAAAAGAATAAAAGAAAAAAAATATTCGTTTGTTGGTTTAAACAGTTTTATTAGTTTAGAAACAACACGCAACAATATATGAAATGAGTACAACAAGCAAAGCTTACATGGGTACTCATGCATTCGTTTGTTCATTCATGAATTCCTTCTTTCTTTCTTTTTTGGGGGGTGGTCCTTTTTCTGAAATGTTTTTCTTTCCCATGTTTTCTTTTTGTTTCCTATAGCCCTCTGTTTTATTTGCTTTTTCCTTTCCATCCCCTAGCCCTGAGCCATCTTGTGTCTGCCAAAATGTCATCATCAGTCCTCGGGGAGAATTCCCACCATGGCCCAAACCTCTGTCAGCTAGGGATTTGGCCCAGGCCAAGAGTTATGTCAGTTACTGATGTCAGCTAAATGTTAAAAATGTTATGTTGTAAAATGTTGTGTTGAGATTGCCTTCAGCCATGACAAGTTCTTTTAACATAACAGCCTTCACTCTCCTTTAAAGGAGGAAAAATCTCTCAGAAGTTCGAGCATGACTGTCTGTATGGAAAGGTACTTGAAACCAACCACACACATAAACCTTATTTAGTGGGCAGTTTCAATCTCACTTATATTCGAGTGAGTCAGACTGCACATTCTGGGTGCCCCCAAGAGGCTCGGGGAACGCCCAACAACAACAACAACAACAGCAGCAACAACAACACCACAAACAGCGATATCAGCAAAGTGCCTACATCTACCTTACAATGTTGTTCTACTTTAAAAAAAATAATTAAAAAGTGATGTAGAGACAGCATTCATTCATGACAAGCGAATAGCGTCAGATCCTGTATCCTCCCACAAGAAGAAAACAACTTCTGAAGTCGGAGTATGGCTGCCTACACGGACGTAAAGACACTTGAAAAAAAAGTTCTTCCACACACAAACTTTTCCATGCAGTGTGTGCTCTGGAGGCGATTTACCAGGTGTGAGACAGTGAGGTAGAGTGTCTATTGCTCCCAGTGACCCCCACATGGTTGTTTCAGGTCGGGAATCGCTAGCCAGTGCTCAACAATGAAAGAAGAACAGGGAAAGTTCAACTTCTCACAAGAAATGTCATGAAAGAAAGAGACAGAGAAAAAAAATGATGGACAGAAGAAAAAGATAGGAAGAGGGAAAGGCAGGAAAGAGAGAGAGAGAGAGAGAGAGAGAGAGAGAGAGAGAGAGAGAGAGAGAGGGAGAGGGAGAGGGAGATGGAGAGAGAGATGGAGAGAGGAGAGAGAGGGAGAGGAGAGAGAGAGAGGATGGAGAGAGAGAGAAGAGAGAGAGAGAGAGAGAGAGGGAGAGGGAGGAGAGAGAGAGGAGAGAGAGAGATGGAGAGAGAGAGATGAGAGAGAGAGAGAGAAGAGAGAAGAGAGAGAGGAGAGAGGAGAGAGAGAGAAGAGAGAGAGAGAGAGAGAGAGAGAGAGATGAGAGATTTGATTTATTCTTTTATATCGAGGATAACGGAATAAGCATTTATATGATTTTTTACATCCAGTCCCCATGTGTATGTAATTTTGTAAATGTCATCTGTTCCTACCGGCACACGATGGCCTACTCTTACGAAAAGCGGAATAGGATTTAACGTGTGCACAAGATGTTCTGCGTGCGTTAGCACACAGGGCCTCGCTTTATAGTCTCATCCGAAAGACGAGAGAGAGAGAGAGAGAGAGAGAGAGAGAGAGAGAGAGAGAGAGAGAGAGAGAGAGAGAGAAGACAGACAGACAGACAGACAGACAGACAGACAGACAGACAGACAGACAGACAGACAGACAGACAGACAGACAGAGATGGACAGAAAAAGAAAGCCACGAAGAGAGAAAGACACGAAAAAATGAAAGAGACAGAAAAAAGAGAGATAAGGAAAAAGGAAAGAAAGACAGACAGATAGATGGATAGAAAAAGATCGTGAGAAAGATGAAAAAAATGAAAGAAAGAAAAGGAAAGAGATAGAAGGGAAAGACAGAGGAAAGGAACAGAAAGAAAGACAGAGAAAAAGGTGGACAGATAAAGATAAAAAGAAGGGGAAAAGGGGACAAGAAAGAAAGAGAAACGCAGGAAAACTGGTGCAGTAAGGTTAAATTGGAGTCACCTGATAAACTTTTGACTTGTTTTTCACAAACACACACAACACACACACACACACAACACACCACAACACACAACACACACCCCACAACACCACACACAACCCCACACCACACACACACAGTTAACACCAACAACAACCACAACCCAAAAACACACACTAAAAAAAACAAAACACGCCACTTCTGTTTTAAAAGCCTAAAGTAACCTTCACAAATTTTCCCCCTCCATCCCGACTTTTTCCTATAGCACCTCAATCGAAAAACGTTCAAAAGCACAAACCCGCCCCCACTCTCTCCCTCACCTCCCCTCCCCTCCTCTCTTCTCCCTCCCACCTCTCCTCTCCACTCTCTTCTCTCTTCTCTGTTCTCACCTCTCCCTCTCCTCCCTCCTCCCCTCCAATCTTCAGGCCCCCTTCTCCGCCTCAAACAATCTTCCTCACCTAAATCCTTTCCTGCCTTTACTAGAGTCCCTCGTTGTCCGGTTCGTGACCATTTCAAAAAGCCCTCACCGACTAGCTTAAAAACACCTCTTTTCCATATCCCTCTAAAAAAAAAAATCTCTCCCCCTACTCTCTCCTCCTCATTTCCTCCGGTCCAATCCCCCCTCCCTCTCCTCTCTCTCTCTCGTCTCACCCTCCTCTCTCTCCCTCCCCTCCCTCTCCCCTATATATAAATATATATATATAAATATATATATATAACTCCTCCACGTCACTACCGAAGGAGAGAGGTGAAGAGAAGAAGAAAGGTAAAGACTAAAATGCACACCAAAAAACAAGCAAGTAGAAAATTTTTTTTTAAGACATCTACGTAACAAGATACCACCAATAAATATTAGAAGAAAACAAACAAAGACCAGACAAACCCCGCGTAGGCAGAGAGAAAGATAATTTATATGAAAAAGACCTCACCCCGCGTCCCAAAACCTAACCAACTATACAACCTGAAGAAATTATTTTGGAAAAGACCCAAAAAAAAAAAAACCGCATCTACTCTGACCTATAAAAAAAAAAACTGCTGTGAATTACAAAAACATGCATAAAATAAGAGAACAACGGAGGACAAAAGGAGAGATAAAAGACAGAAGGAAAACAAAATAAAAAAAAAGGGAAGATCAGAAATAGGAAAATAACCAAGAGAGGAATAGAGAGAGCTCGCGAGGCCCCCTCGCGCCAGTTCCTCCGGGCCTCTCTGCCTCTCTCCCTTCCTCTATTCTCTCCCCTCCACTTCCCCCTCCCCGTTTATCTCCCCCTCACCCCTCTCCCTCTTTCCCCACCCTACCCCCTCTCCTCCCCCCTCCTCCCCCCCCCCCCCCCCCCCCCTCCCCCCCCCTCTACCCCCGTCCCCCCTCCCCCCTCCCTTTTTCTTTTCACTCACCCGCCCCCCCTCCTCCCCTTCTCCCACCTCCCCTTCCCACCCCCCCCGTCCCTTCCCCCTTTTCCCTCCCCCCCCCCTCCCCCCTCCCGCCCCTCCCCTCCCCCCTCCTCTCCTCCTCTCTCTCTCTCTCTCTCTTCTCTCTCTCTCCCTCTCCCTCTCTTTGTCTCTCTCTCTCTCTCCTCCTCTCTCCCTCCCTCCCTCCCCCCCTCTCCGTCCCCTCCCTTCCCTCCCTCCCTCCCCCCCCCTCCCTCCACCCTTCCCCCCTCCCTCCCTGGCCCCTTTCCCCCCCCCCCCCCTCATCCCCTTTCCCTCCCCCTTTTCCCCTCCCTACCCCACCCCCCCCCCCCCCTCCCCGTCACCCTCTTTTCGCCCCCGCCCGCCTCCCCCCCTCCCCGCACCGCCCCCCCTCCCCCCCTCCCCCCCCCCTACCCCCTCCCCCCCCCCCCCCCCCTCCCCCCCCGGGCGTCCCCCCCTCCCCCCCTCCCCCCCCCCCTACCCCCCCCCCTCCCCCCCCCCCCACTCAATCCCGCCCCCCTCCCCCCCCCCTCCCCCCTCCCCCCCACCCAATCCCCCGTCCCCCGCTCCCCCCCCCCCCCCCCCCCCCTACCCCCCCCGCCCCCCCCCCTTTCCCCCCTCCCCCCCCCCCCACCCCCCCCCCCCCCATCCCCCCATCCCCTCCCCTCCCCCCCCCCCTTCCCTTCCCTCCCCCCCCTTCCCCCCCCCCCCCCCCCCCCCCCTCCCCCCCCCCCCCCACCCCTCCCCCCGTCCCCCCCTCCCCCCTCCCCCCCCTTCCCCCCCCCCCCCCCCCCCTGCCCCCCCCCCCCCCTCCCCGTCCCCCCCCCTTCCCCCCCCCCCCTCCCGTTTCCCACCTTCCCCCATTGAAACCCCCCCCCTTTCCCCCCCCCCCCTCCCCCCCTCCCCTCCCCCCCCCCCCTTTTCCCCTTTCCCCCCCTTCCCCCCCCCCACCCCCCCCTATTTTTCCCCCCCCTTTCCCCCCCCCCCTCCCGGTTTTCCCCCCCTTTCCCCCCCCCTTCCCTTCCCCCCGTCCCCTTTTTGCCCCCTTTCCGGCCCCCTTCCCCCCCCCCCTCCTCCCCCTTCCTGGAGGGCCTCCCCCCCCTCCCCCCCCCTCCCTTTTGTTTCCCCCCCTTCCCTCCCCCGCCCCCGTTTTTCCCTTTCCCTTTCCCCCCCCCCCCCCCCCCCCCCCCCCCCCCCCCCCCCCCCCCCCCCCCCCCCCCCCCCCCCCCTCCCCCCCCCCCCCCCCCCCTCCCCCCCCTCCCTTCCCCCCCCCCCCCCCCCTTCCCCCCCCCCCCCCCCCCCCCCCCCCCCCCCCCCCCTCCTTTCCCCCCCCCCCCCCCCCCCCTTTTGGGGTTTTTTCCCCCCCCTTCCCTTTTTTTTTCCCCCCCCCTTTTTTTAACCCCTTTTTTTCCCCCCCCCCCCCAAAAAAACCCCCCCCCCCCCCCCCCCTCCCCTTTTCCCCCCCCCCCCCCCCCCCCAAAAACCCCCCCCCCCCCCCCCCTTTCCCCCCCCCCCCCCAAACCCCCCCCCCTTCCCCCCCCCCCCCCCCCCCCCCTGGGGAAACCCCCCCCCCCCCCCCCCCAAAAAACCCCCCTTTTTTTTTTTTTCCCCCCCCCAAAACCCCCCCAAAACAACCCCCAAAAAAAAACCCCCCCCCCCAAAAAGGGCCCCAACCCCCCCCCCCCCCCCACCCCCCGGGGGGAAAAACCCCCCCCCCCCCAACCCCAACCCCAAAAAATTTCCCCCCCAAAAACCCCCCCCCCCAAAAAAACCCCCCCAAAAAAAAAACCCCCCGGGGGGGGGGGGGGGGGGGGGGGGGAAAAAAAAAAAAAAAAAAAAATTTTTTAAAAAAAAAAAAAGGGGGGGTTTTTTTTTTTATTTTTTTTAAAAAAAAACTTTTTCCCCCCCCCCCAAAAAAACAAAACCAAAAAAGGGTTCTTAAAAAACTTAAAAAAATTTTGAAGGAAAAACCCCTTTCCCCCCCAAAAAACCCCCCCCCGGGGCCCCCCCACAATTAAAAACACCCCCCAAAAAAAAAACCCCCCCAAAC
>CM060323.1:31729117-31731617 GCA_030674155.1 Stramonita haemastoma | reverse complement strand
TCTCTCTCTCTCAAGTACTTTAAAAGTCAGTTGCAAACAACAATATAACTTGTCACAGATTTCTTTCTTTCATTATTTCTGTCTTTCTTTTTATTTCTTTCATTGCTTGTTTTCATTCATTCATTCGTTTGTTCTGTCATTTGATACAGTTTCTTTTTCTTCTTTCTTTCTTTCCTTCGTTCCCCATTTCTATCTTTTACGCACGCAGTACATCTTGCGCACACGTTAAAACCCGTTCTGCTTTTCGGAAGAGTGGGCCATTCTGTGCCAGTGGGAACACATGACAAAACTTACAAAACTGCTACACACGGGGACTGGATGTAAAAAAAACCAAATGTGTGCTTATTCCATTATCCTCGAAATAAAAGAATAAAAAAAAAAAATATTCGTTTGTTGGTTTAAACAGTTTAGTAGTTTCAGAAACAACAAGCAACATATGAAATGAGTACGACAAGCAAAGCTTATATGGGAACTCCTACATTCGTTTGTTCATTCATGAATTCTTCTTTCTTTCTTTTGGGGGTGGTCCTTTTTCTGAAATGTTTTTCTTTCCAATGTTTTCTTTTTGTTTCCTATAGCCCTCTGTTTTATTTGCTTTTTCCTTTCCATCCCTAGCCCTGAGCCATCTTGTGTCTGCCAAAATGTCATCATCAGTCCTCGGGAGAATTCCCACCATGGCCCAAACCTCTGGCAGCTAGGGATTTGGCCCAGGCCAAGAGTTATGTCAGTTACTGATGTCAGCTAAATGTTAAAAATGTTATGTTGTAAAATGTTGTGTTGAGATTGCCTTCAGCCACGACAAGCTCTTAACATGACAACCTTCATTCTCCTATAAAGGAGGAAAATCTCCTCAGAAGATCGAGTATGACTGTCTGTATGGAAAGGTACTTGAAACCAACCACAGGCGTAAACCTCATTCAGTGGGCAGTTTCAATCTCACTTCTATTCGAGTGAGTCAGATTGCATATTCTGGGTGACCCCAAGAGGCTGGGGAACGCCCAACAACAACAACAACAACAACAACAACAACACAAACAGTTAGCGATATCAGCAAAGTGCCTACATCTACCTTACAATGTTGTTCTACTTTAAAAAAAAAAAAGTGATGTTGAGACTGCCTTCATTCATGACAAGCGAATAGCGTCAGATCCTGTATCCTCCCACAAGAAGAAAACAACTTCTGAAGTCGGAGTATGGCTGCCTACACGGACGTACAGACACTTGAAAAAAAAGTTCTTCCACACACAAACTTTTTCATGCAGTGTGTGCTCTGAAGGCGATTTACCAGGTGTGAGACAGTGAGGTAGAGTGTCTATTGCTCCCAGCGACCCCCACATGGTTGTTTCAGGTCGGGAAATCGCTAGCCAGTGCTCAAAAACGAAAGAGGAACAGGGAAAGTTCAACTTCTCACAAGAAATGTCATGACAGAAAGAGACAGAGAAAAAAATGATGGACAGAAGAAAAAGATAGGAAGAGGAAAAGGCAGGAAAAAGAAAGAAAAAATTATTCATTTATTTATTCTTTCATATCGAGGATAACGGAATAAGCATTTATATGATTTTTTACATCCAGTCCCCATGTGTATGTAGTTTTGTAAATGTCATCTGTTCCTACCGGCACACGATGGCCTACTCTTACGAAAAGCGGAATAGGATTTAACGTGTGCGCAAGATGTTCTGCGTGCGTTCGCACACAGGGCCTCGCTTTATAGTCTCATCCGAAAGACGAGAAGAGAGAGAGAGAGAGAGAGAGAGAGAGAGAGAGAGAGAGAGAGAGAGAGAGAGAGAGAGAGAGAGAAGAGAGAAGAGAAGAGGAGAGAGAAGAGAGAGAGAGGCAGACAGACAGACAGACAGACAGACAGACAGACAGACAGACAGACAGAAGACAGACAAGACAGACAGGAAAGAGAGAGAGAGAGAGAGAGAGAGAGGAAGAAAGAGACGAAGAGAGAAGAGAAGAAGATGAAGAGAAGAAAGAAAGAGAGAAAGGAAAAAGGGACAAAGAAAAGACAGACAGAAGAAGATGGATAAAAAAGGATCGTGAGAAAGAGTGAAAAAAAATGAAAGAAAGAAAAGAAAGAGAGAGAAGGAAAGACAGAGAGGAAATGAGCAGAAAGAAAGACAGAGAGAAAGATGGACAGATAAAGATAAAAAGAAGGGGGAAAAGGGGACAAGAAAGAAAGAGAAACGCAGGAAGACTGGTGCAGTAAGGTTAAATTGGAGTCACCTGATAACTTTGACTTGTTTTTCACACACACACACAAACACACACACACACACACACACACACACACACACACACACACACACACCACACCACACACACACACACTTAACACTGCCTTACATATCTGTTTTACATGGCTCTAGAATGCAACTCCTGTCGCACAACTTTTCCACCTCCATCTAACTTGTCTTTTTCTATTGCAGTAGAAAATATCAGTGTGCGGGACACGTTCAGAAACGTACAACACATCCCCCTCCCCTCCTCCTCCCTCTCC
>CM060323.1:31706617-31724117 GCA_030674155.1 Stramonita haemastoma | reverse complement strand
TGACTTCAAGGATACAGTAGGGAATTAAGCCTACCAATTTTGCCAGAACAGTCGGAAGGTACCTCCCTGCTCTTTCCGATTTTCAGCTAGTGTGGGTTCTTTTGACGCGCACAAGTCTGTAAGCACGCGAGCCCAATTGGTATAGAGTCTCCTTCGAAGGACTTGACAGTTCAATTTTTCGGTCAAACCGGGAAAAAAAGGCAATGGCTGGGACTCGAACCCCGAATCTCACGGTTTACTTGCTAGGTAGGTGAACGTCTAAACGTTCCTGCCATCTTCTCTCTTCTTCCGTTAAAAGTATGACTATTGAAAAAATCCTTTATAAAGGATACTTAAATCTTTCTTTCCAGAGATTCTTTCCTAATATCTTCATCTGGATCCCGTATAGTTACGACAGCAAAGCAGATGTACAATCCAAATGCCCTCGCATATTGTTTCTAAACATGTTCTGAATCAGTGGTAGATGTCACTCACGCACGCACACATAATTATGCGCTCAAACTCGCACGTGGGCGAGCGCACACACAGACATAAACATACAGACATAAACACACAGACATAAACACACACACACACACACACACACACACACACACACACACACACACACACACACACACACACACACACACACACAAGCTTTGTATTTGTTTCTTTTTTTCCCCTATTTTCTTCTCTTAATCACATCGACGACCAGACCATCTTCCTTCTCGTTGACTTAAATGTGCAAGAAAACAAAATGTCATCGATCATGTGTTCCTGTCCATTTAAAGAAAAAAAAAGGTTATTGGAAAACTGATGTAAAAGAAAATATTTTCTAATTTACTTGAACAAGGCAGACGCTACAAATTTCGGGAGATTGTTTTTCTTGATTTGCTGCCTGGAACTAAAATGATGTGGAGGTAGATTTTTAATCAGGGCACCGGTAGAAGAACTGAATGCTGTTTCCTATGCTTTCAAAACATTCTATGAACCAATAGGATGGATTGCGCGCACGCACGCATACAATGCATCAACAACAAAGGTTGCAGTTTTTCTAAAGTGATCATAGTAGTAGCATTCCTTCTTTATACATTGCCAAACTCTCTCTCTCTCTCTCCTCTCTCTCTCTCTCTCTCTCTCTCTCTCTCTCTCTCTCTCTCTCTCTCTCTCTGGCAATTTGTCAACCCGGGTTCGATTCCGGTCGAGGAGATTTTTCTCCTGGAGTTAACATCAGTGCTGACTCCACTCTCCCCAAAAGTCCTTTGGATGAGACTTTAAACTGACGCCCCGTGTGAGAACGCATGCAGAACATCTTGCGCACACGTTAAATCCTGTTCCGCTTATCGTAAGGGTAGGCCATCGTGTGCCGGCGGGAACAGATAACATTCACAAAACTGCATACACACGGGGACTGGATGTAAAAAAGTACAAGAGTGCTTATTCCATTACCGTCGATATAAAAGAATCAATCAATCAATCAATCTCTCTCTCTCATACACACACACCCTCACCTCACACACACACACACACACACACACACACACACACACACACACACACACACACACACACCACATACACATACACACACACACACACACACACACACAACACACACACTCTGTCTCTCTCTCTGTCTCTCTCATTCCTCGTGTGTGTGTGTGTGTGTGCGTGAGTGCGTGCGTGCGTAAGTGTGAGTGTGTGTGTGCCTGTGCGTGTGCGTGTGCGTGCAAGCGCAAGTATCCGTATATGACAGGTGTAAACTTAGCTTTTAATTTCCTGGCATTTTACTTGTCAGTAAAGAAATGGCTTTGCTTTCAATATCTATCACACTTTTAGATAAGGAAAAAGTTTTAGATTTCCTCCTTTCATCGTCTCCTTGCTCGGTGTCCTTCTTTACTACCCCCTTCTTTACGATGTGAGTACAAACCGTCATTCAATGCTCCGATAGTAATAATTAGCTACCCTGAAACCAAACACTGACAGGACCAGAAATAGTCTTCCCTCTCCAAAAGAGAACAAGAGGAGGAGACATAAGCGCTCACATAAACGTGCAAAAAGACGGTCCGGTTTCCAAAAGATCACAGCGCAAAGCGACAGTGATAGGCAGGATTTCTGGGTTTATGATCCCTGGCCAACAAAGAGAGAGAGAGAGAGAGAGAGAGAGAGGAGAGAGAGAGAGAGAGAGAGAGAGAGAGAGAGAGAGAGAGAGAGAGAGAGAGAGAGAGAGAGAGAGAGCCCCACCTTGAGAGAAGGAGGGAATGCAATCCAGTCATTAATGCCCGCCACGGATCGATCATCTCACTTCAAAACGGAGCGAGCTGCCCTCGCCATCACCCTATGACGTCCTCAACAGAAATGACGACGATCGTAAATTCGCAGTCGCTTGCGAGAAAGAGAATGGCCGTTTCCCTACTAGGCTAGACCACGCAGCTAGCTGTCTGTCTGTGTGATCGCTGAGAGAGCAGGAAAATGGAGGAGTGGTATGGTATACAGGATGGGGAAAATATGTCCGACATTTCCTGACACAACTACCTTCTAGACAAAAAAAGCCTGGTTGACATTCTTCAGTTCTACACAGAACTGAAAACAAACAAGGAACAGGATAACATCTTTAATATAGTCATAAACACACACGCATACACACATGCGTGCGCTCGCACCACGCACGCACGCACACACACACACACAAACGTACGCCCCACACACACACACGCGCACGCACGCACATACACACACACACACACACACAATTATGTAGATGGATAATATGCTCAGTGATTTGACAGTTGAGTTTATCTTTTCTTTTTCTTTGGCTAGAACTTCGGAGGTCACCAAGGGTGGCGTACGTTAGCGTTTGTGTCCACCATTAAGGTAGCCGCATTTCGACTTCGGGAATAGATCTATGATCAGAATGGTTTGAATATAGCAAGTCGTCGGAAATATAATGGGCTTTTTATTCAGATGATACTACTTGTAAAGATAGACAGGCAGACAGAAGGAAAGAGACAGAAATACAAAGACAGAGGGACAGAAAAGCGTGTCTGTATGAGTGAGAGAGACACAGACAGACAGACAGACAGACAGACAGACAGACAGACAGATTATCAACCAGTGTCAGATTAACTTCATGCTCCAGTGACATAAAATAGCTGTGAAAATGAACTGAACAAGAGTCAAACCAAATCCATCCCATACAACAAACAGTGTGAATAAACAACAACCAAACTTCATTAAAAAAACCCTGCTTAATGCCCATAAAACCATCCCAGCACATTCCTTTCCTCTGACAGTGTTTTTTTTTTTAAACTCGTACTTGAAACATTTTCCCGAAGCCGGAATACAGCCACCTCAATGGCAGTCACAACAAACAGTCGTATACGCAAAATCTCACCATCGTAAACCTCGGAGCTCTAGGCGAGGACGGAAACAAGAGTTGGTTTTATACCTCGTTTTAAACTGTACATAGTCGCACACTTTTAATACGAGTTTTAAAATGTGACGAGGCGATAGCCCTGATATGGCCTATGTGGTCGGCGGGGCTATCAGCACCATAATTGGATTGGATTGACTAAAAACGAAAGAAAAATTCTAATTGTCATTCTAGATATCATGGGGGCATCTTCCAAGTTATGGCGGTTAGGTATGAGCGAAAGTAAAGGCAGTATTATCTAAACTCCGATAATTCTGCTGGTTCTTGTTACAGAGCGAACATCCTATCTCAGACTGCAGTCCTTGCAGAACGTTCCCTCCAAATTACCCCCATCAGTTCGTCTCCTTCTCTTCCACCTGAATTGAGCAGGTCAGGAAAATGTCATCAATCGTGTCTTTCTGTCCAGTCAGTATAGTTAATAAGAGAAATGAGCTTTTTTTTTTCTTGATAAGAAACTGCTCAGAACTTGTTTTCTATGACAGTTTTCTTCTTTAATTCCCTCATCTTCTGCCTTGCATGGTTTCATCAGGAACACCAGTGTAAGAATCAAATAACAAATAACTGCTTCTAATCAGTACTTGAACTACGGGTGAATGGGACAAACACGCGTGCACGTGAGTATGCACGCGTGTACACACGCACGCACACACACATGATAACACTCTATCTCACTCACTCACTCACCACACACACCCCAACACTCACACCACACACACACACACACATAATATATATATATTATTATATATATATTATATTATATATATACTCTCTCTTTCTCTGTCTGTTCTCTCTCTCTCACTAACTAACACACACAACACACACACACACAACACACACACACACAACACACACACACACACACACACACACACACACACACACACACGTCACAATTTATGTCAGAACATCTTGCGCACACATTAAATCCTGTTCCGCTTTTCGTAAGAGTAAGCCATCATGTGCCGGTGGGAACAGATGACATGATGTACAAAAACTGCATACACACGGGAACTGGATGTAAAAAAAAAGCACTTGAGAGCTCCTTCCATTATCCCCGATATAAACGAATAAATAAATATAAAATAATATATAAATAAACACACACACACATACACATACACACACACACTCACACCCCACCACCACACACACACACACACACACACACACACACACACACACACACACACACACACACACACACACACACACACACACACACACACACACACACACACACACACACTCGCGAATTCGCGTGCACGCTCACTTAACAATCAAAACTGCATTTATTTCTCTTTTGCTTCTTTTTCTTCCAAAATGTCTTTCACCAACCTAGCCTGTCTCCCTCTCAGCTCAATTCAGCATTGTCAGACATAACCGTCATCAATCATGAGTTTCTGAACACCGTCATCAAAACAGTTTTACCCCCCAAAAATGTTTTCCGTGTTGTCTGATCAATACAAAACCCATATATTTCAAGGATTTTCTTTAATTTGCTGCCTGCAACTGAAACAACATGGAGTGGGGGGGGGGGGGGGAGTAGTTTTTCAATCTGAGGAATCGGGAAAAGATCTGAGTTGTTTGGCGTATGGTTTCAAAACATTCAGGGGATAAACATCACGCACGCACACAATAGATCAACAGTGAAGGTTACATTCGTTCCTGACGTTTTCAGAGTGACGTTGAGGTGTTTTGTTTTGTTTTTCCTTTCTAAGCTTTCCCTCAGTTAGTCTGTGTGTGTGGTGTGTGTGTAAGTGTGTGTGTGTGTGTGTCTGTGCGTGCGTGCGTGCGTGCGTGTGTGTGTGTTTGTGTGTGTGTGCGTGTGTGTGTATGTGTGTGTGGCGTGCGTGTGTATGTGTGTGTGTAGGAGGGTGCGTGGGTGGGTGGGTGCATGCATGCGTGCGTGCGTGCTTGCGTGCCTGTATGTATGTGTGCAAACGTTATATAAACGTACTATTTTTTGCAGAAATTTCGTTTACTTTATTTGAAAGTCTTACCTTTGAAGTAATTAGTCATGATTCTTTTTTTTTTTTTTTTAATCTGTTTGTGAATGAGAAAGGGCGAGTACAATGGCCTTCTTCTGTTGTTTACTTCTGTGCGTGCGTGCGTGCGTGTGTGCGTGCGTGCGTGTGTGTGTGTGTGTGTGTACCGAGTATAAAAGGCTATACGTGTTTCGGCTTTTATCAACATGATCTTATTCTTATTTCTCTCAAATCAGCTTGGCTGTAAAAAAAAAAAAAAAAGAGAGAGAAGTCGTTATTGAAATTTTACAAAATAACTGTTACAAAACCTTTTTTTTTTTTTTAAACAGATTGCGTCTTTGCTTTCCTTCGTCACTATTTGGTAGTTCATGTCTACAGTATTTGTTGTCGTTCAGAGCTCTGACTGCAATAACCAGTAACTCAGAATGCAAACACGGAAGAGAACCGAAATAGCGTTTACACTCAGAAGAGAACAGAAGGATCTGTTTAACCTCTGAAAGGCACAAGAACCACACTCGCTTCCACAGGATTATAGAGCAGAGCGAAAACGGTCACTGGCGCTTTCGGGGTGGAAAGACCATTACAACAAAAAAGACCCAAACAAACAAACAAAAAAAACTCTAAAAAATACAAGAAAGAGAAAAAAAGTCCGAAAGGAAGAAAGGATTGTGCTCTAGCAATCAACTCCCGCATAGATCAATCATCGCTTTCTATACAAGGCTGCTGCTGCCGCTGCCGCCATGACCCAGATGCCATCCACAGCTATGGCGGTCGTAAATTCGCGGACGTTAAGGAGAAAGAAAATGGCGGTGTCCTAGCTTGATTAAACAGCTCTTCTTTGCGATCGCTGTGAAAACAGAGAGCAAGAGAATATACGATCAGACTGAAGAGAACGTGAAGGTCAAATATGAACCAGCACAATCTTCTTATCTACAAACAAACAAAAACTAGCATGCATTTTTTTCCCCGTCCACACAGAACTAAAAACAACAGGCAAAGACAAAAACAGTGTGATCACTACACAAGCACATATCCACAATGATATTGAGGGATGAGTTCAGTGGTTTGGCTGTATGGTTCATGATCCTTTTCATTCCTTCCTTGGCAAGGGATGAGTTCAGTGGTTTGGCTGTATGGTTCATGATCCTTTTCATTCCTTCCTTGGCAAGGGATGAGTTCAGTGGTTTGGCTGTATGGTTCATGATCCTTTTCATTCCTTCCTTGGCAAGGGATGAGTTCAGTGGTTTGGCTGTATGGTTCATGATCCTTTTCATTCCTTCCTTGGCAAGGGATGAGTTTAGTGGTTTGGCTGTATGGTTCATGATCCTTTTCATTCCTTCCTTGGCAAGGGATGAGTTCAGTGGTTTGGCTGTATGGTTTATGATCTTTTCATCTTCCTTGGAGGAGGAGTTCAGTGGTTTGCTGTATGGTTTATGATCCTTTCATTCTTCCTTGGCAAGGGAGGAGTTCAGTGGTTTGGCTGTATGGTTTATGATCCTTTTCATTCCTTCCTTGGCAAGGGATCCCAGGTTCACCAATGTTGACATTTAGCATTCGCAACGGTTTTCCTACCGTCAAGGTCGCCGCATTTCAAATTCGGGGAGATCTATATTCTGAATAGTGGGTGTTGGAGTCTGTAGTGAGATGTACAGGAAAAGAGACTTTTCGATAAGAATTCAATACTGCTTCCACAGCGCCAAATCCAACACCACTCAGTCCAGAGTGCTAAATTTAGCATACCCTTTCCTTTTACCTAGTCCAAGTGTGGTCAGTTCCTGCTATAAACAGCTTGAACTAGTCCCACCTAGGCTGGGATGGGATGGATTAATTAGCAACTGAGAGGAGCTGAAAGTGGGGGAAACTGACAGCGGTGCTTCTTTTTTCTTCGTTTCTCAATTAGAGAAAGCTTCATGACTGATGAGAGTTTTGCGCATACGTCTTTTTTGCCAACCTTTAGTCAGGGTAGCTGCTTTTCGCCTTCGAAATGATGTCTAACACGACACCCGTGAGCATGCGTTATGTTAGACAGCTATTTTGTCATCTGTCCTTACCGGCACAGTTTTCGATTTCAGGCCGTCAAATTACCAGCGCAACGCTCTAACCACTAGGCTATCCCACCCCGCTCTGCTTTCCTTCTTCTTCGTCGTCGAACGCTCAGACAGCAACTGTTGTTGCCTGTTATATCAGCGAAAATGCGTCACGCTGCCGTTAAGCGCCCGACAAGTCAGGCCCAGTGCATCCCAATTCTGCATACAGTTTTTAATTTCAAACCCGCGCAAGTCTTTTGGATGATCCAAAGTTTCATACGTAAACTTAGCATTATCTTGCACACATGTCAAAAGGTAACTAATTTTTCCTGGACGCGCAGAGCAGTCATGGCTGATGGTATGGATGACAAAAGAACAGCCAGCATACATCCAAGGCTTTCATCTCATTCTGTGTTGTCTATAGCCCCACTACACCACGAATGCCATAGCAGGCCTGTCACCTCCTTCAATTTCAACAACTTCAATAACATCAGCCTCAAGATCAAAATCAACGCCATCTCATCCTTTCATTTTTCTAACACCATAAATCAGGGGGGGGGGGGGGGTAAGAAAGCATTACCTGACCGAAATCATTTTCTTCCTTAAGGCCAATAAAACTAGCCGTTTTCGAGGACGCCAGCCATTCCGCTTGGATTATCATCCCCAGGTTACCCAAAAGAAGCGTAATAGAGTATGATAAACACTTCAACGTACAAACAAAAAAACCCCAGAAAACTGTAATCTGGGCAAATAGCACAGCAGAATGGACATCTTTTGCTCATCCTAGTGTAAACGGTATCATCACCTTATGCACAATAAAACAAGTATATAGTAAAATATCATAATTAAAACGTACGAGAGAAAATACTTGTGAGTTTTCCTTTAAAAGACACAGAGATATGGACTGGTAAGGCAAAAATAAGAAAGAGAGGAAGACAGAAGTTAAGAAAAACAGATACAAACAAAAGAGAGTGATAGAAATGGGGAAATTTCTAGCACAGAACGTCCAGCAGGAACTGTTTAAAAAATCAGAATCAAGATTGAAAACAAACTCATCCGACACACAAAAAAAAACAATCTGAACAAGACAAAATCCCCCTTCAAAATCAAATCACTTTACAATCATTGAATCGCTTAAGGATATTTTTCCAGCTTGGATGGGTTTTATATATGTAGCTATATTTACACTCTGGCTTGAAACAAAAACTAGAGAAACTTCAGATTATTTTTTTCAGGCATCAAATGTTTTTTGTTGTTGTTGTTTTATGTTTAAAGTCTGTTCAAACATCATGAAGATGTCGTTCAAGTTTTGGCCTTTAGCTAGAATGAGATTGCGTATCAACACAGCTGGAGGTAAAAAAAAAAAAGGTAAAGTAAGTGTCCCATAACCTAGGCGGTCTTAGGGGAGCGAGGCATCAAAGACCTCAGCTTCTTAGGGGCCAGCATATTGAGGGCGGCGCCCATCTCCTCTCCCTCGCTGCTTTACCTTCCCTGGCCCTAAAGAGGGCAGGTACCCATTTATAGTTGGGTGAACTGAGGAGGGACTGTGTGAAGCCAAGGCGCGCAAACGGTCACCCATCCAACTGGTAACTACGCTCGATGCTGCTTAAGTTAACTTGGGGAAAGCGAGCGCTCTGACCGCGGAAACCACTGAGCATTGTATAGATCTCCAACTCCGACACTTCTGCTGATTACTGTCAACATTCCAGAATCTTCTCTCCACATAACCCCACAAGCCCGGGCTGATCGGTCTGTTTTGTTTTCATTCCTCGACTAGAGTTTTAACTTACCAATGCTGAGCTACAGTAGCCATTTCGTGCCGGTAGGAACGGGTCATTTTTTTTTTTTTTTAAAAGCAACAAAAACATCCCGCATGCATACTGGTGGTGGTGTGTTTTAGACATCATTCCCGAAGTCGGAATGTGGCTATGTTGAAGGTGGGTAAAAAAAAACCCGTTGTGTACGTAAAATTATCTCCACTGCTAAGCCTAAGAGCTGCAGTTGGAGAACGGAAAAAAACAGGACATAAAACTTAAACAAATTAAGAAATAATTCTTCCAAAACTAAATATTATAAGAACCCTTTTTAACTAAAAAATCACCACAGCATACCATCTGTATGGAGGTGTTTTATATATATATATATATATATATATATATATATATATTATATATATATATATATATTATATATTAATATATATATAATAAAATATATATATTATTTATTTATTTATTTATTTATTTATTCTTTTATATCGAGGATAACAGAATAAGCAATCATGTGCTTTTTTTCATCTGGTCCCCGTATGTATGCAGTTTTGTAAATATTGTTATCTGTTCCCACCGGCACACGATGGCCTACTCTTACGAAAAGCGGAACAGGATTTAACGTGTGCGCAAGATGTTTTGCGTGCGTTCGCACACGGGGCCTCAGTTTAAAGTCTCACCGCAAGGACTTTTTGGGAGAGTGGAGTCAGCACTGATGTTAATCTCAGGAAGATTATATATATAATATTTATAAATTATTAGTAGGAGGAGTGAGAGGAGAAAAAGGATAGATAATTAGACAATATTATTATATATTATATTATATACATATAATATTTATATATACATATATATATATATTGCAACATGCCCCAGACTGAAACAAAAAAAGCTGAAGAAACTTTGTCACTTTAGGCACGGAGGAACCATCTTCCGAATTACAACAATTGAACGCTGAAACTGCAGACGAAGTGTAGGCAGACAAAACTGAACCTATCATTATCGAAACTCCCATAATTCTGCTGATTCTTCTTACAGAGTGAACACCTTATCTCAGACTGCAGTCCTTGCAGAACGTTCCCTCCAAATTACCCCCATCATTTCGTCTCCCTCCTTTCCACCTGAATTGAGCAGGTCAGGAAAATGTCATCAATCGTGTCTTTCTGTCCAGTCAGTAGGGTGTATAGGGGAAGAGGGGGGTGGAGTTACGCAAAAAAATGTTTTACAGTAAGTTTTCTTTAAGACCTATGTCATGTATGTTTTGTCCGTTATTTACTAGTTGGAGCAGAAATTAATGTAGAGGTGGTTTCTATAGCGACACTGGCATAAGAAGTAATAATGCTGCAGTGTCTTGTTTCCAAAAGTGTGTTTTTAAATCAAGACTTAATACCAAACACACACGCACACACTAATGTATGTATGTATGTATTGTATATATGTATGTATGTATGTATGTATGTATGTATGTATGTATGTATGTATGTATGTATGTATGTATGTATGTATCTATCTATCTATCTATCTATCTATCTACCCATCTATCTATCTATCTATCTATCTATCTATCTATCTATATGAAGATATATAGATATATATGTGTGTTTTATTTTCATTTATTTAATAAATAATAAATAAATAAAAAAAAGAAAAAGAAAGAAAGAAAGAAAAGAAAAAGAAAGAAAGAAAAGAAAGAAAAGAAAAGAAAGAAAGAAAGAAAGAAAGAAAGAAAAGGAAAAAAATCACATTCATACTTGACTGCAGATACAAATTCAGACGTTCGTCCTTCAGTTAGAAAGACTTCGTGTGGTGATTGTGTGTGTGTGTGTGTGTGTGTGTGTGTGTGTGTGTGTGTGTGTGTGTGTGTGTGTGTGTGTGTGTGTGTGTGTGTGTGGACAGAGAGAGAAAGAGAGAAGAAGAAGAAGAGAAGAGAAAAAGAAGAAGAAGAAGAAGAGAGAAGAGAGAGAAGAGAGAAGAGAGAGAGAGAGAGAGAGAGAGAGAGAGAGAGAGAGAGAGAGAGACGAGAAGAGAAGACGAGACGAAGAGAGCAGAGAGAAGAGACAGAAGAGAGAGAGAGAGGGAGAGAGAGAGAGAGAGAGAAAACAAACAAACAAACAAACAAAGCACATTCACACTTGACCTCAGATACAAATTCACGCGTTCGTCCTTCAGTTAGAAAGACTTTGCCCAGAGATACACAAAAACAACAAAAATCAACAACAACAAAACGAGTATGGCTTTACGATATACTTTGCAAATATTGATTTTCCCCTTCTGACTTTCTTCTCAATTTTACGCTATTTGAGTCTGGCTAGTTTGTTGATAACAGTAAGTGCTGTTTGTCTGTGTGTGTGTCTGTGTGTCTGTGGGTCTGTCTGTCTGTGTGTCTGTTTTGTCTGTCTCTGTCTCTCTGTCTCTCTCTCTCTCTCTCTCTCTCTCTCTCTCTCTCTCTCTCTCTCTCTCTCTCTCTCTCTCTCTCTCTCTCTCTCTCCCTCACTCCCTCCTCCCTCCTCTCTTCTCTCTGTCTCTCCCTCTGTTTCTCTGACCACGGCAGTTTGCACTATTTTAACGTTGTCAATTATAGTTGCAATTTTCTCGTTGTCGCCATCTGCTTTGCAGAGCAAGAGCATTTGTCTTGTTCTTGTGATATTTGTGTTCATTAATTTCCCTTTCCCTATTCCCCCAAAAACACTTCTTTAAACACACACCGCGTGTGCATGCCACCAACACTAAGCACGCACCACACTTGCGAGCACGCACGCACACACACGCACCACACACACGCACGCACACACATTTTTTGATAGATTTCGTGCACAACTAATAACATTTCTGACATAATTAAAAGACAGTATATATATATTATTAATATATATATATATTATATATAATAATATAATATATTATATATATATACCATATATATAAAATTAACTGTGTTATTGTATGTATGAAACACCACGGAATAGTTAAGTGTATTATAATACTCACGTAAGATTCTCATTGTGAAATTATTGTTGTACAATATTTTTGTTTTTTAAAAATCCCTTGCATATGAAAAACGATATCGTTAACAGGCCAGTAAAACAGTTTTTCTACACACAAGACCAAGTAACGAGTTTTAAGTAACGGCTGACAAGAACAAAAAACCTGTACTGCTTTTCGGAAGAGGAAGCCATTTTGTGCAGGTCATAACGGATAATAAAATGTACAAAACTGCATACACACGGGCACTAGCTGTAAAAAAAAAAAAAGCGCATGAGTGCGTATTCCTTTATCCTCGAAATAAAAGAATATAAATATAAAAAAACTAAAATTAAACAAAATAAGCAATTACAAGAATCTGACTTTCGTTGTCTATAGGGTCACCATGACATACAGCCAGTTGAAGACGAAGAACGAGAGAGAGAGAGAGAGAGAGAGAGAGAGAGAGAGAGAGAGAAGAGAGAGAGAGAGAGAGAGAGAGAGAGAGAGAGAGAAGACAGAAGACAGACAGACAGACAGACACAGACAGAAAGAGAGAGAGAGAGAGAGGAGAGAGAGAGAGAGAGAGAGAGAGAGAGAGAGAGAGAGAGAGGACAGAAGACAGACAGACAGACAGACAGACAGACAGAGAGAGACAGACAGACGACAGACAGACAGAGACAGAGAGAGAAAGATTGCCCAATACAAAAAGACCAACACCAAGCTAAATCTCCCAACCCACCCCTCAACCTCACGACAGAGGCCTCCCTTCCTTCCCCCAGACAATGCTTTCCTTGGCTAACGCACAATGCCGGCCACGCCTCATCCAGGCTCACATCCAGTCTGCAGGAAATTGGTCCACCCGCCAATATCCGGGTCAATTCGATAGGGGTCCCGTACAGACAGGGCCGCCCACTTTCATAGCTTGGGGCTGACCTGCTCTTGTCTGTGCTTCACACACACACACAAATTCACCGTCCTTTCTCTCTTCTCTGTGTATGGGTGGGGTGCGGAGTGCCTGGTCTTCTCCTGTGCTTGTTTACTCTGCTAAAAGGTCTGCCGGCTGGCCTCAGCTGACACATTCCCACTTCGTAGCAGTTCTTTTTCTGTACAGGATGTATTGCTGGGTGTGCTTGGGATTCCATAACACACCAGATGCTGACATTAGTTACGGGATCTTTAACATGCATATAAATTTGATCTTCTGCATGTGTATATCCATGAAGGGGATTATGGATATTGTGGTGAAAAAGGTCCCTATTCCCTAAGTAGATCAAACGCCGCTGCCACTCCTTTTCCATACACTTCTGAGACATCGTCATCATCCCATGTCTACAATCCCCGGAACACATTTCGCCGTATGTCAATCCTAAAAGATAACCTGAGAATAAAAGAAAACCTTGCTTGAACTTTCCGCTGAGTTATCTGTCTTATCTTCCTCTTTCAACTCTGACAATTTGTGTTGTGCTGCAAAAGAAGACGTTAATGTATTTACATTGTTAAATGTGTGGAACTGCTTTCAGAGTATGTGGGTGCAATAATTCTGCCGTCAAGAAAATGTGATGACAAGCTTACGTTTAAGATTTTATCTACGAAGCTTTCCAAAAGCAACTGACTAAGAGGCTTTGGTCCCATTGTTTGGCTATCGAATTTCGTTTAATGCAATGGGAAAGGAACATTTCATTCAAAGCATAAAGGTGTGGAGTATGACGCACGAGGCACTTAGCAAAGAAGGTGTATCAAAAGCGTATTTACCCGATAATAATAATATTGTCGTTACTGCGTGTTCCCCAGCTAAACACTCTGGGGGTCACCCACAATATGCACCACATCTCTCCTGTGAGACAACAACTCAATGGATAAAACTTTGCGTGCATGGATATTTTAAAGTACCTCACTATACAGGCAACCATATCCCGACTTCAGAAGATGTTTCTCCTTTAAAAAGGCATGCAGCTTGTTCTGCTCAGAGCTTACTATGTATGAAGACAATCTCCATATAAACATTTTCAGCAAAACAACATTTTGATGTAGGCCTTGGTACTGAACTGACATCAGTAACTGAGAGAGCTTTTAGTCTGGAGCGCGTCAGGTGCTGTGATGGAATGCTGCTCTGTTGGAAATCGGTCAGGGCATTGTGTCTAAAGCCCCGTGTGTAAGCAGCTTTCCTCACGGCTTTGGAAAGCTGTGCGGTAAAAATGGTCTTCTTAAAGGCAGATTTTCTACTGGTGCTGAAAGCTGGGCACAATTCTAAGATTTATTATCTCACAAATAGCGAAATTCATGTGGGTTACGAGCCGTACATAAAGAAAGTAAAAAGGAGAACAAAATCGCAGAATGACACAGGAAAGTATGCAGCCATCACCTCGCACACACTACAAGACAATACCCATACCAATACCAATACCAGCACTTTATCAAAGAGAAATTTGCGTGGTCACAAGTCATATATACATAAAAAGATAAACAGAAACATTTATCACCCAAAACAATAAGATTCAATTATTAAAAACAGATACGCAGGTACGCACGCACACACACACAAACACACAAACACACATACATGCGCGCACGCACACGCACACACACTACACACACATACACACACACGCTGCACGCATAGTTGTATGCCAATGCACAAATGTTTACAACATGTCATACTGTAAGAGTACTACCAGTTGATAAAATGTACATACAATACTTTATTTTTTAAGGAGATACATAAACAAAAAATAAACAAAACACATTGTACTTAGTGGAAGAAACATACGTTGACTTTGCAATACGCATCCCATACACCATGCCCGGCTCAGCTCTCTCTCTCTCTCTCTCTCTCTCTCTCTCTCTCTCTCTCTCTCTCTCTCTCTCTCTCTCTCTCTCTCTCTCTCTCTCTCTCTCTCTCTCTCTCTCTCTCTCCACCCTCTCCCCCTCCCTCCACCCTCCCTCTCTCCTGTCCAGTCAGTGCCGATGCCATTGGCACTATTTGTCATCAACTGGGTTTTCTCTGCACTGATCTAGATACCATATGCAAAAGAGGCTTCATCAAGGTGATTTACCAATTTGACCCGCTCTTGCTCATTTCCAGCTAGGCCGTCGATGTCGTCGGCAAAACATAAGTGTGTGATTGTCCTGCCTCCAATGCTGAATGTTCCCTCATGATTTTCAAGCGTTACCTCATCTTGCGGTAATTTGAAGCTGCAGTGAAATCACTGAGGAAAGGGAAGTCAGCAGGGGTGGAAAACATTTCATCAGACTGGTGCAGGCATGAGGTGAGGCCATCACAGAGGTGTTACTCACCATCTGCAATAAGATCTGGCGGACATACGAGTGGCCAGCACCTTGGACACTGTCCATGGTTATCACTCTCCCAGAGAAAGGCAACTTACAACGAGGCCCAAACTGCTGCATCATCAGCCTGATCAGTCATCCCAGAAAAGCTATGCCCAGAATCTTCCCTAGTAGTCTGAAGTTCCAAGATAGTTCTGTCATTTTCTCATCACCACATGACAGAAATTCCAAGATACTTCTCTCATTTTCTCTCCACTACATGACAGAAATTCCAAGGTAGTTCTGTCAATTTCTCATCACCACATGACAGAAATTCAAAGGTAGTTCTCTCATTTTTTCATTACCACATGACAGAAATTCCAAGATACTTCTCTCATTTTCTCTTCACTACATGACAGAAATTCCAAGGTAGTTCTGTCAATTTCACATCACCACATGACAGAAATTCCAAGGTAGTTCTGTCATTTTCTCATCACCACATGACAGAAATTCCAAGGTAGTTCTGCCATTTTCTCATCACCACATGACAGAAATTCAAAGATAGTTATCTCAATTTCTCATCACCACATGACAGAAATTCCAAGATACTTCTCTCATTTTCTCATCACTACATGACAGAAATTCCAAGATGCTTCTCTCAATTTTTGTTCACTACATGACAGAAATCCCAAGGTAGTTCTGTCATTTTCTCATCGCCACATGACAGAAATTCCAAGATACTTCTCTCATTTTCTCTTCACTACAATACAGAAATTCAAAGATTGTTTTGTCATTTTCTCATCACCACATGACAGAAATTCAAAGATAGTTATCTCAATTTCTCATCGCCACATGACAGAAATTCAAAGATAGTTTTCTCATTTTCTCATCACTATATGGCAGAATTTTGCAGATAAATCTTCTATTTTCTCATCACTACATGACACAAATTCCTAAATAGCTCTCTCATTTTCTCATCAATGTGTGACAGAACTTCGCATTTGTAGTATCACATTTTCTTATCACTATAATTATGACAAATTTGAAGATAGGTCTCTCATTTTCTCATTTCCCACTTGTTCCTTCTGCAGAAGGCAGGACACCAGTGTCATATTCCGCCTTTGTTGTACCCTTATGACTCGCCCAAACAAAGAGTGAGTCAGTAGAGAGAAGAGAGTACACAATATTTAAATGAAAATGGTTTGTTCATATTTACCACAGAAAACCTACTGCAATCTCATCTGTGAAGCACCATAACCTGTCATCATCATCATCATCAGCAGCAGCAGCAGCAGCATCATCAATGGTGGTAGTAGTGGTAGTAGTGACAGCAGCAGCAGCAGCAGCAGTAATAATAATAGTAGTAGTAGTAGTAGTAGTAGTAGTAGTAGTAGTAGTGTAGTAGTAGTAGTAGTAGTAGTAGTAGTAGTAGTAGTAGTAGAAGAAGTAGAAATAGTAGTAATAGTAAAAGCAACAGCAGCAGCAGCAGCAGCAGCAGTAGTAGTAGTAGTAGTAGTAGTAGTAGTAGTAGTAGTTGTAGTAGTAGCAGCAGCAGCAGCAGCAGCAGCAGCAGCAGAAGTAGTAGTAGTAGTAGTAGTAGTAGTAGTAGTAGTAGTAGTAGTAGTAGTAGTAGTAGTAGTAGTAGTAGTAGTAGTAGTATGATTATTACATTATCACACCGAGTACAGAAAATCACCATATCAGACAAACAAATTATTCTCCAAACCTAGAACGGTCACACCTTCGAATTTGCAGCAATGTCTTGTACAAGTCTGGCACACGGTATTTTTCAAGCAGCAGCAAATGATTTGGCTGACAAATACACAGGGCTAAGCCAGCCGTCACGTCCTTCAGCCTAGTTCAAACAGTGACAGAGTCATATTTCAGTCTGGGCAATTGAAAAATAGCGACAGAAATAGAAATGTTGACAACACAGCCCACCTCTGGTAAGGGAATATTTTGCAAGAAGACCGCAAGTCTTTTGATGCAATTGTCACTTTTTTTTTTAAAATAAAAAGTTCTAAAGAAAGTCTTAGAAACATTCGCCTTATTCTTGTTCCTACATTACACCAC
>CM060323.1:31699117-31701617 GCA_030674155.1 Stramonita haemastoma | reverse complement strand
GCAGGGGAGGCAATGCGGATTGTAGATGAAGAGATTTCTTGAAGAAGGGAGAGAAATTGAAGGAATAGAAGGACAGAGAGCTATGAGGACTGTGAAAGTCATTAGCTGATTGAACTTGTGTTTAATGAGTGTAGTCACAGAGTTTGGGTTGTAAATCTATGGTGATTTTTTGGAAAGGATTTCTCTTTTTGTTTTTAGAATTCTTGTACTGGAAACGAATACTGTTTTGAAGTGATTCAGTAGAATAAAAGAAATACAACTTGATTCCTGAGTCAGTGTGTGCTCTGTTTGGGTGTGATTCACGAGAGATAGGAAGCAACTCTTGGCATTTCAGTCAGCGTTCTACGACCACTGGAGTGTTTTCAAAACAGTTTGTTCTTCAAAAACCAATAACGTTGCAACGATATAATAACATTAGACGGCTGAATGTTTTTGTAAATGCATGGTGACAAAAACTTATACTGCTAATTATTTTGATAAAAAGCAATTTCTGCTGAGAAGGAAAACCTTTTCCTTAAGTTGTCTTACGTACAAAAAGGTAGAATGTTCGGAATGAAATTTAATGGTAAGGTCTGAGATGAATTCGATTAACGGCTTGTTTGTTCTGGTTGTTTCTTGGGGGGGGGGGGGAGTATAGTAAGGGCAGGACAAGAGGGAAGAGATTAGCTGCTCCTGTTTTCTTGATTGCAGATAGGATGCAACGTCAAAGAACGGTGGTATTTTTCCCAATAAACATTATTGTAAAGGTGGCTTCACAGAAGCTTTTCGTCTCGAAGGAATATTGAAAAACAAATCACTTTTGTGGCAGTATGTGAGTGAAAGGGGCCATATGTCTACATAAATTTTGGGTTAATCTAGTGTCTTGGATTTAGGTCAGGTTTAATTAATTTATAGTTTACGTCTGCTGAGGGACGCTACAGCAGAGTGGATTCAATTCCAATCCCCTTGTTTATAGCCCCGCAGACCGCAGAGACCGTGTCGGGGTTATCACTTCATCAGTTTTTGTTTAAAATTCAGAATAAAACTGTGCAACTGTATACCGATTAAGACAGGCTCTAAAGCCATATTGTAGTTTCAAGCATAGGGGATATACATATATATATATATATATATATACATATATATATATATATATATATATATATATATATATATATATATATATAATACATACATATATAGCGTTAACTCCCACACAGTGGGTATAGACGTCTATAAAGTCGTTGGTTCAAATATCGGCATGAACATCCAATGAATAAAGGGTGGACATTTTCATGATCAACTGAAGTGAAGACCTGCAAATGCCTTTTTAACTCCTTTGGTATATAAACCCATACAGAAAATCAAAAGAAAGGTCCTACACTTCGTGTCAGCGTTCAGTGGCTTAAGAAACACAAACATTACCAAGCATGTGCCCGGAGAGGGATGGAATCAGCCCTGTTCTATTTGCCTAAGTGGCACAGCCTGACACAGCCTAAGTGACACAGCCTGAAAAGCCCCGTCCCGTTCCACAGCCAGTCCTCAAAGAGTTACAAGAAAGAGTTAAAGCATTCAGCCAACACCCCAGTCTGCCAGAACGCCCTGACAGAACCCAGCAGCTACACCCCATTTCTGCACCAGTGCGATGTTAGTGCTCTCTGCCTCTTTTCACACACACACACACATATGCACATCCCCTATGGAGTCGTCAGCAGAAAATCTCTCTCCACATTCACACTGCTTTCTTCGGGGGCCGTTTTTTCCCCATCTACCTGAGCCCTAACAGCTTATTCAAAGCGCTTCTTCGATTTGAGGAGAGCTTTTTTCATGGCCACAAGTCGCCCTCTGCTTTTCTGGAAATAAGGTTTATACCCCTGAGGCCAGCGATTACTTTTGCTTCGCTTTCCTCAAGGTGACGCTCTCTCTCCCTGCTTGTTCAACTTTTCCCGCTTTTCTTGGAAAAGTCTGATGAATAAGAGATTTTTAAATGTCGCCCTACAAACTTCGTTTCTATGTTATGCTGGATGTAAACATGCGTGCATCCTGTAAGATCAGAGCTAGATCTTAGAAGTACTTTCCCCAACTCCAGAATGTAAATTATTTCCTAATTTTTTGAAAGAAACTCTTAGAAGAAAGCTTGGTCTGTACATTTTTCTTACACATTCTTTGATGTGTTCTATTTTAAATGGAAGCTATAGTACAAATATTACACATAAGAAAACTGCTACAGGGTTCTAAGGATAAGTTTATGTCAGGTTCAGATTCAAAAGTTTGGCTGCCCGAGTCAAAAAGCATGTCAGTTATTGTGAGAAAAACTGCCATAGCCTACAATAATGTATGTCATGTTTTGAAATATTATGTTTAGATTGTCTTCATACACGACAAGCTCTGAACATAATAACACGTGCCCTCCATCAAAGGGGGCAAAAAAAACCCTCTGACTATTTCCACCTAGAAGGCAATGTGATGAAAACAGGGATGAAAAGAGACACACACGCGAACTTCTCATCTACTGTTTACC
>CM060323.1:31686617-31691617 GCA_030674155.1 Stramonita haemastoma | reverse complement strand
AAGAAAGCAAGCTGGCATGTGTCCGTAACTTCACATCGATGCATTGTTATGTGTGCATGCACGCACCGGAGTATGTTGACACCCAAGCGTGCGTGCTCTCCATCCCCGGCGACGGATAGCCTAGTGGTCAGAACATTGCGCTCGCAATTTGACGACCCAGGTTTGATTCCGGTCGAGGAGATTTTTCTCCTGGAGTTAACATCAGTGCTGACTCCACTCTCCCCAAAAGTCCTTCGGATGAAACTTAAAACTGAGGCCCCGTGTGCAGAACGCAGAACATCTTGCGCACACGTTAAATCCTGTTCCGTTTTTCGTAAGAGTAGGCCATCGTATGCCGGTGGGAACAGATGACATTTACAAAATGCATACACACGGGGACTGGGTGTAAAAAAGCACAAGAGTGCTTATTCCATTATTCTGGATATAAAAGAATCAATCAATCAATCAATCAATCAATCAATCAATCCCCCTCTTTTCCCCATCCCCTGCATTACCCACACAATTTTCTCAAGATACCTAATCAACCAGTTTGAGTTTGATTTAGTCATATCACAAACTAGGACCCACATACACACATGCCTATTAGATAAACTCAGTCGCCAATTAGCGACCCGTTACTTGTTAAAATACCCCCTGCCCGAGGGAGAGGAGATGGGCGCCGCCCTCAATATGCTGGCCCCTGGAGAAGTTGAGGTCTCTGATGCCTTGCTCCTCTACGACCACATAGGTTATGGGGTTTTTTACCTACCTGTCTGTAAAGTTAGTCACCGGAGTCTTTGTAAAGCGGATTGAATTATTTTGCAGGTGTGAGGCTTTCCCCATACAGATTTGTAGGCGGATCACTCACTCACTCACTCAGTCCCATGTCCCAAAGGACGTAGGGGGGACATGAGAGAAGACGCAACGGAGATCTTTTTCCATGCTCCACGATCCTGTGTGGCTAGTAGGAGGCGTTGCAGGGGTTGGGCAGTCCAGTCTTTGATGTTGTCAACCCATGATTTCTTTTGGCGGCCTCTTCTTCTCTTGCCCTCGACTGTTCCTTGCAAGATGGTTTTTGCTAGGGTATTGTGTCTTGTGGTGTGACCAAACCACATCAGCTTTCTCCTCTTTATGGTGGAGAGCAAAGGCTCTTGGGGGCCCACACGCTTTTTGATTTCTTCTTTCACATAGTTATTGGTCTTGTGTTCTTTGTATGATATTTTGAGGAGTCTTCTGTGGCACTTGTTCTCGAATGCTTGGATTCTTCTCTCTAACTCTGCTGTCAGAGTCCATGATTCACAGCCATATAGGAGGATAGATATCACGAGGGATTTGTAGAGGTGGTATTTGGTGCAGAAGCTGATGTTGTTGCTTCTGATGATCCTCTGGAGTCTGACTAGAGCAGATGTTGCTGTTGCAATGCGAGCTTTCACCTCATTGTTTGATTGTAGGCGGATACAGAGTGGCAAATATGGAAACATTCCTCACCTAGAGATACCTATTTACAGAACTGAAAACTGATCGTGTGTACTTATGATCTCAGCTATTCTTCCTCTGAAGTCGGAGTATGGCTGCCTATATGGCGAGGTTCTTGAAAACAATCACACAGGCAAATTTCTCATTCAGTGTGCAGTTTCAATCTCACAGTGATTCCCAGGTGGGATGAGTGAGTCAGAGTGCACGTTCTGGATGACCCCCCTAGAGTGTTAAGCTGGGGAAGGCACAACAACAACAGCAGGAATTCCTAGGGAGATGAGTGCATATTCTGGGGTAAGTGTTAAGTTAAACTGGGGAACGCCCAATAAACAACAACGCACTGCGTCGGTCAGTTGGTCAGCAGGTTACCTCCAGTTAGCTCCAAAGGTCACAGCCAATCCTAGTGTTAGACAGACGTGTGAAGAGGTTGAAGATTTGAAACATAGCTAGCTAATCTACTATGCCCGAGATCAGGCTGGTAGAGAAGAATCGATCTCATGCGCTTTTTCCAAAACAAAGTAGCCTGTCTTACTTCAAAGAGGCGGATCCGATATCTCAAAGAAAATCTGAAACAAACGAAAGAGAGAATGTGGGTGAACAAGTGTACGAGTAAAGCTCGGGGTTCACCTTTCTCCAGAGAACAGGGCCACCACCTGAAGGACAGCCAGGGCAAATCAATGCACAGCCCACAGAAGGGGAGGGGATAGCCTAGTGGTCAGAACATTGCGCTCGCAATTTGACGACCCAGGTTCGATTCCCGTTCGAGGAGATTTTTCTCCTGGAGTTAACATCAGTGCTGACTCCGCTCTCCCCCAAAGTCCTTCGGATGAGACAATAAACCGAAATCCCGTGTGTGAACGCACGCAGAAATCTTGCGCACACGTTAAATCCTGTTCCGCTTTTCGTAAGAGTAGGCCATGTGTGCCGTGGGAACAGGTGACATTTACAAAACTGTAACGCACGGGGACTGGATGTAAAACAGCAAGAGTGCTTATCCCATTATCTCTATATACAAGAATAATAAATAAAAAATTAATAAATAAATAATATAAGAATGTGCCTTTCGTCTTCATTTGTTTGTTTGTTTTTTGACTAATTCAGATAATATATCTCTATACTGTTGTTAAATAAACATCTCACTAATGTGTAAACATTTTTTGAACACTAAAAGTTTAGTTTTGTGGTGGTTTGTTTCAGTTGTTTCTCAAGAGTCCATCTACACATCTATTCTGATTATCAATAGCAGTGTTTTTGTACAACACTGAATGTAAAGTATCTGAAAGTTATGCGAATTTTGTTTTATTCGGCAACACGTTATGATAACATTTTCGATGGAATTTAAGATATCTTATAGTTCATTGTCGGGATGGCTCAGTGGTCAGAGCACTCGCTCTCCCCAAGCACGGGTTAAGCAGCGTTGATCGTAGTTTTCCTTGTCTCTGGTAATGGTTAGAGAGATACCAGAAGCATGAACGAAATGCGTGGCGTACGCTTAGTATCGAAACCACGAGAACGAAGTCAGGAGAAGGCAAAACTCCAGCCTTGGGCGGGGATCAAACCCAGAACCGGTATTTCTTGACGAAGGCAGCACATCTTGGGAGCTAGCCACCCGACCAGCCAGCTCTGGCGTTCAGGGGCCGTATTCCGAACAGAACAGACGCTATCTATCGGCCTCATCTGCGGGAACAGGATAAACCAGGTTAGCAGCAAATGCTGGTAGTTTGCAAATCACACGCTAACTGCATTTGCTGTTTATCAATCCAATCTCTCCCCTATCTGCCCTTCTGGTCCAGCGAGGAAGCAAGTCATCTCATTGACGCAAATTTCGTCTATGGCCCACGTAGAAAAAGGCAGCCGGCCAGGCTGACAGGGGAAGGGAGATAACAAAGTGAGGGGTTGAGCTAGGGGAGGTGGGGGGGGGGGAAACTTAAAATCATTTGCGTGTTGTGACATTAAGGAGAGCACCTTAAGGTTAGGCGACTGATTCTCTCTTTCAAACACATCCACGAATTTTTTAAAATATTAAATGCAAATGACTCCGGATTATTGTCAGCTGTCTTTGAACTGTATAAACAAAAGTAATTTCAGACGACACATCTTTATCACCTTCACAATGCCCTTGACTCTTGACTATGCTGTGTTATGCCTTGATGTGTATTTAAAAAAACACACACACACCAGTATTTGTCTCCTGATAGTGGCCAAGAGACATGTTTTCAGACAAAATGGCAGAACAATAGCTTTTCCACAGCCACCTTGTTGCCGGGACTGTAGCAATGGAATCTCATTACCAGCTGGGAGGTTGTGGTTCCAAGCCCAACTGTACGAGACAAAGTTGTTTTTCTTCTGAGGCCCTGGCTGACCCCCTATTCAGAGGCCAGTATGCTATCAATTCAATGGGAAAACTAGGACCTCCATAATCGTGTTTCATCCACTTTCCAAGACCGATTTCATGTGAATAATCGAAACTGTAACACCGACACTCGCTTGTTTCTATTACGTAGGGCCTGGTTAACGGGATTGTGTTCTACAAAAACGGGCCGAAAGTCCATAACCTCAAACGTATTTTGGACCTTCACTGTGCCATTGTTTAGCATCCTGTCATCACTAATCATCGTGCAGTACACTGCCCCAGTCCCTGTGCCCTCTGCCTCATGCCTTCTCCATTTCTGGTCTTCTGGTACTTTGTCACAAGACTTTTAGAGTCTGGAGGTTTGTAGAGAACTATAGACTGGAGGGACATAAATCAACGTTGATCACTAATCGAAAGATTGCGTTTATCTTCCTCAGTCTGACTTCAATGGAAAGTGAGTATAACCGACAGTTTAGTGAGTCAGAAAAGACATCGGCGATGATGAAGACATCTACGTGGGTCGTTGCTTTTATCATCAAAGTGTGTAGTCCTTTGCGCTCGTAACTTACATAATTTTTCTTCATTATTTTGAGAGAAAAAAGTATTTTGAATTGAAACTGGAAGCTATCTAGCAGGTAAATGCAAATCACGCAAAGAAAATATCTGTCCAGTGCGTGAGCAACTGGACTGCTCGTATAAAAGGGAGAAGGAAAATAAAATAGGACTGATAGGAGAAAGACAGCGCAGGAAGTGCATCCATTTGCCGGGATACAGACAGCAGTTTTGTCCAATCAAATGCTTTCCTTTCTGATGTCCCAGCTGTCTTCTCCCTCTCTGTCTGTCTCCTTTACCTCCCCAGAACAGGAGACACGGCAGACGGTTATTTGCTGCTGTGATTTATCTCTCGTCTGCCACAATGGATGGGGTTTGGGCTTGGGTTTTTTTTTTTGTTTGGTTCCACTCTGGGTGTGTACCAAAAAAAAACGATGTTCAGTTGTGTGTGAGTGTGTGTGTGTGTGTGTGTGTGTGTGTGGTGTGTGTGTGTGTGTGTGTGTGTGTGTGTGTGTGTGTGTGTGTGTGTGTGTGTGTGTGTGTGTGTGTGTTGTGGAGAGAGAGGGGGGGGAGAGAGGAAAGAGAGTAAGGAAGGGATAGAGAGGGAAAGTGTATGTGGTGTTTGTAAGTGCGTTTGTGT
>CM060323.1:31681617-31684117 GCA_030674155.1 Stramonita haemastoma | reverse complement strand
CTCCTCCTGATGTCCCAGCTCTCTCTCTCTCTCTTCTCTCTCTCTCTCTCTCTCTCTCTCTCTCTCTCTTCTCCTCTCTCTCTCTCTCTCTTCTCCTCCCTCCCTCCCTCCCTCCTTTACAGGGCAGCAGCAGACCACCAAAGAGCAGGAGACACAACAGACAGTTACTTACAGCTGATTTATCTGTCGTCTGCCACAAAGGACCGTTGGTTCCATTCAAAGTTGCTGTGTAAGTTTGGCAGTCAGAAGGTTTTGTGACACCAGGGGAAAGGACGCTGAGACAGGGAGAGGTTTCATGGAGTGTGAACCTCTCTGTTGTTTACAACATCTTGGGAACGTTAGCAGAAACATAATTATAGAGTTTACAGGACTTTAGCAGAAACATCTGAAGTCTAAAGAACTTTAGCAGGAACATCTAGAGTCTAAAGAACTTTAGCAGGAACACCTGAAGTCTAAAGGACTTTATACCAGAAACACCTGAAGTCTAAAGGACTTTATACCAGAAACATCTAGAGTCTAAAGAACTTTAGCAGAAACATCTAGAGTTTAAAGAACTTCAGCAGAAACATCTAGAGTTTAAAGAACTTCAGCAGAAACATCTAGAGTCTGAGGAACTTTGGCAGAAACATATGAAGTCTTGACACCTGAAGTTAAGACAACTTTAAAAGAAACACCTAAAGTCTAAAATAACAAAGCAAGAAACACCCGAAGTGAAAGCAGCCTTATAAG
This sequence comes from Stramonita haemastoma, assembly GCA_030674155.1. Classification (NCBI taxonomy): domain Eukaryota; kingdom Metazoa; phylum Mollusca; class Gastropoda; order Neogastropoda; family Muricidae; genus Stramonita; species Stramonita haemastoma. The sequence goes on along the minus strand of CM060323.1, from coordinate 31,683,388 downwards.
AAACACCTGAAGTCTAAAGAACTTAACACTAAAAACACACAAGGCCTACAGAACTTTACAAGAAATATCGTAACTCTCACATACCATCTACGACAGACCGTATCATAACTGAACAGCGTGACTTTCTGCTTTCCATGTTTAATGTTTTCAGCTGAATGTTGAGTACCAGCATTCTAACATCCAAACTAAACTCAGCAAAACAAGACAGATTAGGATCATCACTTCTCAGTACCCATTAAACCTCCTGTATGCCCACAAACCCAGCTTCACACCTTAGATCAAGAGCCAAGAGTAGATACTGTTAGCATGCAGTACTTTAAATTAAACACAAAACAATGTCAAACACACTGATCTGATCTGATAAGGCTACGGCCATAGTAAACCCGGCCCTTCCTGTTGTTTTGACGGCCGTCTCTTTGACGGTAGAACGGATCGGTCAAAGCGGCCATAGTCAACCCGGCCCGTCTCTTTCTGACAATATGGTCACCCCGAGACTGCGAGTGACGCAAAAATGAGGCTGCCGTGGTGACGCAAATCGACAGAAAATAGTTCGACATAAAAGTGTTTTTACATAAAATCCCCCCAAAAAACTTTTATCAAAACCATTGGAATCATGGCGATCTTAACTACAGGCCTACTCAGCGTGCGACTGGGGGCCGTGACTGGGGGCCTACTCAGTGAGAGACAAGGGAAGCAACTCCTCTTCAGCAATTTACCGAAACGAAAGCTAGATTTTTATAAAAAGCATAATACACAATGTACACGATTATTTTTCCTGCTAGTGTTAATAAAAGTTTAAATCAATGGTTATGAACCCAGCTTATGTGAATTTTTTCCCTAACATTGATATTTGCATAGTTCAGGTGATCTTTGTTTTTGTACATACCTTGATCGCTTAACTTCCGGTAATAGTGGCGAGTAATCTACATTGTTCACAACGTGGTTGCATTCTGCCGTTTTTTGTGCTGATTTGATCTAAACTAGCGTGTTATATTTCTCTGTTCTTCCATTATGGGGAAGAAATGCTGTGTGTACGGTTGCAAAACGAACTATTCTTCTGAAAAAGGATGTGGTGTAGAGAGAAAAGTCTCCGTGTTTAGATTTCCTAAAGACGAAGCTGAGAAGAAAGCTTGGATTTCTTCAATTCCCAATGATAAGTTTGTTGTTACCAAAGACACTGTTGTGTGTGAACTCCACTGGCCTCATGGTTTTGAAAGCATCACTGTCAGAGGAAAAGAAAGACCGAAACATCCACCCTCTGTTTGGCCAAACGTACCAGCCAGCCAAATTCCTACTCCTGCACCCCCTGCTCGTACAACAAAGCGTTCCTCGTGCTCTGAGAGAAATAAAACAGAGGATCAGCTGTCAGCTTTTTTGGAAAGTGACAACACTACTTTTTCTGAGATGAAGGATAAATTGTTAGCCAACGATCGAGATCTGTGTGTTCCAGTAGTTTGTTTCATGGACAGTGGTGTTTTGAATATTCAGTCCAAAAAATTCATGGGTGGAGTGCCTCTGTTCAGGATCTGTATTTCTTCTGATCAAACATTTCAGAGTTTTCACCTAGGTGTGAGATGCACTGTTGCCACCCTGTCCAAGAACCGAATAACTACATTGAAGTCTTGGTCAGCACTGGAAGAAAATATAAGGTTTCTGAACTGTCTGGAAATTGATGAGAAGAAGAAGATCATCCAGCAGCAACTACAAGCCATGGGGACGTGGCAAGTTGGGAAGCCCCTCTACACTCCTGACATTATCATTAGGGCCTTCC